>CM077149.1:93140623-93464696 GCA_039583875.1 Platanthera guangdongensis
AACCTAGCAACCAAGTCTTTCTCCTTCTGAAGATTAATCTCCAAAATCTTGATCTGATCATTCTTAAATGATATAGTTCCCATTTGAATCACAGTTATGTGCTTCAATCTGGCTATCTCATTAATCTTTTGATCAAACAACCTATCAGAATCAGTTGTCATAGCTTTGAGATTAGCAATTTTCTTTGCCTGACATTTGGCTAGGGACTTGCTCTTCTTGTAAGCTTGCAACAGAACCTTGTATTCATCCATCAACTGATGAATATCTGCTTCAGACTCAGATGCACTCTCATCATTTGATGAGGATGAATCTGATTCTATACTGGCACAGGAAATTGAACTGGAAGAACAATGTTGTACCTTACTAGGTCCTGGCTGCTCCAGGATTTTGTCACTTTCAGTCAATGCCATTATCCCTTGGCATTGACTGTCTTCTTGTTCATATATAGACTCCATAATCTACATGAACTCTTCTTCTTCTTCTTCAGCAAACAACCCTATATATGCCTCAGCATCTGACTCAGTTTCTGATGAAGAGATATCTGACAGGGTCTTCTCCTTTTTGGCAACAAATGACTTTTCTTTCTTGCCTTTGAAATGAGTCTTCTTCTTGTCACTAGACTCCTTTCTCTTTTCTGGACAATCTACAACAACATGGCTTTGTCTATTGTAGCAATAACACACTATTTTTGAAAGTGTTGCCTTGCTAGACTTAGTCTTTTTCCTGTCCTTCTTTGAAGCCTTTTTATTCTGATAAAAGTCTTCTTTTCCCTGTGAAGTAGAAGGCCTTGTCCTCCACTGTTTCTTCTTCAAGAACTTCTGAAAATGTCTAGTGAAGGCAGCAAAGTCTTCATCACTTTCACTGCTTTCAGACTTTGTACTTGCTGACTCTTCTGACTCAGTTTCAGCAACCTTTGGAGGTGGAGTTGATGACTTACCTCTGTACCTTCTGGGGGCTTCTGATTTAAAGGCCACTGTCCTTTCCTTGTGTTCATTTCTTGTGGATTTTTCCTCTTCTTTCCTCACTGTCAACTGCATTTCATAAGACAACAGTTTGTCAAACAGTGTAGGTGGAGGAATTTCTACCAACTTAGCCATTTCTCTAATGACACAGATCTTGATGTCCCAATCTTTTGTTAGGGACCTTAGAAACTTGTCATTGAGTTCATAATTACTGAACTCTCTGCCATAGGACATGAGTTCATTCACTATCATGTAGAACTTCTTATAGCACTCAGTTATGCTATCACCCTTTCCTTGTCTAAAACTTTCATACCCTTGATTTATCAAGGATTTTCTGTCTTGCCTAACTTCTTCAGAACCCTCCATATACACAATAAGTGTATCCCACATCTCTTTGGCTGTCTTACAGTGTATTAGATTCTGAAAAGTTGCATCATCTATGACACTCACTATAATGTTCTGAGCCCTCTTGTCCATAGTGGCTAGAACAATCTCATCCTTTGTCATTTCTGAGAAATCCTTTGGTGTTCTTTGATTTGCATCTAAGACTGACACCTTCATGGGAACATATGGCCCTTCCTTTACTGTGATATAGATTCTAGGGTCTGAGGCCTCCATAAACAACCTTACCCTTTCCTTCCATATGCCAAAGATTTCCTTCCTACATATAGGTAGTTTCATGGATCCCAATTCCTTGTGATTTTCAGTGGAACCCATGGTTCTTGATTTTCTTGAATCTGTAATTGACTTAACCTGAATCTGCCAACAGGATCTCCTCAGACTGTTATGTCCCTTTTTGAGGAACCTCGCCTCTGATACCACTTGAAAGATATAGTACCTAAACACCTAGAGGGGGGGGGGGTGAATAGGTGACTTGAATCTTTTTAACTTTTTAGGCAGCAAACAGGTAATATCACAGAATTATATCTAATCTATCACAACACACATTTACCAATCACAGCAATCCACAAAACACACAGTAGACACAGAGATTTATAGTGGTTCCCCAGGCTTTGGGTACATCCACTTTCCCCCTTCGCCTATCTAGCAGTGTACTAGATTCGGCCAAACTTCTCCACTAACTCAGAACCCAAAACAGGCTCCTACACCTCAGGCCCAAGGCCCTACAACTCAGTTTTTCCACAAAGCCTACACTCAGCCACAAAGGCCTACACTCAGCCACAAAGGCCTACACTCAGCCACCAAGGCCTACACTCAACCACCAAGGCCTACACTCAGAGATTTAACTCTCATACCCTCAGCCTTTATAATTGCAGGCTTACAATCTCAGATCCCTAAGGATCCTACAAGTTATAATGAATACAAAATGTATAAACTCAACAACTTAGATGAAAGAGAGATAGGTTGTGAGATTCTTGATGAGTTCTTGGAAGAACTCAGCGAGACTCAATCTGACTTAGCTTTCTTCAAATCTTCTTGAAAGTAGAACTCAATAAGATTGACTCCTTCTGCAGTTGATCCTTGATCTCTGCTACTTAAGATTCAGACCAATCTGAATCCTTCTTCTCAGCTGGGTTCCAACAGCTGATTTCTTGGATGGAGCTCTCTCTCTCCAACTTCTTAGATCTGCACTTGATTCTTCAAGGAATAGCTAGATCTTCTTTGTTGAATACTTGATCAATGATTTGAACCACTTTTTCTGTAGACATCATAAGCCTATTTATAGGCCTTCTTCATGGTAACCGGCTGGTCCGGTCCATAACTGAATTCTGACAATTCTGACAGGTGCTGTAGACCAGCTGGAATGGCAGCTGTCAAGTCATCCAATCAGTTCTTGAAAATTCTGTAACTGTCTTTAAGTGTCGAGACTTTCTGTCTTTAAGTGTCGACACTTATAGACCAAGTGTCGACACATGTTGTCTAAGTGTCGACACTAGTCTACAAGGTGTCGACACAACTCCTTGTGTTGTAGATTTTGTATCTCGACACTACTTCTTCATGTGTCGACACTGAAATTGAGTGTCGATACAAGTACTTGTTCTTCAACATTTTGCTGAATTCTTCTAAGTGTCGACACAACACCTTTGTGTCGACACATCTTCATGTGTTGAAACTGTTAGGTGTCGACACTGCTTCTTGGTGTCGACACATCTTCATTGTTGATACTTGTTGAGTGTCAACACATTGCTCTGGGTGTCGACACTTTCTTCTTCTGTCAAGACTCTGGCTGAGTGTCGACACATTCCCTTAGTGTCGACACTTGTACTTAGAATATTTTGTTGAACTTTGATGTTCTTTGCTAAGTGTCGACATAGCTCCTTGTGTCGACACTTCCTTCAAGTGTTGAGTCTTCAGCTAAGTATCGACACATTGTTCTGGGTGTCGACACTTACTTCTTCTGTCGAGACTCTACTGCTAAGTGTCGACACATTGTTCTGGGTGTCGACACTTACTTCAAGTGTTGACTCTTCTGTTGAGTGTCGACACATTGTTCTGGGTGTCGATACTTGTACTTAGTCTCTGCAGACTTTTCCTGAGTGTCAACACAGCCTCCAAGTGTCGACACTTTCTGATGTAGACACTGTTTTTCTGGGTGTTGACACAACTGCTAAGTGTCTACACAGCTTCACTGTCTTTTCTTCACTGAGTGTCGACACAGCTCCTTGTGTCGACACTTTCTGTCTGGTGTCGACTCAGCATCCCTGGTGTCGACACAATGACTCCAAGTGTCGACACTGCTTGTCTGGGTGTCGACACAAGTCTTCTTAAGTGTCGACACTTTCCCTCTGGGTGTCGACACATGGACTTAGAAACTTTTCTTCTTTCCTGCAAATACTTAGCCTGCACAAGTAAACTTAAAACACATCAAATACATTTTGATGTATATCATTGAGTTGGGTGAGGCTTCTTCAAATCAGGTACATTTAAA
The DNA here is from genome assembly GCA_039583875.1 of Platanthera guangdongensis. Lineage (NCBI taxonomy): Eukaryota > Viridiplantae > Streptophyta > Magnoliopsida > Asparagales > Orchidaceae > Platanthera > Platanthera guangdongensis. The sequence continues at coordinate 93,144,476 of CM077149.1, forward strand.
CCAATGTACCCAACAATTTTGCCATACTTTTAACTGAATCATCTCGCTTGTTCGGGAGAAAATGTGCCACTTTAGTTAGCCGGTCAACAATCACCCAAATGGAATCATTTCCTCGCTGAGATCTTGGCAACGCATGCACAAAATCCATGGAAATATCATCAAATTTTCACTCTGGGATCGGCAGTGACTTCAAATACCCGCCCGGCTTTTGGCATTCCGCCTGCACCATCGCACATGTTTGGCATTTGGCCACATAGAGAGCAACATCTCTCTTTAGCTCTGGCCACCAGAATAGCTTTTTCATATCATTGAACATCTTTGTGCTCCCGGGGTGAATGAAATACTTTGTATAATGTGCTTCATACATCAGTTCTTCTCTCAATTTACCCACATTCGGGATGCACAAACGGCCCTCTTTTCGCAAAAGCCCGTCATTCCAGGAGAATTTGCCCTCTGACCCCTCATTAACATAGCGTAAGAGATCTTCATCCAACTCCGTTGCCCGTCGCACTCAGTCCGCAAGGTCACATTGCACCTCCGTCCAGTTCAAATATGCATTGACAGTGGCATTTTTGTCAACACAATATATCTCTAACGCTTCCAGCTCCTGGATAAGACGTTCATCATGCCTTTGTAACCAATTCGCTCTCGCCGGAACTCTCCGACTCAAGGCATCCGCGACAACATTCCCCTTCCCGGGAGTATAGTGAATCTCGAAAGTGTAGTCCCCAAGGAACTCCAACCACATTCGTTGTCGCATGATCAAGTCTTTCTGCTCCAATAAGTACTTTAGGCTCTTATGATTTGTATAGATCTCCACCTTCACTCCATAAAGGTAGTGCTGCCACAACGTTAGTGCAAAAATCACCGCCGCTAATTCCAAATCATGGACGGGATAATTTCGCTCGTGCACCTTTAGCTGGCGTGAGCCATAAGCAATTACTTTTCCATGTTGCAGAAGAACGCAGCCTAAGCCGCTCCCTGAGGCATCACTATAAATAACAAATCCATCGGTCCCACTTGGCGAAGACAACACCGGCGCCGTGGTCAACCGAACCTTCAGCTCTTCAAAAGCTCGTGTGCACGCTGACATCCAAACGAACTTCTGATCTTTTCTCGTCAGCATGGTTAGCGGCAAAGCGATCCGCGAGAAATTCTCAACAAATCTTCGATAGTAGCCCGCAAGTCCAAGGAAACTCCTGACCTCGGCCACTGAAGACAATACCGGCCACTCCTCGATGGCCCTGATCTTTGCTGGATCCACTGCAATGCCCGCTCCACTCACCACATGGCCTAGGAAAGCCACCAACGATAACCAAAACTCGCACTTCGAGAACTTGACATAGAGCTGATTTTGCCTCAAAGTAGTCAACACCAACCGCAAGTGAGTCTCATGCGCAGCTTTCGACTTCGAGTACACCAGGATGTCATCAATGAACACTATCACAAACAAATCCAGGTACTCTCGTAACGTGCAGTGCATCAAATCCATAAACACCTATGGCGTATTGCATAGTCCAAATGGCATGACTGTGAACTCATAGTGCCCATAACACGTTCCAAATGCGGTTTTGGGAATGTCACTTTCCCGAATTCTTAGCTACTAATAACCAGACTTCAGGTCCAACTTCTAATAGACGGTCGAGCCCACCAGCTGATCGAATAACTCATCAATACAGGGTATCGGATATTTATTCTTCTCGGTCAGCTTATTCAGTTCACGGTAATCAATACATAATCACAACCCGCCATCTTTCTTCTTTACAAAAAGCACAGGCACGCTCCAAGGTGACATGCTTGGGCGTTTATAACCTTGCTCCAGCAATTCTTGTATTTGGACCTTCAACTCAGCCATCTCTTTTGGCGCGACGCGATATGGCGAGCGGGCCACAGGTTTCGCACTTGGCACCAACTCGATCGTGAAGTCAATCTCTCGTTGGGGTGGTAGCCCAGGGAGATCCTTGGGAAACACATCTGTAAATTCCGCCACAATCGGAACTGCGCACACACTGGCCTTAGGCTCAACAGCCTGAATCAGTGCGAAGTAACACTCTGCACCCTTCCGAACAGCCTTGACTACCTGAAGTGCAGACATCAACGTCCCGCCCACTCCTCGCATACCCACGAACTTTGTCTCCTGTTCGGTATTCTGGCCCAACGTGATCTCTTTGGACTAGCAATCAATCATGGCATGCTGCTCCGCAAGCCAATCCATACCAAATATCACGTCGAATTCCGATATCGGCAACACAGATGCAGTCAAACGGAAATCCCGACTTCCTACTTGGACCGCCATTCGGCAACACCACTCTGACGCTGTAAGACCCCCCCTTTTTTTTTGGTCACCGGGGTCTTAGGCCCAGAACCGCCGTTTTGCGGTGACTCCTTCACGCCCTGAAGAGTCATCACCACAAAGCACCGATTCTGCCGGCCATTTCGATCACATAAAAGTAGCAAAATAATGAAGTAAATGTAAACTATCTGTCCACAGAGGATCACATGACATAATAAATATAACTCCACGAAGGGAGTGTCCACAGCAAATAACATCAGAGTAGCAAAACGGGCTTATGCCCGGTACATCAAATCCTCACTACAAGATCTCTCATGCAGAAACAAAAGTAGAAAACTGCTCAGGGTCGAGACTCACGGTCCCGGCTGTGTGAACTCCGGAGCTAGACTGCCCCACCTCCAAGCGCACCGGTCTCTGGGGATGCTCCTCCATGCTGGTCTCCGCGATCCCCTAAATGATGCGGTTCGAAAACCGTTAGTCTAAAAGACTAAGTCCTATCATCCCCCACCCCTTCCCCCACGGCTCCTAGGCACCGAGCGGAGAGGAAGAAAGGGGAGGACTTGAAGGTGGAGAATATCAAAAGCAGATGGCAGCGGTCCTAATCTAGCAAGTTCTATAGCATATAAAGACAATAAGCTGTAATATGAAATGTAACCTTCACTTATGTGAAAAACACATAAGCCAAGGGGTCTTTTGCAAGGCTCCCATCGTATAAAAAGTCTCATACCGATTTATACGTTGGGGTGTCGGTTAACAAACAACAGTAAATATATATATCCAAATTTAACCTTAATTTATAAACTTGCCCACACAAGCTTATAGACCAAGGGGTCGTGTAGCAGGTCCTAAAGTATAAGCGTCCCATTCCACTTATACTTTAGGTGTCAAGGTTTAAGGTAACGATTATGCTATGACATGCAAGTGGGTATGATGGACATGCAAGTGCAACACACACACCCGACTCTGTGCACACAGACCTTTAGTTCCCCCTTTTTGGAGCCGTAACCTCCCAGGATACCTCCGTAGTGGCAGACGGAAGCGGTGGGTTGGGCCTCGCCCACCTCTAAACCAGTAAAGCACTACCGGTCAGACCTATCATACGCCTCAACGCTTGGTGCCTGAAGCGGACTCCTGCGTACTCTTGCCGGCTGGCGCACCGGACTTCTGTTGGCGAAGTGCTAACCACACTTGCCGAGTCAACGTATTGGCGTCGGTGCATCGACCCTCCAATACCGAAGACCCACCACCTTAATTTCCTTTCCTGTTATGCACATGCAAATTTTAGCGTAAACAAGAATCGAGCCGAAGCTCCCCGGACCAACACGTCCGACTCAAATAATCGAGCCGAAGCTCCCCGGACCCAAAGTCCGCCTTTTAACCATCCGAGCCGAAGCTCCTAACCGACTTCCGGTGCCCTCAGTGTTTGTGAAATGTGCAACCCTAATTACTAAGTTACTCTTTTCAGCTTGTTAAAACAGTTTACGTTAACCCAGGACTGCCCCCGGTATTTCCTGTGAAGGGCTCTCAAGGGGCACTAGGAACTGTGTTGGGATTACGCCCAGCGTTCCCTTTCGCAAGGTACTTATTTTATTATTGGTTGATTCCCTTACCCTTTATTTTCTCATATTTCGATATGCTAATCCTAGGGTAATTTGACTCCATCTCTCCTTGGGTAGGACGATCTTTCGTCGGACCCGAACGCCTATAACCCTAGACAGAACCACACCTTGCTCTCTCATCTTACAAGACGCAGCCCATTCCACTTGTCCTTACAACAAACCATCAGGACTCATCATACTTGCCCTAATTCACATCCAAATGAAATCCTGCAGTTTCGCTATATGCAGACCACTTAAGCTACATGACCCGTAAAAAGGGAAGTACATGAAATACTCATCCAGTACCCTTATGATAATTATTAGAGGTCTAAAAGGACATTTGAAGCATAAATCCAGAAATCCATAATTTTCCTAATTTGTCTGATAATTAATTTATTTATTCTAATGTCCCAAAAGGCCTAGTTTTGAACATGAAGTACCATAATCTGACAAGATATTATTCCACTAAATTTATGATAAATACAAAATGCCTAATCAACTCTAAATCTTAAGTCTCCCAATTTTTCAGCAAGGTTTAGGCCTTTAAATTTAATTTCAAAGATGCCCCATAAAAGTCATATTAAAAGATTCTATAGTAATAACACCTCCAAAAATTCAGAGAAACTTCAGGGATGATTGTGATGGACTACAAGTACCCTAGAAAAAGTTTCATAATTTATCATTTGGAAATAAAGCTATATTTGATTTTTCTTATGAACTCTCTAATTTAAGGGTTAATGAACAAAGTATGCTAATCAGTCATCAAATAATTCCACAAAAATTTCCATATGATAACATTGAGCTAAAAACACTATGCAGGAAGTTTCATGATTTTTCAGTAAGTAATGGCCTCTGACAAGAATTATTAATATGTAATCAAAATAAAGCACTTGTGAAGTAGATGCCCTAAATAGATACCCAAAAATTCTAACAAAATTCATACAAGCTTATGATAACCTAAAACCAACTCTGCTCATGTTTCATACTCTCTCTATGGGCAGTGAGACCACAATAGCCAAAATAATTATTAGGGCATTACTATTGATTACAAAAGAAGTGCTAAAAATGTTGTCCAAAATTCCTCAAGTAAATTATCAGAGGCTCAACATACCCAAATCCCCTCACTACCCAAATTTGGTTAAGTTTCAAGATGTTTAGCTAACCTAAATGTACACTACAAGTTTTAGGTCCTAAGCTAGGGTTAGGGTTTTGGGGCCCTTATCCTTTTCAAACTTAGCTAATATTTCTAACAGTGGGTTCTATATATCCTAGGAACCACCTTGCAAAATTTGGAGTTCATCCAAGGTGTTTAGGACTCATACCCTTCACAAGCCCAAAAGGTCCCTCCTTAGGGTTTGACCTAGGAACTTAGGGCAAATCTATTCCTCCCTACCCCATATTCCATGGGGGGGGGGGGGGGGGGGTGATAAGTGCTATAACAAGCCAGTGACCCAAATTTCAGCCTCTGTTGAGGTGATTTGGTCACTCAAACCAAAAGTGCAACTTTTGACCAAAATGCCCTTATAAAGGTATAGTTAGGGTTGGGTCAAAACCTATTCAAAACACATCCAAATTAAATGAAATTTTATACAGGTACCTAATTTGAACCCAGGGACCACTCACCAAAATTTGGGAGGGTTTGGAGGTGTTTAGGGCACCTATTTAATTTATCTAATAATTATTAAATATTTACAAAAACTATAGAAATATTTTCTCCAAAAATTCCCATTTTTGGGCAGGCCCTAGGTATATCTAAAATAGACTCTCTGCCAAAATTTCAGCTAATTTGGGCTAGGGGTGAAGAGTGGGCACTCAATTTAGTGACTGCCTAGCCCTAAGGGTATGTCCCACCAAAATGGGTGCCCTGGTCAGACCTTACACCCAAAAGGGTTCAAACTAATTTTAAAATAAAGTAGACTCAAGGAACTACAACTTTCATGTTGAAGTATTTTCCACCAGGAGATCCTAAGTATTTTTAAAGTTTAAAACCATTAATATCAAAAACTATGACAGAATTGCATTAATATGAATTAATTCCTATAGTTTAAAATCGGGCTCGCACGAATCTTGAAGCAAAAGGGACGGAATCCCTTCATCTTCTTCCTTGAGCCGACGGCCAGGATTCATACCGCCTGGAGCCACTTCCAAATGCCACTGCCGGCGACCCGACCACCTCCCCGGCCGGCCACCGGCTCCACCACCTCCGTTGAGGTGGTGGCCATCCCAGGCGGCGGCTTGGCCGCCGGAAACCCCTTTTCCGGCGATCCCGAGAGGTGAGTTTTCTTCAGAAAAATCCATGAAAACCGAATTGGATCGGGCTCAATTGAGCCCGAACCTTGGTCCTAACGATTGCTATGATCTAACCATGGGTTAAGGAGAGGGGGAGGACCTTCCTGGCGGCCTGGATGCGAGAGGAGCGGCGGGATGCCATTGACGACGGCGGCGGCGCTCGGCTTCTGCAACTGCACAGTGGAATGGCTCGTCTCCTCCAGGTAAACGCTCTAAAATGATCCCCTCGGCTCCCTGAAGGTGTTTAAATGGCAAATGGGGGAGAGGAGAGGCTGGTTCTTCAATGGCCATTAACACCATTAAAGGTGTGGCTCGGGTTGTGTGGAGGGGGGCTGAACCCACCCCTTGGTGGCCGGGAAACGGCTGGAATCAACTCCTCTCTCCTAGAGGAGTTGATTGCAGCCATAATTGGTGGCTATTAGTCTCCCTTGGCCGGCCTCTCACTTCCCCCTTCTTCTTCCTCATTTTCTCTCTCCTCCATTATCATGGAGAGGAGCTCCTTTCTCTCTCCTAGTCACCTCTGGTTGACTAGTCAACCTCACAAACTAAATGCAGCCCACTTGATTATGATGGTCATGGGAATGGGTTTAGCCTAAGGGAGAAGTGGCTTGGGCTTGGGTTAGCCCTTTTGGGTTAAGTTTGACTTGACCTAAATGAGGGTTGACTTGGGTCAACATGACTAATTGGGTTGACCCCTATGGGTTCTGGGTGACCCATTGGCTTCCCTTAGGGTCTAGGTAGGGTTATGTAGGGTTACCCTGTACTTTGGAGGTCACATACCCTTAGTAAGGGTACTTTGACCAGGTTAGGGCTTGAGTTGACTTGGGTCAACCTGACCTCTAGGGCTGACCCCAATGTGTCCTTAGTGACCATTTGACCTCACTTTAGGGTTAGGAGGGCATAGGAGGGGTCCTTTAGGCCAGGAGTAGGTAAGTTGGCCCTAAGTAGGCTAGTTTGACTCATTTAGGGCTAGGGTTGACCTTGGTCAACTGGGCCTCTTGGGTTGACCCTAATGGGTCCTTTTGGCTCTAATGGGGCTCCCAAAATGTTTGGGAGTGTTGTGGTAGGGTCTTGGGGCCATGGTGAAGCCCCATTGTCATTCTAAACCATTGTTCAAAATTCTACTATTAGCAGACCATAGTGATCCTCACCTTGGCCTCCTATCTCTTGGCCCATTTCTGGCTTTCTAGGGTTTGTCATGACCTAGTCATGGCCAAAACCACTCTTAGGGGTCTAGTTGGAAATGGGATGTTACAAATCCCAATAAACAAAACAAAGATTTCGTCCTTGAAATCAAGGTTGAGCCTACGGGTCTCACTACCGAAGGAAAGAGTCTGGTAACATCCCATTATGACGCCTTGTTTGTTAAATTAGATTCTACGGGAAAACTTAGATCTAAGACCCTTTCACCCAATCGGCAAACCAAAATCCCAATAAACAAGGATAAGCCCCCAATAAACAAAAGATAAGCCTCTATCTGCCTAGAGCAGCCCTTAGTATACTTGAAGCAGGAAAAATAAATTAACATCTTGAGGGGTCCGAGAGGTATACCTGACTGAATAGCTCGGGGTATCTTTGTCGCATCAGGTCCTGTGGCTCCCAGGTATGCTCCTCCTGGCCGTGGTTCCTCCACAGGACCTTGACTAGTGGGACCTTCTTACGTCGCAAGACCCGCACTCCTCGGTCGTCGATCCTCACAGGCTCCAAACGAACCGACCGGTCTGAAGCTACCGGCCCTTCGGTGGTCAAAATCTGCTGCTCCGGGCGTAGCAGAGCCCTCCTCAAAGAAGAAATGTGGAAGACGTCGTGCAGCGCTTCCAGCTCTGGTGGTAACTCCAGCCGATAGGCTAGGGGTCCGATCCGCTCCAGGATCCTGTAAGGGCCCATGTACCTAGGGCTGAGCTTCTTCCTCCGACCACGCACCCGCGAGACTCCATGCATGGGCCGGATCTTCAGAAACACCCGGTCCTCCACCTGGAACTCCACCTGCCGATGCCGGGCGTCATAGTACTTAGCCTGTCTACTCTGTGCCTCGAGCATCCTGTCCCTGATCAGCCTCACCTGTGCCTCGGTGTCTTCGACAAACTCTGACCCCAACACTTTCGGATCTTCGTTCTGCACCCAAGAAAGCGGGGTCCGACATCTCCTCCCGTACAAGGCTTCGTAAGGCGCCATCCTGATGCTGGACTGGTGGCTGTTGTTATAGGAGAACTCGACAAGGGGTAAGAGTTTCTCCCACGGTTCCCCGCGGTCCAAGATGCACAGCCTCAAGAGGTCCTCCAGCGTCCGGTTGGTGTGTTCTGTCTGCCCGTCTGTCTGGGGGTGGAATGCAGTGTTGAAGGTCAATCGCGTGCCTAAGTAAGCTTGCACGGATCTCCACTCCCTGGAGGTGAACCGGCCATCCCGATCCGACACTATCGTCCTGGGCATGCCATGATAACGAATGAACTGTTCCACAAACTTCCGCACCAGTACTCCTACTGAATCATCCTTCCTGATCGGTATAAATCGAGCCACCTTGGTCAACCGATCAACGATTACCCAGATCGAGTCATTCCCTGTCCGAGACCGGGGAAACCCATGTATGAAGTCCATGGCTATGTCGTCAAACTTCCACTCCGGCACCGGGAGTGGCTGCAATAATCCTGCGGGGTTCCTGCACTCCGCCTTCACTAGCTGACATGCCTCACAATGGGTCACGAAGTGTGAGACATCCTTCTTCATGCCCGGCCAGTACATCGTCTTCTTCAAATCAGCCGTCATCTTTGTGATCCCCGGGTGTACAGAATACCGGCTGCAGTGCGCCTCCGTCATAATATCCTCCCGGATCTGGCCTCCCTCCGGTATGTACACCCGTCCTCTGAAGCACACCAGGTCGTCCCTCAGTGTGTAGTCTCCTGCAGTGCCTGCCTCCAGAGCTTGGAAGATGGGTTCCAACTTGGCATCCTGCCTCTGTCCCTCTCTGACCCGGTTTCTGATGTCATCGGTAGCGCCTATCGCGGCCAAGTACTCCTCATAGAGCTCAGGATCATCAGACGATACCAGAGTAATGTGCATGTCCTCTAGTCTCTGCAGCAGCTCCATAGACATCAACTGAGGCTCTGCTCCTGCTGTGGCAGCTCTCCTACTCAGTGCATCCGCTACCACGTTCGCCTTCCCCGGGTGGTAATGCATCTCATACTGATAGTCAGAAAGGAACTCCACCCACCGCCTCTGTCTGATGTTTAGTTCCTTCTGCGTGTCCACGTACTTAAGGTTCTTATGATCGGAGTATATGTCACAGTGGACTCCATAAAGGTAGTGTCGCCATATTTTTAGTGCGAATACAACTGCTCCCATCTCCAGGTCGTGCACTGGGTAGTTCTTCTCATGGGTCTTCAGCTGGCGGGAAGCATAAGCTATAACGTGTCCGTTCTGCATCAGTACTGCTCCCATCCCCTGATATGATGCGTCGGTGTAGACCTGAAATCCCTCCCTCCCCGAGGGGAGAGTAAGAATGGGAGCCGAGGTCAGCCGATCCTTCAGCTCCTGGAAAGCTATCTGGCACTGCGGGGTCCACACGAACGGTGCCTCCTTCTTCGTCAAGGATGTGAGCGGGAGGGCGATTCGAGAGAATCCCTCCACGAACTTCCGATAGTAACCGGCAAGTCCTAGAAAACTCCGTACGTCAGTGGCTGTTTTCAGCTGCGGCCACTCCGAAATAGCTTGAATCTTTGCCGGGTCCACTGCCAGCCCGGCTCCGCTGATAATGTGGCCTAAGAAAGCCACCTCCTTCAACCAGAACTGACACTTACTGAACTTCGCATAAAGGCGATGCTCCCGCAGTCTCTCCAAGGTCAGTGCCAGATGTCGTGTGTGCTCCTCCTCCGTCTTAGAATAGATAAGGATGTCGTCTATGAACACTATGACGAACACATCCAAATAAGCCTCGAAGACCCGGTTCATGAGGCTCATAAACGCCGACGGAGCATTCGTGAGCCCGAAGGGCATCACGATGAACTCATACAATCCATATCGGCTACTAAAGGCCGTCTTCGGAATATCCTCCTCCTGGATCCGCAGCTGGTAGTAGCCTGACCTCAAGTCCAGCTTCGAAAAATAATGGGCTCCCTCCAGCTGATCGAACAACTCGTCTATCCTGGGGAGCGGATAGGTATTTCGGACGGTCAGCCTGTTTAGTGCTCGATAGTTGATGCACAGGCGTAAAGTGCCGTCCTTCTTCTTCACGAATAGGACAGGAGCTCCCCATGATGAGGAGCTCGGCCTAACAAATCCTGCTTCCACCAGCTCCTGCAACTGTGTCTGAAACTCCGCCAACTCCTTTGGGGCCATCCGATAAGGGGCCTTGGATACCGGCTTAGCCCCTGGTACCAACTGAATCTGGAAGTCCTTCTCCCTATGCGGAGGTAGTCCTGGCAGCTTATCCGGAAAATATCGGCGTAGTCACGAACCACCGGAATGTTAGCAATCAGGTCCTTCTCCTCAGTCATCTCGAATAATACTTGATATACCTCGTCCCCTTGCATATGAGCCTTAACGGCCTGAATAGATGAAAGCAGGCGACGAGAGACCGGTGTAGTACCTTTGAATGTCGCATAAGTATCGTCGTGGCTCAGCACGATCCTCCTTGCTGGGCAATCAATCTGGGCATGGTTCCAGACAAGCCATGTCATGCCCAAGACGAGGTCGAAGTCCGGCATCCTCAGGATCGTCGCCGGGGCCTCGAGTGTCAACCCGTCTATGGTAACCTCCAGGAGGCACTTTTCTGTGGACTGGATCTCCATCCCATTGGGGAGGCGCACCCTCCTGGGTAGTCCCGTATAACAACGAATCTGATCCAGGTCCTTGACGAAATCCTCCGACACAAAGTTGTGCGATGCCCCCGTGTCGAACAGGGTATGGGCAGGCTTGCCGCACACCATCACCATTCCTAAATCAGTTTGAAAGAAACTCTGGTGTAAGGTTTTCTAACCTAGGTCGTTTAGTAGTTCTATTAACACTTAATATGAGTAATGAATGAATCCAAAATTAAGATTACTCTCATACCTGCAATAACCCTGTCCGGGTTCCGGGGCTGTGCTAAGTCCAAAGCGTAAATCTGCTCCCCATTCTGCCTGCGGTCGCCTCCCTGGTAACCACGTCCTCGGCCGCGTCCTCGGCCTCCGAAATGCTGGGCCGGTGGGCCACCCCGTGGTGCTGGAGGTGGTGCCCCTCTCATAGGGCAGTCTCTCCGGAGGTGTCCCACCTGGTGACAATGGAAGCACTCCGGCGGGGGATACGCCATACCCCGGGGTCTCTGCATCTCCTGGATCCGGAGAGGTTGAGGGGCCAAAACCACCTGCTCTCTCGGCTCCTGCCTCAACTCCTGACGAGGCTGCTCCTCTGCCCTCCTTCCATCTGGTATGGTGCCTCGCCACTGATCATTTCGGGCCCTCCGGCCCTGGTCCTCCGCTTGCCGTTTCCGGCCCCGAGTGGTGTGCCAGTCGGCCTCAATCCTCTTCGCCATCTCCAAAATCCGGGAGATGGGCCCGTCAGAGACAAAAAGCAAGGCCTCCCTCAACTCCTCTTTTAGGCCCTTATAAAACCTCTTGACGTAACCTGCTTCATCCAGCTGATAGGAGCCCGCATATCGGGCCAAATGATCGAACTCTCGGTGGTACTCCACCACTGTCCTGGTGCCCTGCCTCAGCTGCAAGAATCGCTCCTCCAACTCGTCCCTGGCCGACTGAGGAACAAAGTGCTCCAGCAGCGTGGCCCTGAATTCTTCCCAAGTGATTTCTGCAATCTCCCTATCAGCAAATGTCGTGTCCAACAGCGTCTTCCACCACCGCTTAGCATGTGACTCCAAGCAAGATACCACTAGGGCCACCCTCTCCTCCCAAGGGCATCGTATCCCGGTCAACATCTCGTACATAACATCCAGCCACTCCTCTGTCCGTACTGCCGACTCTGTCCCTAAGTATGATGGGGGAGAGAGTCCTCGGAAGGTGCTCATCCAGTTGGCCCCTGGGTTTGGCTGCTGGGCTGGAGCTTGCTGAGCCCGGAAGGCCTCAAGGATAGCTGTAAGGGTCTGCCCCATGTCTGACTGGAGGAAAGGTGTGGGGACCATGGGAGGTGGTGCAATGTCTGGAGTCTGCTGAGCTCCACCTTGTGGGGTGGGCTGAGCTGGGGGCTGCAAAACGAACTACATTAGTAGGTAATCGACTCAATGCCTAATGAAGGTGGACAATTTACATGTGATTCCCCCCATATGGGCACACCACTGCTTCCGCTGCTTAGTTTGTCCCCAAACTAAACCCGCGCGGGGGTGACCCAGGGTTATGGACGGCTACTTTTCGATCGAGGTCTGCTTTGATACCACTTGTAAGACCCCCTTTTTTTTTGGTCACCGGGGTCTTAGGCCCAGAACCGCCGTTTTGCGGTGACTCCTTCACGCCCTGAAGAGTCATCACCACAAAGCGCCGATTCTGCCGGCCATTTCGATCACATAAAAGTAGCAAAATAATGAAGTAAATGTAAACTATCTGTCCACAGAGGATCACATGACATAATAAATATAACTCCACGAAGGGAGTGTCCACAGCAAATAACATCAGAGTAGCAAAACGGGCTTATGCCCGGTACATCAAATCCTCACTACAAGATCTCTCATGCAGAAACAAAAGTAGAAAACTGCTCAGGGTCGAGACTCACGGTCCCGGCTGTGTGAACTCCGGAGCTAGACTGCCCCACCTCCAAGCGCACCGGTCTCTGGGGCTGCTCCTCCATGCTGGTCTCCGCGATCCCCTAAATGATGCGGTTCGAAAACCGTTAGTCTAAAAGACTAAGTCCTATCATCCCCCACCCCTTCCCCCACGGCTCCTAGGCACCTAGCGGAGAGGAAGAAAGGGGAGGACTTGAAGGTGGAGAATATCAAAAGCAGATGGCAGCGGTCCTAATCTAGCAAGTTCTATAGCATATAAAGACAATAAGCTGTAATATGAAATGTAACCTTCACTTATGTGAAAAACACATAAGCCAAGGGGTCTTTTGCAAGGCTCCCATCGTATAAAAAGTCCTATACCGATTTATACGTTGGGGTGTCGGTTAACAGACAGCAGTAAATATATATATCCAAATTTAACCTTAATTTATAAACTTGCCCACACAAGCTTATAGACCAAGGGGTCGTGTAGCAGGTCCTAAAGTATAAGCGTCCCATTCCACTTATACTTTAGGTGTCAAGGTTTAAGGTAACGATTATGCTATGACATGCAAGTGGGTATGATGGACATGCAAGTGCAACACACACACCCGACTCTGTGCACACAGACCTTTAGTTCCCCCTTTTTGGAGCCGTAACCTCCCAGGATACCTCCGTAGTGGTAGACGGAAGCGGTGGGTTGGGCCTCGCCCACCTCTAAACCAGTAAAGCACTACCGGTCAGACCTATCGTACGCCTCAACGCTTGGTGCCCGAAGCGGACTCCTGCGTACTCTTGCCGGCTGGCACACCGGACTTCTGTTGGCGAAGTGCTAACCACACTTGCCGAGTCAACGTATTGGCGTCGGTGCATCGACCCTCCAATACCGAAGACCCACCACCTTAATTTCCTTTCCTGTTATGCACATGCAAATTTTAGCGTAAACAAGAATCGAGCCGAAGCTCCCCGGACCAACACGTCCGACTCAAACAATCGAGCTGAAGCTCCCCGGACCCAAAGTCCGCCTTTTAACCATCCGAGCCGAAGCTCCTAACTGACTTCCGGTGCCCTCAGTGTTTGTGAAATGTGCAACCCTAATTACTAAGTTACTCTTTTCAGCTTGTTAAAACAGTTTACGTTAACCCAGGACTGCCCCCGGTATTCCCTGTGAAGGGCTCTCAAGGGGCACTAGGAACTGTGTTGGGATTATGCCCAGCGTTCCCTTTCGCAAGGTACTTATTTTATTATTGGTTGATTCCCTTACCCTTTATTTTCTCATATTTCGATATGCTAATCCTAGGGTAATTTGACTCCATCTCTCCTTGGGTAGGACGATCTTTCGTCGGACCCGAACGCCTATAACCCTAGACAGAACCACACCTTGCTCTCTCATCTTCCAAGACGCAGCCCATTCCACTTGTCCTTACAACAAACCATCAGGACTCATCATATTTGCCCTAATTCACATCCAAATGAAATCCTGCAGTTTCGCTATATGCAGACCACTTAAGCTACATGACCCGTAAAAAGGGAAGTACATGAAATACTCATCCAGTACCCTTATGATAATTATTAGAGGTCTAAAAGGACATTTGAAGCATAAATCCAGAAATCCATAATTTTCCTAATTTGTCTGATAATTAATTTATTTATTCTAATGTCCCAAAAGGCCCAGGTTTGAACATGAAGTACCATAATCAGACAAGATATTATTCCACTAAATTTATGATAAATACAAAATGCCTAATCAACTCTAAATCTTAAGTCTCCCAATTTGTCAGCAAGGTTTAGGCCTTTAAATTTAATTTCAAAGATGCCCCATAAAAGTCATATTAAAAGATTCTATAGTAATAACACCTCTACAAATTCAGAGAAAATTCAGGGATGATTGTGATGGACTACAAGTACCCTAGAAAAAGTTTCATAATTTATCATTTGGAAATAAAGCTATATTTGATTTTTCTTATGAACTCTCTAATTTAAGGGTTAATGAACAAAGTATGCTAATCAGTCATCAAATAATTCCACAAAAATTTCCATATGATAACATTGAGCTAAAAACACTATGCAGGAAGTTTCATGATTTTTCAGTAAGTAATGGCCTCTGACAAGAATTATTAATATGTAATCAAAATAAAGCACTTGTGAAGTAGATGCCCTAAATAGATACCCAAAAATTCTAACAAAATTCATACACGCTTATGATAACCTAAAACCAACTCTGCTCATGTTTCATACTCTCTCTATGGGCAGTGAGACCACAATAGCCAAAATAATTATTAGGACATTACTATTGATTACAAAAGAAGTGCTAAAAATGTTGTCCAAAATTCCTCAAGTAAATTATCAGAGGCTCAACATACCCAAATCCCCTCACTACCCAAATTTGGTTAAGTTTCAAGATGTTTAACTAACCTAAACTTACACTATAAGTTTTAGGTCCTAAGCTAGGGTTAGGGTTTTGGGGCCCCTATCCTTTTCAAACTTAGCTAATATTTCTAACAGTGGGTTCTATATATCCTAGGAACCACCTTGCAAAATTTGGAGTTCATCCAAGGTGTTTAGGACTCATACCCTTCACAAGCCCAAAAGGTCCCTCCTTAGGGTTTGACCTAGGAACTTAGGGCAAATCTATTCCTCCCTACCCCATATTCCATGGGGGGTGATAAGTGCTATAACAAGCCAGTGGCCCAAATTTCAGCCTCTGTTGAGGTGATTTGGTCACTCAAACCAAAAGTGCAACTTTTGACCAAAATGCCCTTATAAAGGTATAGTTAGGGTTGGGTCAAAACCTATTCAAAACACATCCAAATTAAATGAAATTTTATACAAGTACCTAATTGGAACCCAGGGACCACTCACCAAAATTTGGGAGGGTTTGGAGGTGTTGAGGGCACCTATTTAATTTATCTAATAATTATTAAATATTTACAAAAACTATAGAAATATTTTCTCCAAAAATTCCCATTTTTGGGCAGGCCCTAGGTATATCTAAAATAGACTCTCTGCCAAAATTTCAGCTAATTTGGGCTAGGGGTGAAGAGTGGGCACTCAATTTAGTGACTGCCTAGCCCTAAGGGTATGTCCCACCAAAATGGGTGCCCTGGTCAGACCTTACACCCAAAAGGGTTCAAACTAATTTTAAAATAAAGTAGACTCAAGGAACTACAACTTTCATGTTGAAGTATTTTCCACCAGGAGATCCTAATTATTTTTAAAGTTTAAAACCATTAATATCAAAAATGTGACAGAATTGCATTAATATGAATTAATTCCTATAGTTTAAAATCGGGCCCGCACGAATCTTGAAGCAAAAGGGACGGAATCCCTTCATCTTCTTCCTTGAGCCGACGGCCAGGATTCATCCCGCCTGGAGCCACTTCCAAACGCCACTGCCGGCGACCCGACCACCTCCCCGGCCGGCCACCGGCTCCACCACCTCCGTTGAGGTGGTGGCCATCCCCAGGCGGCGGCTTGGCCGCCGGAAACCCCTTTTCCGGCGATCCCGAGAGGTGAGTTTTCTTCAGAAAAATCCATGAAAACCGAATTGGATCGGGCTCAATTGAGCCCGAACCTTGGTCCTAACGATTGCTATGATCTAACCATGGGTTAAGGAGAGGGGGAGGACCTTCCTGGTGGCCTGGATGCGAGAGGAGCGGCGGGATGCCATTGACGACGGCGGCGGCGCTCGGCTTCTGCAACTGCACAGTGGAATGGCTCGTCTCCTCCAGGTAAACGCTCTAAAATGATCCCCTCGGCTCCCTGAAGGTGTTTAAATGGCAAATGGGGGAGAGGAGAGGCTGGTTCTTCAATGGCCATTAACACCATTAAAGGTGTGGCTCGGGTTGTGTCGAGGGGGGCTGAACCCACCCCTTGGTGGCTGGGAAATGGCTGGAATCGACTCCTCTCTCCTAGAGGAGTTGATTGCAGTCATAATTGGTGGCTATTAGTCTCCCTTGGCCGGCCTCTCACTTCCCCCTTCTTCTTCCTCATTTTCTCTCTCCTCCATTATCATGGAGAGGAGCTCCTTTCTCTCTCCTAGTCACCTCTGGTTGACTAGTCAACCTCACAAACTAAATGCAGCCCACTTGATTATGATGGTCATGGGAATGAGTTTAGCCTAAGGGAGAAGTGGCTTGGGCTTGGGTTAGCCCTTTTGGGTTAAGTTTGACTTGACCTAAATGAGGGTTGACTTGGGTCAACATGACTAATTGGGTTGACCCCTATGGGTTCTGGGTGACCCATTGGCTTCCCTTAGGGTCTAGGTAGGGTTATGTAGGGTTACCCTGTACTTTGGAGGTCACATACCCTTAGTAAGGGTACTTTGACCAGGTTAGGGCTTGAGTTGACTTGGGTCAACCTGGCCTCTAGGGCTGACCCCAATGTGTCCTTAGTGACCATTTGACCTCACTTTAGGGTTAGGAGGGCATAGGAGGGGTCCTTTAGGCCAGGAGTAGGTCAGTTGGCCCTAAGTAGGCTAGTTTGACCCATTTAGGGCTAGGGTTGACCTTGGTCAACTGGGCCTCTTGGGTTGACCCTAATGGGTCCTTTTGGCTCTAATGGGGCTCCCAAAATGTTTGGGAGTGTTGTGGTAGGGTCTTGGGGCCATGGTGAAGCCCCATTGTCATTCTAAACCATTGTTCAAAATTCTACTATTAGCAGACCATGGTGATCCTCACCTTGGCCTCCTATCTCTTGACCCATTTCTGGCTTTCTAGGGTTTGTCATGACCTAGTCATGGCCAAAACCACTCTTAGGGGTCTAGTTGGAAATGGGATGTTACAGACGCTATCTGTCTTTGCACGACTAGGTATCCCAAGCCGCGCTATAAACTCGCTAGACAGAAAAGAATGCGATGCACCTGTATCAAACAGTGCTCGCACCAGCGTGTCCCGAATCATCACAAAGCCTGTGACAACCATGTCACACACACAAACCGCAAACATATATGCACTCAACAAAGCATACAAGCAATAAATTGCTAAACTAAACTCATACCTGTGATGACATCACTCTACTTGATGGCCTCCTGCAGGACAAGATTGTAGACCCGGGGCTGCGCCTGCGAGGCAGAGGAGTCCACTACTGCCTTGCCCTTCTCCGCATACGACGCTCCCGCCTTCTTTTCACTCTTTGGCGGCACCCGACAATCTCGAGCTATATGCCCCCTCGTTCACAATTGAAGCATGTACGAGGATTCGGCTTTGAGGTAGCCCCCGACGTTGCTCCCGATGCAACTGATGAAGGAGCTTGTCCACTTGTCTTGGACTTCTTGCCCCATTTCTTCTTATAAAATGGTTTCCCAGGTCGGGGCACTTTCCACTCCGGTTGCGTCACAGCCAAAGCTCTCTTCCCCTGCAACTTCTTCATATCTTTTTCCAGCGTGCTCGCAGTGTCGACCAACGCCTGGAAGCCTTGGTTCACAAAACTAGAAACCAGGAACCTCAACTCGTCCCTCAGTCCGTCATAGAACCGATTTGTCTTCCTCTGCTCATCAGCAAAAATAGAACCCGCATACCGCCCTAAGCGAGTAAACTCATGTAGGTACGCGTCAACACTGCCATCACCTTCTGTCAGCCTTTGGAATTCATTCTCCATGGCTATCCGTTGAGCCGCAGGAAGGTGCTTTGCTAGGAAGAGTCGAGAGAATTCTTCCATGGATACTTATGTTAAGGGACGACCCGCCAAGTGATGAAACTCCATCTCATCCCACCATAATCTAGCTTCTCCTTCAAGCAGGAAGGTAGCTAACGTGACTTTCTGATGTTCCTCCATTCCAATCGCCGTCATGACTTGCTTGACGCGCGATAACCAATCCTCAGCCTGCGTCGGAGTTCCCGCTCCCGAAAATGTAGGTGGATGGAAACTCATAAACCGCGTCAACTGCTTCTCAACCGCTTGAGGAGCCACATCCACTACAGGTTCAGGCCTTGTCACCACCTGTTCTGGCCTCACAGTCGGTTGTTCCTTCCTAAGTGGCCGTCCTTGGATCATGACAAACAAAGCCTCAGCAACTAAACACACATGTTACGCAGACGGTGGAGGTGTAGGCACCGCGGCTGGTGTCGTACTTTCATCAGAATGTTGGGGCTCAGACTGCCCAGCCCCACTCCGTGTCACCTAAATATGGACAAGACACACACATTAGCGGCCTTACACAAGCAAACAACACAAAATAGGAACACGCAGGTTCCTCAAACACATTCATTTGCATTCCTATCATGGACATTCAGGAGTTCAATCGCATAACTTGGTTTGCACAAACACGTGCGCGCCACCCCACAAAAGAAGTCGACCACGACTTCAAGAGGAAAAGAACAAGACCTCTGATACCAAAAATGTAACAACCACATTCGTTCATATGATATATACTAGAAGGTCCGGCCGGGGCCCCACATCATATAGCACAAAACAGGCGGTGAAGGTACGGGATGATACTAGAGTAACGCAGCGCACCTAACACAAAGCATTCTAGCGGAAGCCTATACACTTGAACTCCTCTCTTGAATGTCCAACATATAAAACACCACATTTTATAGCATAGGAATGTCTTACAACATGCAAACATCGTTGGCCTTATGGCCTTACAAGGCTTTCAAATAGTGGCCCACACATTGGCACGCAGGCCGACCACAATAAAAGAAAACACAATAAGCATTTCCACATAGCCTTCGAGGGCTAGCAGCAGCAGCAGCAACAACAGCAGGGACCTCAACCTTTATGCGGCCCGCTTGGCTCTCCAGCACCTGTACAGGGACAATCCACCCAACGGTGGCAAACATAAGCAACGGTCAGCGTTCAGCTGACCAAATTATAACGACCCTACCCCTTTTCTCGGGGCAGCGGTAGTCTTCCCTGTAGGCATATCATATCACAAGCATGACAATATATCTCATATAATGTGCTTTCACGCACACATGCCATCAAAACCGTTCGCCACCCGGCCCAATGATCCGTGCCCTCAGGGCACATTCTTGGTATTCTGGCAAAGCACTTGCCCACCACCGTATCAGGGTCACAACCCAAAGGTAATTCTCTTGAGCATTTACTGCATGGCATGCAGCAAGAGTTTTAGTCTTACTACACCGGGATGGACCGTAGCCCCCCTTGTGTCATGGCGCGCAGGCCTAAGACTCTTGCTATGCGCTCCAAAAGACCACACCTTCTGGTCCACGTCGGACGGACATAACGCGGGTCGGATCCTACACCCCCGTTGCTCAAATCGCCTTGCCTTCACCGAGTACGACGTACTCGCGGCTTCATCAAAGGCGCGAGTCGGTCTCACCAATCCTGTTCTTGGCATTCAGCATGGGTATTTCTCTTACACCCATTCATCTCACAACATTAGCGGGTCTTTCCTGGGCACACCAGTACTTCCTGCTACTCTCTTTGCAGGTGGACACCGCAAATATCACAAATGTCAGGGGTCTTTCCTGGCTACCATGCCAGTACTTCTATTACTCGCTTCACAGGTGGACACCCTACGACATCAAGCATCACAAAGGGCCTTTCCTGGTCACACCAGTACTTCCTGTTACTCATTCACAGGTACGACCCAATAGCACAAACATACACGGATATTTTCCTGGACTACCACTCCAGTAATCACTGCTACTACCCTTCACAGGCAACCCGTTGACTCCTTAAACTACACGTTTATCACGGAGTCTTCTCCGATTCGTATGCAACATCACCAATCCAGACCAACCTGTCCAGATGGCCTTCACACAGCATGCCAAGGTCTGGATAAAGTTAAAAAGATTAAGTGCACCTATTCACCCCCCCCCTCTAGGTGTTTAGGCCTATTAATGCAATTCTCTACAGCAATTCAGCACATATAACATAGCAATCACAGAATAAATCACACACATAGTACACACAGCTTTTATAGTCCCAAGGTCTGGGTACATCCACTTTCCCCCTTCGCCTATCTAGTAGTGTACTAGATTCGGCCTAACTTCTCCACTTCTCCTCAGATCCTCAGATCTTACAGCTCAGAACCCAAACAGGTTCCTACAACTCAGAGTGATCCCACTCCTACCACTCAGGCACAAAGCCCTACCACTCAGTCTTCACCAAGACCTACACTCAGCCTTCAACAAGGCCTACACTCAGAGAAATGTATCTCCTACACTCAGGCACAAAAGTCCTACCACTCAGCCTTTATAAATATAGGCTTACAACTCAGATCTATACAAGATCCTACAGAAATTATAAAGAGATACAAGATCCTCAGATCTATACAAGATCCTACAGAAATTATAAAATACAAAGTATATGACCACAACTCTGATAGAGAGAGATGAGTTGACTGGCTTCTTGATGAGTTCTTGGAAGAACTTGGCAGAGATCAACCTCCCTTGGCTTTCTTCAAAGCTTCTTGAATTAGAACACAGTAGGGTTGTATCTCTTTGCAGATGATCTTCAATCAACTGCAGTCTTGAGATTCTGATGTCAATCTGAATCTACTTAACAGCCTGGTTCAATAGCTGTTCTTCTTAGAAGGAGCTCTCTCTCTCCAACTTCTTAGATCTTCTCTTGAAGGTCTTCTTCTTGTTGTGTTATTTTTCACTTCATTAATTGATCCCCTTCTGTTGAAGGAATAAGCCTTTATATAAGCTTTTTTCATGGTGGTCGGCTGATCCGGTTTCTAACAATCTTCTGACAGCTCTGACAGCAGCAGTTGACCGGTTGAAATGGCAGCTGTCAAGTCATCCAGTCACTTCTTGAAATCTCTGTCACTGTCTGAAAGTGTCGAGACAGATAGTCTTTATGTGTCGACACAAATAGACCAAGTGTCGACACAAGTAGACTAAGTGTCGACACTAGCCTTCATGGTGTCGACACAACTCCTTGTGTTGTTGTAATAGCTTCTCGACACTGCTTCTTCAGACTGTGTCGACACTGATCCTGTGTGTCGACACAAGTCCTTCTTCTTCAATACTTAGTTGATTTCAGCTAAGTGTCGACACAACTCCTTTGTGTCAACACATCTTCTTGTGTTGAAACTTGCTAAGTGTCGACACATCTTCTTTTTGTCGACATATGTATTCTGTGTTGAAACTTTTGTTGAGTGTCGACACATCTCCTTTGTGTTGACACATTCTTCATGTGTTGAGACTTTGCTGAGTGTCGACACATCTCCTTTGTGTCGACACTTGTACTTAAGCTTTGTTGAAGTTTGCTGAGTGTCGACACTGCCTCCTAGTGTCGATAATTTTGCTGTCGACAAAGTTTCTCTGGGTGTCGACACTGCTTCTAAGTGTCGACACTGATTATGTAGACATTTCTTCATTGTGTGTCGACACTTCCTGTATGTGTCGACACTTTTCTTCTAGTGTCGACTCTGCCTTCCTGGTGTCGACACAATTACTCCAAGTGTCGACACAGCTTCTCTAGGTGTCGACACAAGCCTTCTTAAGTGTCGACACTTTACTTCTGGGTGTCGACACATGGACTTAGAAACTTTTCCTGCAAACCTGCAGTTACTTAACCTGCACAAATAAACTCAAAGCACATCAAATACACCTTGATGTATATCATTGAGTAGGGTGAGGCTTCTTCAAATCAGGTACATATATTCCAATGTACCCAACAATCTCCCCCTATTTGGAGAATTCATAACCCTTAGTCAATGATATACACCATACATAACAAATTTTCAGTATGATGTAAAACAGTATTATATGATAGGGAAAATACTTAAACATGCATGAACAGAACATGTATAAACAATTATCTCAGAACAATTAATGTAATAGATTTGAACCATGACACAATGTTCTTACAAATTCCAACATTTTCATTAATCAAAAGTTTACATAGAGTTTTAATGCAAATGATTACAATTTGTAAACTTAAGAAAATGCTATCCTATGGCTGCTCTGGTTCCTTGATTACAATCCCCTTTCCAGATTGTATCTTTGCTTGAATGGGAGCTTCATTGTCATCAGCATCAGCAGGCTTCTTCCCTTTAAGATCTTTCTTTTTCAGCTCTTCAGCCTTTATCTTCTGCCTTTCAAAATAGTGATAAGGCTTAGGGAAATACTTGCTAGGCTACTGTGCATTAGGAGGTAGCTTTCCCAATTTAGCCTTTCTTCTATATTGTACAATGGCCTCTTGCCTATTCTCATGTTTTTTCCACTCCAGGTCAGAATACCACTTGCCTCTATCCAGGACATTGTCCTTAGCAGCCTTCCAAGCAGTCAAAATGATATTCCTGGAAGTGGGGCTCCATTGTTCAAAATCTGGCCTCAATTCAGCTTGCTCTCTGAATCTTTTCTTAGATAATTGAGCCTCTTGTTCTTTTAACAAAGCCTCTTGCTCTTTTAGTATTGCCTCTGGCACAGGCTGTACAACTTTCTCAATGATGATATTGTGAGCATCTTCAGGAGGACTATACATAGTCTGAATCTCTTGATGTATCATGTCAAAATCTGCAGGAGGATATATGACTTGAGCCACTTCAGCTTGCTCTCCTCCAAAGTATGCAGGATTTATGCCAGACTCTGCAACATTGTCATCATCACATAAGGGTGGATATCCTAGGGTGGCTCTGATGGAATTGGAAATCCATTTGGCATGATCAGAGCCTGCCTTGACTAATACCCTCTCCCCCTTTATGACTTCTCTCTCTATGTGATCCCTTAGATCATCTTTCTGAAACCTTATTTGAGCATTCAAATAGTTTACTCCATCCTTATAAAAAGGTTTGAACTTCTGAAGCTGGGCAGAAATTGCTTTCTGAGAATCTTCAATGGCAGTTTTCACAGCAGTGAGACTCTCCTGTAATTTCTTATCAAATTCTTCTTTGGCAGATGCACTTACTGTAGGCTGTGCAGAGTTATATTTTTCATTTCAGTTACAATGGCATTATGTGAAGCAGTGAGGTTATCATTCATCCTTATCTGGTTTTTCAGGACATAGCCTTGTTTTAATTCCAGATCATCAAGCTGTTTCTTGAGATTCTCTTGATGTGTAGCCAGATAGACCACTGCATTGCCTCATTTATGAAAACAATCAGTCATTTCCTTCTTGTTGAGGTTCACTTCAAATCTGATTGATTTGATGTCTTGTGCCAGATCAAATTGCAGGGATTTATGCCTTTCATCCATATATTTTTCTAGAGCTTGCCTTTGCTCATCCAGCTTGATTTGCAATGCTACCATCAGAGAACTATAATCAGTAGTGGTGGCAGGCTGTGGAGCAATTGTCTGTAGGGCTTTCTTATAGTTCTGGCTTCTTCTTTTGAAGACCTGGAACTTCCTCTTCTTGGCTCTAGCAGCCTCTTCATCTTCTGAAGCAGAAGTGCTGACTATGTCCACTCTATCCTTAGGACTAGGAGGTAACTCCTTCTCAGTCCTTTGTGGTTCCTCAGCATCCTTTGGCTCCACAGTCTCCTTGCTTGCAGTTTCCTCTACATTCTCCAAAGGCTCCCCCTCAATATTGACCTTCTCCCCCTCAACAGCCGTCTTTTCCCCCTCTAAGTCAGTCTGTATTAGATCAGGGAATAGCTCCTCTAGAGTAAACTCATGTTGAGGTTGGATTGGTGAATCTCTGTGCTCAGGAGCATCTAAGACCTCTCTATCAGCAACTGATGTGTCCTCCATGACCACATCCTGGGGTTGACTATGTATCTGTGTTTGCTGATTAACATCAGGTAATGAATCAGTCAAAACTTCATCCTCAATAGTGAAATCTAATTGATTAATTTCAGTGATTACCTCTAGTATGGTTTGAGTAGCCCTTTCACTCTCTAGTGGAGTTGGCTCTTCCACAAGTAGAGGCTCCCCCTGGAGTGGATCCAGGTGAATTGGGCTATCTGAGGGTAGCTCCCCCTATGCCTCTGTGCATCTTCTTGTCTTGCTGGAGACTGTCCAGCATTTCCAGTCTCTTCATCATCAAGAGTAAAAACCACTAGCTCTTCAGAGCTGCTAGAGGATTCTTGAGCCACAGTGGCTGTCTTCTTCTTCTTTTTTTGAGGTGTGTCCTTTACTGGAGATGGCAATTCCTTTGTCAGCACCCTATCCCACCTTGAGAAAATTCTCAAATCCATTCTCCTCATGTGGTTTATCTTGGAACATGCTGCTTGGTTCATCACATCTGTAATACTTCCAGCTAGGTATAGACTCAGAATTCTACCCAGATTGGGTTTCTTCATACTTTCTTTTATCTTATCAAACATAACTGCAGACCAATCAGTATCAAGTTTGAAGATAATCCTTGTCATCAAACTGAACATATAAGCTGAAATTATGTCATGTCCTCCAGGCTTGCTCAGGATGACCTTGCCAACTATTTCAGATAAGAATTTCCCTTGTATATTCATTCCTTTCATATTAAAAATGATCCAATTTTCAGGTTTGAATCCAGTTCACACCATCTCAATGCCTCTCTAGTCTTAGAAGAAGATACATCTTCTTCCTCTCTTGTTCTTGGTAGTTGAAGTACCTTCCTGAGACTTTTCTGTGTGACCTTGACTTTGGTTCCATGAACTCTGGACTTAATCTTGAGTCCAGTATCATCAAGTGAAGCTGCACTCAAAAATTCAAGGACCTCCTTCTTCCAGATCTTGATTGGTTCTGATACAAGGTATTCCAATCCAGTATCGGCAATTAGGGTTACCACTCCTTTGATTTCGGGTTCCGCGTCATCAAAGGCGTGACGCACGAGTTCATATCCTTCATTAATGTTCTCTTCTAGCTTGGGCGCCATTAGGGTTTGAAGAAATTTTGAATTTAGAGAAGAGAGATGTCGACACACAAGTTTGGTCTCGAGACTAAGGTGAGCGTGTCGACAAACACTGGGGAAAACCTATTTATACCTTTCTAGAATTGAAGGTGAAAAGGCGCGTCAAAATACTTAAATTGTGTCGAACTGTTGAAAAGTGTCGACACTTACTGCTAATGTCTCGACAACTATGTGTCGACACAAGTATAGTCGACAGAATATATGTGTCGACACTTATATATGTGTCGACACCACTCAGCTCGACACTGAGTCGAGACTCTACTAGACTAATTCTGTATAAATCCTAAGTGTCGACACCACCCTGGATGTGTCGACACCTACACTGCATGTGTCGACATAAATTCTCTGGAGTGTCGACACAGACTTCTTAGATGTGTCAATACCATTTCTCTGAAATGTCGACACCACTACTATGTGTCGACACAGACAACTCTGTGTGTCGACACCATTTTACTTAGCCAATTTTTGTAAACTATTCTAAGTTTATCATCCCTAATTCAATTTTAAATTTATTGAATTTGATTTCATCTAAGGGCTTAGTATACATATCAGCTAACTGATTATCTGTATTAATATACTCTAGTGAAATATCTCCTTTTTCCACATGTTCTCTTAGAAAATGGTATTTTATTTCTATGTGCTTAGTCCTACTATGGGAGACAGGATTATTTGCAATAGAAATAGCACTTGTAGAATCACAAAATAAAGGTGTTCTACTTACTTGAATACCATAATCTTCTAGTTGGTGTTGTATCCATAGTAGTTGTGCACAGCAGCTTCCTGTAGCAACATACTCTGACTCAGCTGTGGAGATAGCCACACTGGTCTGCTTCTTGCTACTCTATGACACCAGCCTTCCACCTAGAAATTGACAGGTTCCAGTTGTACTCTTCCTATCTTCCTTGCAGCCTGCAAAATCTGCATCTGAATAACCTGTCAGTTCAAAATCTCCATTCCTAGGGTACCAATGGCATAGATAAGGAGTGCCCTTAAGATATCTCAAAATTCTTTTGACTGCTGTCAAATGAGATTCTTTAGGGCAAGCTTGGTACCTAGCACAGACACATGTAACATACATGATATCTGGTCTACTAGCAGTCAAATACAGTAGGGAGCCAACTATCCCTCTATACAAAGTTTCATTTACAGGTTTCCCTGCATCATCTTTGCTTAGAGACATTGTTGACCCCATAGGAGTTTTCATGGTAGTGCATGATTCCATACCATACTTCCTTATCAATTCTAGGGTGAACTTAGACTGGCATATGGATAAACCATCCTCAGTTTGTCTAACTTGGAGACCCAAGAAGAACTTAAGTTCCCCCATACTGCTCATTTCAAATTGTCCTTGCATTAGTTTTGCAAACTTTCTGCAAAGACTACTTTCTGTAGACTCAAATATTATGTCATCTACATATATTTGGACTAAGATAATCTTGCCTCTGGATTCCCTAAGGAATAGAGTCTTGTCTATTTTCCCCCTTGTGAATTTATTCTCAATGAGGAAACTAGACATGGTTTCATACCAAGCCCTAGGGGTTTGTTTTAACCCATACAAAGCCTTTCTAAGTCTATAAACATAATTAGGTTTAGTAGAATCAACAAAACCTGATGGCTGTTCTACATAGACTTCTTCCTTCAGATTTCCATTCAGAAAAGCTGACTTAACATCCATTTGGTATACCTTGAACCCTTGAAATGTTGCATAGGCAAGGAACATCCTTATTGCTTCCAGTCTTGCTACTGGAGCAAAGGTTTGATCAAAATCAATACCTTCTTCCTGCCTATATCCTTTTGCAACAAGTCTAGCTTTGTTCTTTATAATTACTCCATTTTCATCCAACTTGTTCCTAAAGATCCACTAGTTCCTATAATGTTATGGTCTTTTGGTTTAGGAACTAGCTCCCAGACTTTGCATCTTTTGAACTGGTTCAGCTCCTCTTGCATAGCTTCAATCCAATGAGGATCTAGGATTGCTTCTTCAAATTTCTTTGGCTCTACTTGGGATAGAAAGCTGGAGTAGAGAACTGAACTTAGATTCCTGCTCCTTGTTTGTACCCCTTGTCTGAGATCTCCAATAATTTGATTGGCTGGATGATCTTTTAAATGCCTATTTGCTGGAGGCAGCCTGTCTTCTGGTTGTACACCTTCAGCTTCTTCATTCAGCAGCTCCTCTTGGTCTTCTTTAGCAATAGGAGTATCTTGTACTCCCCCTGGACAGCAGCCACTATCATCCACTTGCTGACTTGCAGTAGAACCTTCTTCAATAGTAAGCTTGTCCATCTTCTCAGTCACACCTGTGGAGCTGCAAACACTTCTAGGCAATTCATTGTCAATGAGTCTAGCTTCATCAAAGACTACATGAACTGACTCTTCTACAACTTGAGTAATCAAGTTGTAGACCCTATAAGCCTTACTGTTGTTGCTGTACCCAACAATGATCCCCTCTTGGGATTTGGCAGCAAACTTGGTGAGATAAGACTTACCATTGTTAAGGATATATCACTTGCAACCAAAGATCCTGAAATAGGATAGATTTGGTTTTCTGCCCTTCACAATCTCATAGGGGGTCTTCTTGTGACTCTTGGTAATAATAGCCCTATTGATTACATGACATGCAGTATTAACTGCCTCAGCCCAGAAATATTCTGGGAGAGAAGTGTCGCTCAATAGGGTTCTACCAGCCTCTATCAAGATTCTATTTTTCCTTTCAGCAATACCATTTTGCTGAGGTGTTCTTGGTGAGGAAAATTCCTGAAAAATTCCAAACTCTTCACACAGTTTTGTCATACTTTCAGACTGAAATTCAGTACCATGGTCACTTCTGATTTTGACCACTGTACTGTTCAATTCATTCTGAATTTGTTTAACAAAACTATACAAGATATTTGGTGTTTCAGATTTTTTCCTTAGGAAGAACACCCAGGAATACCTTGAGTAGTCATCAACTACCACAAATGTATAGAACTTCCTACCTAGGCTGTGAACTAGCATAGGACCAAAAAGATCCATATGCAAGAGGTATAGACACCTCATAGCATCTTTGTTCTCAAGGCTATGAAAGGTCGATTTGGTCTGCTTGCCCTTTTGACAAGCTGAGCATATCCCAACCTTTATACACTTAACCTGAGGACCATTCCTCACTAACTCTTTGCTAAAGAGTTGACCAATTGTCTTATAGTTAAGATGAGTCAGCCTCTTGTGCCATTTAACACAATATGAGACTTTCTCATCAGCTACAAGACAAATAGGAGAAACAATGTTCTCACACATAATGTCTAGACAATATACATTTCTCTTCCTATATCCTGTCAGAATGATCTTTTGATCACTTGACCTACTGATATGACAACCATCCTTGACAAATGAGATGTCATATCCTAAATCACTCAACTGACTTATGCTAATGAGGTTATGTTTCAAACCCTTTACATAAGCCACTTGAGTAATTGTAATTAGGTTGCTAGAAATGTTACCAAAGCCTTTGATGATTCCTTTTTCTGAACCACCAAAGGTAACTTTAGGACCATCCTTGATTGGTGTATAGTCCTTCAGCAATCCCCAAGTTCCAGTCATGTGCATGGAACATCCACTGTCCAAGTATCATATAGGGGCATGGCCACTTAGACTCACCTACAAAACAGATTACTTAACCTTAGAACCCAAATAACTCTTGGGTCCTTGGTGCAAGTTAGTCTGACTTTTAACATAACTACCTGTAGCTTTTCTAGCAGGCAGTTTGCTACTATCCTTGGCACTTGAATTGTGCCAGCAATCTATGGCAAAGTGGCCTACCTTGCCACAACACCAGCACTCAAATCTGTTGTACCTTTGTTTAGGTACAACCCTGGCTGTTTTGTCTACAGCAGGCTTTTTGTTAAGTGTTGGGGCTTTGCCCTTAGACTTGGACCTAACTGTCCTGGCAGGTTTTGTAAACCCCAATCCAGTCTTACCCTTTTGAGGAATAAACTCATCTATCAAAGGTAAAACTGATTTTGGTTTAGAAAAACTTGCTACAATATCTCTCTCCTTCTGAAGTCTAGCCTCCAGATTTCTAATTTGATCATTCTTGAATATAATAGTACCCATCTGAATAACAGTAATGTTATTCAGCCTGGCTATTTCATTTAGTTTCTGATCAAGCAACTTGTCAAAATCTGTTGCAGCCACTTTGAGACTAGCAATCTCCTTAGCCTGAGTTTTGGCCAAGAGTTTGCTTTTCTTCAAAGCCTGCAATAATACTCTATATTCATCAATTAACTGATGAATGTCTCCTTCAGATTCAGATCCACTCACATCACTTGATGCTGATGTATCTGAATCTGAATCAGTACTAGAAATTGAACTTGAAGAACAATTTTGTACCTGACTAGGTTTAGGCTGATTCTGGATTTTGTCTCCTTCTGATAAGGCCATCAGTCCCTTGCACTGATTGTCCTCATGCTCATATATTGAGTTCATTAACTGTATGAACTCATTTTTTCTTCTTCTTCAGCAAACAAGCCAATATAGGCTTCAGCTTCTGAATCTGGTTCTGAAGATGACATATCAGTCAGGCTTTTGTCTCTCTTTGCAACAAAGGACTTTTACTTTTTGCCCTTAATTTGAGTCTTCTTCTTGTCAGTAGACTCTTTCCTCTTTTCTGGACAGTCAGTTATTACATGTCCTTGTCTATTGCAACAATAGCATACTATCTTTGAGGATGTAGTTTTACTAGACTTGGACTTTCTCCTGTCATTCCTTGATGACTTCCTGTTCTGATAATAGTCATCTTTTGTCTGTGAAGTGGATGGCTTAGACCTCCACTGCTTCTTCTTTAGAAACTTCTGAAAGTGCCTAGTAAATGCAGCAAAGTCTTCATCACTTTCACTGCTTTCTGACTTCTTGCTATCTGAAGTATCTGTCTCAGCCTCAGCAACTTTTTGAGGTGGAGATGGAGACTTGCTTTTATATTTCCTAGTGACTTCAGTCTTGAAGGCCACAGCTCTTTCTTTACGCTCCGCTCTTGTAGTCTTCTCTTCCTCCTTCCTAACCATTAGTTTGCATCTCATAAGATAACAGTTTTCCAAACAATGTTGGAGGAGGTATATCAGCTAGTTTGGTCATTTCCCTTATGACACAAATCTTAGTATCACAGTCCTTAGTTAGGGATCTCAAGAACTTATCATTCAACTCATAATTGCTGAACTCTCTTCCATAGGACATCAATTCATTGACTATCCTATATAATTTCTTGTAGCATTCAGTTATGCTATCAGACCTGCCTTGTCTGAAGCTTTCATACTCTTGGTTTAACAAAGACTTTCTGTCTTGTCTTACCTCTTCTGATCTATCCATATAGACTATCAGTGTGTCCCACATTTCTTTTGATGTTTTACAATGAATTAGATTCTGAAATGTGGCATCATCAATTGCACTTACAATAATATTCTGGGCCCTCTTGTCCATAGTGGCCAAAATTATTTCATCCTTGGTCATTTCTGAATAGTCTTTGGGAGTTCTCTGATTTGCATCTAGAACAGATACTTTCATTGGCACATATGACCCTTCTTTGACTGTAATATAAATTCTTGGGTCAGAGGCTTCCATAAAAAGTCTAACCATTTCTTTCCAAATGCCAAAGATCTCCTTTCTGCAGATTGGCAATTTCATGGATCCTAGCTCTTTGTGATTCTCAGTTGAACTCATTTTTTTGATTCTTGATTATACTGATTCTGCCTACAGGATCTTTACTCAGACTGTTATGTCCTTTTTGAGTAACCTCCCTCTGATACCACTTGAAAGAACTAGTGCCTAAACACCTAGAGGGGGGGGGGGGTGAATAGGTGCACTTAATCTTTTTAACTTTAAAGGCAGAAACACTAAATTATTAGACCTGTTAATGCAATTCTCTACAGCAATTCAGCACATATAACACAGCAATCACAGAATAAATCACACACAGAGTACACACAGCTTTTATAATGGTTCCCCAAGGTCTGGGTATATCCACTTTCCCCCTTCGCCTATCTAGTAGTGTACTAGATTCGGCCTAACTTCTCCACTTCTCCTCAGATCCTCAGATCTTATAGCTCAGAACCCAAACAGGTTCCTACAACTCAGAGTGATCCCACTCCTACCACTCATGCACAAAGCCCTACCACTTAGTCTTCACCAAGACCTACACTCAGCCTTCAACAAGGCCTACACTCAGAGAAATGTATCTCCTACACTCAGGCACAAAATCCCTACCACTCAGCCTTTATAAATATAGGCTTACAACTCAGATCTATACAAGATCCTACAGAAATTAGAAAATACAAAGTATATGACCACAACTCTGATATAGAGAGATGAGTTGACTAGCTTCTTGATGAGTTCTTGGAAGAACTTGCCAGAGATCAACCTCCCTTGGCTTTCTTCAAAGCTTCTTGAATTAGAACACAGTAGGGTTGTATCTCTTTGCAGATGATCTTCAATCAACTGCAGTCTTGAGATTCTGATGTCAATCTGAATCTACTTAACAGCCTCGTTCAACAGCTGGTCTTCTTAGAAGGAGCTCTCTCTCTCTCTCTCCAACTTCTTAGATCTTCTCTTGAAGGTCTTCTTCTTGTTGTGTTATTTTTCACTTCATTAATTGATCCCCTTCTGTTGAAGAAATAAGCCTTTATATAAGCTTTCTTCATGGTGACCGGCTGATCCGGTTTCTAATAATCTTCTGACAGCTTTGACAGTAGCAATTGACCGGTTGAAATGGCAGCTGTCAAGTCATTCAGTCACTTCTTGAAATCTCTGTCACTGTCTGAAAGTGTCGAGACAGATAGTCTTTATGTGTCGACACAAATAGACCAAGTGTCGACACAAGTAGACTAAGTGTCGACACTAGCCTTCATGGTGTCGACACAACTCCTTGTGTTGTTGTAATAGCTTCTCGACACTGCTTCTTCAGAATGTGTCGACACTGATCCTGTGTGTCGACACAAGTCCTTCTTCTTCAATACTTAGTTGATTTCAGCTAAGTGTCGACACAACTCCTTTGTGTCGACACATCTTCTTGTGTTGAAACTTGCTAAGTGTCGACACATCTTCTTTGTGTCGACACATGCCTTCTGTGTTGAAACTTTTGCTGAGTGTCGACACATCTCCTTTGTGTCGACACATTCTTCATGTGTTGAGACTTTGCTGAGTGTCGACACATCTCCTTTGTGTCGACACTTGTACTTAAGCTTTGTTGAAGTTTGCTGAGTGTCGACACTGCCTCCTAGTGTCGACACTTTTGCTGTCGACAAAGTTTCTCTGGGTGTCGACACTGCTTCTAAGTGTCGACACTGATTATGTAGACATTTCTTCATTGTGTGTCGACACTGCCTGTATATGTCGACACTTTTCTTCTGGTGTCGACTCTGCCTTCCTGGTGTCGACACAATTACTCCAAGTGTCGACACAACTTCTCTAGGTGTCGACACAAGCCTTCTTAAGTGTCGACACTTTACTTCTGGGTGTCGACACATGGACTTAGAAACTTTTCCTGCAAACCTGCAATTACTTAACCTGCACAAATAAACTCAAAGCACATCAAATACGCCTTGATGTATATCATTGAGTAGGGTGAGGCTTCTTCAAATCAGGTACATATATTCCAATGTACCCAACAGAATGGCGTTGAGTGCACTCAACGCACTCAATGCCTAAGTGCCTGATTGTCTAGTAACTCTTTACTCAACGAATGCGTTGAGTGGACTCAACACACTCAACGCCTGAGACTCAGATTCGGTGAATCAACTCCTTAACTCAATGAATCGTCGAGTATACTCAATACACTCAACGCTTATGAGTCATACTCGACGAATCAACTCTTTGACTCGACGAGTGTTGAATATACTCAACTCACTCAATGACGTCATTCGACGAGTCAACTCTTAACTCGATAAAGGCATTGAGTGGTCTCGACACACTCGACGCTTTTGCCTTAGAATATTTTAAGTCCCTCTTCAACTCATCATATGATTTAAATCATATAAATCTAATCTCCCAATTTTTTGACAATCTTATGTGCGACCCTGATAGGCTCATACTGAGTTGGCAGTGAGGTCACATGCTTGATCACTTCCAGATCATAATGGTAACACTAACAGTCTCCTACTTGATCTAGAAAGTATCAAACGAAAACTTCACAAACAATGAGCGGCATCTACCAATGCATCATTGCTCCCGAAAAAGTAAGAGTTAATAAAACTCAAAAACCATTGTGACCAATGTTACAGTGTTTTCATGTCCCTTCGTCCCTTACATCCGGATAAAACTAGTGGTATAGATCGTGTGGTCTGTGTCCCCTCATAATGGTTCAATCCCACTTTCATGATCTAGAATGAACTTTCAGAAATTGATAGCCCAATATCATATATTGACTCAACCAAGCATGGTCATGCATTTCTCAGTCCCATTCCATCAAGGGGCCCGTATGTACAACCCCGTATTCGCAGGTTTTGAGTTTTTAAGCTTTTGGAGTGGTTTGAGCTTTTGGTGGCCAATTTAGGCCTAGCCCTCGGAATATACTAGTAGGAGGAGGAAAAATCTGCCTCCCCCCAGTGGCCCCTTTTTTTGGGGGGAGCGGGTGCGACGGGTTGGTGGGGGCGAGACCGGCCCGGGGCCGGGCTCTCGCCTCACCCTGTGGGTTGGCGGGGGCGAGACCAGCCCAGGGCCGGGCTCTCGCCCCGCCCCATGGCTTGCAGGTTGGCGGGGGCGAGACTATCCCGGGGCTGGGCTCTCGCCCCGCCTCGCGGGTTGGCGGAGGCGAGACCGACCCGGGGCCGGGCTCTCGCCCCACCTCGCGGGTTGGCGGGGGCGAGACCGGCCCGGGGTCGGGCTCTCGCCCCGCCTCGCGGGTTGGCGGGGGCGATACCGGCCTGGGGCCGGGTTCTCCCCCTGCTCGTCTCGGGTGCCCGGGGAGATGAGGGGTTTGGCTCCCCCCATCCTTTGCCCCCTTTTGGCCATGATTTTACCGTTGTACCCTCGGGGTGGAATTACCTCTTTGCCCCCGGCGTGGCTGTTTTCTATTGGCACAAAGCCTTTTTGCCCCAGGGGTATTTCTGTCATTTTGGTCCATGGGGTTGGAAAAACTATAAATAGACCCTTATGGGTGCCTTGGAGAGCATGACTTCTTCACTCTCTCTTCATCCTTCAAGGCACCCTAGCTCTGGATTGGCTAGGGAGGTGGAGACTTCAAAGGTCTTCCAGGTGTGAGGTGGGACCTCCGCGCTAGAGCCGAGGGTCTGTTGCTAGCTTCTTGATCCTTTGGTCCGTGACGTTCTCCTGAGTGTAGTAGGTGCGAGGTCACCCCTTTCTAGGGACCCCGAACTCCACAGAGGTCATTTTTGGCTTCAACACTTTTGGTGCGGTGAGCGTGGAGAGTGACCAACATAGAAGATCTCGGGAGAGTGTCATGACTGGAGGTCAGGGAGGTAGTGATGATCTCGGCGAGCTCCCCAGCCCAGGACCCTTTGTGGGGAGGCAAGAGTTCATGGCCTCCATCCAAGGCATCATGAAGATGCTGCGAAGTATTGCTCCTCAGGGTGGCAGCTCCACCCCAACCCCCCAGGAGCTAGCTCCCCCCCTCTCGATGAGTCGACTCCCAGGGTTCTAGGCGAGATGACCCCAGCGGGGGGAGAAGGAAGTGCACTAGGAAGACGGCCAGGGAAGGAGAGGATGGGAGATGGGGTCAAGCGAGACCTCACCGGCCGGGAATTGTTCTCCAGCCTGGCGAGTGCCGGCCTTCCAGGCGAGCAGGTCGTGCGAGTGGAGGTGGCGAAACCACCCCTTAGGTGGTCACCCTTCAGCGAGCTGATCATCTCAGCTGCCGTTCCTGAGGGGTTCAGAGAGCCGGACATAGCTTACTATACCAGGAAGGATGACCCCGTCCAGCATCTACAGTGGTTTGAGGATGTCATCTCCATCAGGCCGATGACGGATGCCTTCAAGTGTCGCCTCTTTGTGATCACGTTGAAGGAGAAGGCAAGGGACTGGTTTCATCAACTCCCTCTGAGGTCGATCTATGGGTTCGAGGACTTGAGTCGGAGCTTTCAGCTCCGCTTTTCCACCTCCAATAAGAGGAAAAGGAGTCCCGAGTCCATCTTCCTGATAAGGCAGGGGGCCGAGGAGTTGCTGGCCCATTACGTTGACAGGTTCCAAGAGGAGATCCTGGAGGTCCAGGAGATGCCAGGGTATGCCCTCCAGATGGCATTCACGGTGGGGTTGCGCGAGGGGTTCTTCAAGATGAGCCTGAATCGAAAGGCCCCTCTTTCTTTTGAGGAGCTGATGGAAAGGGCGGCTGAGGAGATAGCCATGGAGGCGGCCAACCCGGCATTTGTCAAGAAGTTGGCAAAGCTAACAGAGATGGAGTCAAAGGAGCTAGGTGGCTTGAGACATCAAGAAGGAAGAAGGAGAGAGGAGCGAAGAGCTCAAGAGGGTCCAGAACCAGGTTGGAGGCAGCAGGGAGGACCCATTCAGGGTCCCGAAAGAGGTTACGTCCAAGATGGGGGGAACTTCCATGGGGGCCAAGGGAGGTTCAACTTCCAGAGGCAAGCCCCAAGACAGCACTTACCCCCTGTAAGACCCCCTTTTTTCTTTATAAAACACCAGGGTTTTAGGCCCAGAACCGCCGCTTTGTGGTGACATCTTCGCACTCGGGAAGGTCATCACTACAAACACCGATTCTGCCGGCCAAATCGATCACAACTGTAGCAAAATAGTAAAACATGTCCACAGAAATCACATATATATGTAAATAATCTCCACGAAGGGAGTGTCCACAGATACACAGAAATATAAGATCTTGGGCTCATGCCCGGTACATCAAGTCCTCACTACAAATCTCTCAGTGCGGAATCAAATACTATAACTAATAATGATCAGGACTCACAGTCCCTGTAATCTGAACTCTGATACTAGACTGGCCCATCTCCATACGTGCCGACCTCCGGGGCTGCTCCTCTATGCTGGGCTCCGCGGTCCCCTAAAATGATGTGGTTCGAAAACCGTTAGTCTAAAATACTAAGTCCTATCATCCCCCGCCCCTTCCCCCATGGCCCCTAGGCACCGAGCGGGGAGAAGGAAAGGAGAGGACATGAAGGTGGAGAATAACAAATAAGCAGGTGGCAACGGAACTAATATAGCAGTTCTACAGTATGTATGACAACAAAATAGGTATGAAAAACTGAATGAGAATGTAACCTTAACTTATATGAAAACACATAAGCTAAGGGATCTTTTGCAGGGCTCCTATCGTATAAAAAGTCTCATACCGATTTATACGATAGGGTGTCAGTTTTCTAGCAAGCATAATATGTAATATCAAATAAAACCTTTAACTTATAAGCACGCTTGCGCGAACTTATAAACTAAGGAGTCGCCTTGTAGGGCCTATTGTATAGAGCGTCTCATACCACTTATACAATAGGTGTTAGGTTATATGCAATGATTATGCTATGTAATACAATTATGCCATGATGTGAACATGCAAGTGCAACTCACCCACTCGACTCTGTGTACACAGACCTTTAGTTCCCCCTTTCTGGAGCCGAACCTCCCAGGATACCTCCGTAGTGGCAAACAGAAGCAGTGGGTTGGGCCTCGCCCACCTCTAAACCGGTGCACTACCAGTCAGACCTATCGTACGCCTCAACACTGGTGCACAGAGCGGAGCGCCTGCGTACTCTTGCCGGCTGGCACACCAGACTTTATTTGGCCAAGTGCTAAACCACACTCGCCGAGTCAACGTGTTGGCGTCGGTGCATCGACCCTCCAACACCGAAGACCCACCACCTTTTCCTTTATGCACATGCAACCTTATGTATCAGCTACCGAGCCAAAGCTCCCTGGACCATCCCATCTGTCATAAACAACAACCGAGCCAAAGCTCGCTGGGCCAACGTGCCCATCACAAACCATTACCGAGCCAAAGCTCGCCGGGCTAACCTGCCCCTTTACCAAACCACTGGGCTTACTGCCCGAGTGACCCAACCTATCTCCCTGAGTCATCGAGGTGTGAGAAAGTGAAACCCTAGACTTACTAGCTACCCTTAAATGTTGTGTTGGATCTAACCCTAGTGCAATTGACACTTCCTCCCTACGGGAAAGACGATCTTTTGTCGATCCCGGGTACCGCCTAACTCTAGCCAATACATCCCTCTAGTCATCCTACTACCAATAATAAACTTATTTTTATCTATCCAAACCAGCAGACCACTAATCCCAAGGCATCCATCAAATTATACTCCAACATAATTTCTGCAATCTTTTTTTACTATATGTAGACCATTTAAGCTATATGACCCGTAAAATGGGATGTACAACAAATAATCATCCAGTACTCCTATAATGATTATTGGAGGGCCATTATGATCTTTGTGGATTAAATCCAGAATTTCACAATTTTACAATTTATTTGATAATTTATTTAATTAATTTAGTAGCCAAAAATCCCATGTTTGAACATGAAGTACCAATTTCATAAAACATAATAGTCCACCAAATTTTTGTTAAATACAATATGAATATATAACTCAAAATCCAAAGCCTCAAAATTTTCCAGTAAGGTTTAACCCCTTAATTTTAATTTCAAATATATCCCATAATAATTCATTTTAAGAGAATTTACAGCATTAATAATTCCAAAAATTCAGAGAACATTCATGAATGATTGTAAGGGCATATAAGTACTCTAGATCAAGTTTCACAATTTATCATTGAAAATAAAGTCTATATTTGATTTTCTCATTATATTCCAAGTTAAGGGTTTAATGAACAAAGTATAGCAATTATCCAAATAAATTCCCATATGAGCATACTGAACTAGGAACACTAATTCTCAAGTTTCATAATTTTTCAACAAGTATTGAGCTCTGTAAGAATTATTTAGCAAGTTCCCAAATATTTGAGATTGTGAAGTAGGTACCCTAATTATGTATCCAAAAATTCCATTAAAATTCACATATGATTAGTATGCTCTAAAACTTCCTCTGCCAAATTTTCATGATTGTTTTAAGAATCTTGCTAACCTATTCTAGCTCTACAATATTTGTGACCCAGGCTAGGGTTAGGGTTTTGTGGGCCCTACCCTTCCCAAAATCCCTTATTATTATTACCAGAGGGTTTTATCTATCCTAGCACCCTCCCTACAAAATTCCAAGATCATTCAAGGTGTTTTGACCTCATACCATTCACAAGGCATAAAAGCCCTTCCTTAGGGTGTGGCCTTAGATCTTAGGGCAAACCAATTCCAATCTATCCCATCTTTAATGATAAGGTGAAATAAGCCATACCAAGCCAGTGGCCCCAATCCCAACCTCTGTTGAGGTGATTTGGCCACTGAAAACCCAAAATACACCTTTTGACCAAAATACCCCTTTTAGGGCAAAGCTAGGGTTTGCATGATTTCTGTTCAAACCACCTCCAAATGTGATGAAATTTTAACCAGATATTTATATTGACCCTAAGCACATCTCACCAAAATTTGGGTGAGTTTGGAGGTCCTTTGGCCCATAAATTAATTAAATATAAATAAATTAAATATTTTCCAAAACTATAAAAAATTGTCCCTAAAAATTCCCATCTTTGGGCAACACCTAGATATGGTCTAGGGGGACCTCCTGCCAAAAGTTCAATTAATTTGGACAAAGGATGAAGTGTGGGCACTCAGTTTAATGTCTGCCTAGCCCTAGGTGTAGGTCCCACTAAAATGAGTGCCCTGGTCAAACCAATTTTGTATTAAGTAGACTCACTGGGCTACAATTTTCATGTTGATGACTTTTTATGAAACAACCTCTATGTATTTTTAAAAATTAGAAACATTAAATACAAAAGGGTGTGATATAATTTAAATATCAGAATTTATTTCCTATAGTTTAATTTTTCCCCTCTGCACGAATCTTGGCGCAAAGTGGACGGGATCCCTTCATCTTCAACCTTAAGCCGACGACCAAGATTTAATTTTCTTGGGCCAACTTCAAGCGGCTGCCGCCGTCCATCCAGCCGCCTTCCCGGCCGGCCACCGCCACCACCACCTCCGTTGAGGTGGTGGCTGTCGCCAGGCGGTGGCACAGCCGCCGGAGAGCCCTATTCCGGCAATCCGACAGGTGAAAATTCACGGAAAATCCATGAAATTTTGAACTTGGATCGGGCTCAATTGAGCCCGAACCTTGGCCCTAAAGGATGCTATGATCTACCCATGAAGTAAGGAGAGGAGTAGGACCTTGCTGGGCGGCTGTAGCCTTGCCGATCGCCGGGAAGCCATTTTGGTGGTGATGGTGGTCGGATT
Source organism: Platanthera guangdongensis (assembly GCA_039583875.1). NCBI lineage: Eukaryota > Viridiplantae > Streptophyta > Magnoliopsida > Asparagales > Orchidaceae > Platanthera > Platanthera guangdongensis. The sequence continues at coordinate 93,184,381 of CM077149.1, forward strand.
TCTGCAACAACATAGTGGAATTGCTTGGCTCCTTCAGGTAAGTGGTGGAAATGACTCCTTGGAGTCCAGTGAAGGTTTTTAAAAGGAGAAATGGGGTGGTAGGTGGCTCTAAGCTGCTTTGCCATTATTGGCCTCAGTCAACAATGGCGGCCATGGTTGGTAGGGGATGAGGCCTGGCTCCAACCAGTCAATGATCAGATGGTTGCACTCCTCTGGTCTTAGGGAATTGAATGGGGAAGGTTGGGGGAAAGGGAAGGAGGAGCCTAAGGTCTTCCTCCATTACTCCTTCTCTTTCTCTCTCCTTCATTTGGATTTCCTCTCTCTCTTCTACCTACTAAGCTGAAATTGACTCCTACCTAATCCAATGGCTTCCCACATATTTATTTCATCCATTAAATCAAGGTTAGCCCAAGTGAATTGGGCTTGAGCTTGAGTTAGCCCATTTGAGCTAACTTGACCTAAACTTTGACCATGGTTGACCTTGGTCAATTTGGTCTTTGAGGTTGGCCCTAATGGGTCCTTAGTGACCCATTGGACTCCCCTAAGATCTAGGTGGGGTTTACTTGGTCCTTTGGAGATCACTTGACCCTTAGGCAGGGCACTTTGACCACTTTAGGGCTAGAGTTGACTTTGGTCAACTTAACCTTTTTGGTTGGCCCCAATGGATCCTTGGTAACCCATTGGCCTCTCACTAGGGTTATGAAGGTATGTGTGGGGTCCACTTGGCTAAGGGAACTTCAATTGGCCCTTGTGCATGTTAGTTTGACCCATTTAGGGTTAGAGTTGGCTTTGGTCAACTTAACCCTTTTGACTGCCCTCCATGGGTCCTAGGTGACTCATTGACCTCACTTTAGGTCTAGGAAGTCCCTGGTAGGGTTAGTTTGGATTTACCAGGGCACACTACCCTTAGTAAGGGCACCTTGCCCAATTTAGGCCTATAGTGGTTATAGGTCAACTTGGGCACCCTGGGTTGACTTCAATGGACCCTTAAGGCTCTAGTGGACCCTCTAATATGTTAGTGATGTTGTGGTGGGGTCATGGAGTCATGGTGAAGCCCTAAGGTAAAACCCTAGGTTTTGTGATGAGGTTGTGTCATAGGCAGACCAAGGTGATTCTCACCTTGGCCTTCTATCACTTTGCCCTTTTTAGCTTCCTAGGGTTTTGTCATGACCTAGTCATGGCCAAAACCACTCTTAGGGGTCTAGTTGGAAATGAGATGTTACAAATCTCAATAAACAAAACAAAGATTTCGTCCCCAAAATCAAGGTTAAGTATACGGGAATTTCTATCGAAGAAAAGGAAACTTGTAACATCCCATAAGAAGTGAAAGATTACATCTCGATGCCATGTTTGCTAAGTGGGGTTTAAAGGGAAACCTAAATCTATGACCAATTCGCCCAATTGGCAATGCCAAGATCCCAATAAACAAAAGATTAGCCTCTACTCTTCCTAGAGCAGCCCTACTAGTTTAAAACAAGAAAGTAAATTGAACATCTTGAGAGGTTGTGAGGTATACCTGACTAAATAGCTCTGGATACTTTTGTCGCATCAGGTCCTGCGATTCCCAGGTATGCTCCTCCTGGCCGTGGTTTCTCCACAGAACCTTGACTAACGGAACCTTCTTGCGACGCAAGATCCGTACTCCTCTGTCATCGATCTGAACCGGCTCTAAGTGAACTGACCGGTCTGAAGCTACTGGTCCATCTGTGGTCGAAATCTGCTGCTCCGAGCATAGTAGAGCCCTCCTAAGCGAAGATATATGGAACACATCGTGTAAACCTGCCAGTTCCGGTGGCAACTCCAGCATGTAAGCTAGGGGTCCGATCCGCTCCAGGATCCTGTAAGGGCCCATATACCTAGGGCTGAGCTTCTTCTTCTGACCGCGCACCCGTGAAACTCCGTGCATAGGCCGGATCTTCAAGAAAACCCGGTCTCCCACCTGAAACTCTACCTGACGGTATCGGGCGTCGTAATACTTAGCTTGTCGGCTCTGCACTTCCAGTATTTTGTATCGTATCAGTCTCACCTGAGCCTCGGTGTCTTCGACAAAATCCGATCCCAATGCCTTCGGATCCTCGTCCTGAATCCATGAAAGCGGAGTCCTACATCTCCTTCCGTATAAGGCTTCATAAGGAGCCATCCCTATACTGGACTAGTAGCTGTTGTTATAGGAGAACTCGACCAGTGATAAAAGCTTCTCCCAAGGTTCGTTTCGATCCAGAATGCATAGCCTTAGGAGGTCCTCCAATGTTCGGTTGGTGCGTTCCGTCTGCCCATCTGTCTAGGGATGAAATGTTGTGCTGAAGGTCAGCCACGTACCTAAGTAAGTCTGAACGGATCTCCACTCCCTGGATGTGAACCGACCATCCCGATCTGACACGATCGTCCTGGGCACCCCGTGGTAACGAATGAACTGCTATACGAATATCTGCACTAGTACCCCAACTGAGTCATCTTTTCTGATCGGAATGAATATGGCCACCTTCGTCAGCCGGTCGACGATGACCCAAATCGAATCGTTTCTCGTCCGTGATCGGGGAAGGCCATGAATGAAATCCATCGCGATGTCCTCAAATTTCCACTCTGGCACCGGCAGTGGCTATAGTAGTCCTGCGGGGTTTCTGCACTCCGCCTTCACCAGCTGGAATGCCTCACAATGAGTCACGAAGTATGTAATGTCCTTCTTCATCCCCGGCCAGAACATCGTCTTCTTCAAGTCTGTCGTCATCTTGGTGATCCACGGGTGTATAAAATATCTGCTACAATGTGCTTCCGTCAAGATGTCCTCCCGAATCTGACCTCCTGCGGGTATATAGACCCTGCCTCTGAAATATAGCAATCCATCTCTCAGTGAATAATCTCACGTCGAACCCTCCTCCAAGGCTTGGAATATCGGCTCTGCCCATGCATCTGTCTTCTGTCTGTCCCGGATGCGGTCCCGAATATCATCTATAGCAACCATCGATGCTAGATACTCCATGTACAGCTCTGGATCATTCTCGTACACTAGGGATATATGCATATCTCTGAAAGACCGGACTAGCTCTATGGACATCAGTTGTGGTCCCTTCCCTGAGGTATCTCCTCTCCGGCTCAGAGCATCTGCCACCACGTTCGCCTTCCCGGGATGGTAGTGCATGGTGTACTGGTAATCCGACAGGAACTCCACCCAACATCTCTATCTGATGTTGAGTTCCTTCTGCGTGTCCACATATTTCAAATTCTTGTGATCAGAGAAGATGTCACAATGAACCCCGTAGAGGTAGTGTCGCCAAATCTTTAGAGCAAAGATCACTGCACCCATCTCCAGATCATGCACCAGATAGTTCTTCTCATGTATCTTCAGCTGTCGGTAGGCGTAGGCTATTACATGCCCGTTCTGCATCAGAACGACACCCATCCCCCGGTAGGAGGCGTCGTACACCTGGAATCCATCCCTTCCCGACGGAAGAGCGAGAATGGGAGCCGAGGTAAGCCGACCATTCAACTCCACAGAGGCCTCCTCGTACTGTGGCGTCCAAATGAAAGGGGATTCCTTCTTCGTCAGGGATGTAAGAGGGAGTGCAATCCGGGAGAATCCTTCGACAAACTTCCGGTAATATCCGGCAAGTCCCAGGAAGCTCCGTACATCCGTGGCTGTCTTCAACAGTGGCCAATCCTGAACTACCCGAATCTTGGCTGGGTCTACTGCCAACCCAGCACCGCTGATGATATGACCAAAGAAGGTCACCTCCTTTAGCAAAAACTGGCATTTGCTGAACTTCGCATACAACTGGTGTTCCCGTAGCCTCTCTAGAGTCAAAGTCATGTGTCGTGTATGCTCCTCCTCCGTCCTTGAGTAGATGAGGATGTCGTCAATAAATACAATGACGAATACATCCAAATACTCCTCGAATACCCTGTTCATGAGGCTTGTAAATGCTGATGGCGCATTTGTGAGCCCGAAGGGCATCACTGTAAACTCAAACAGTCCGTACCTACTACTGAAGGCGGTCTTAGGAATGTCCTCCTCTCGAATCCGTAGATGGTAATAACCTAACCTCAAGTCAAGTTTCGAGAAGAAATGCGCTCCTTCCAGTTGATCGAACAACTCGTCAATCCGTGGCAGCGGGTATGTATTCCGGACAGTCAGCCTGTTCAGCGCTCGATAATCAATACACAAGCGGAGACTTCCGTCCTTATTTTTGATGAATAGTACCGGGGCTCCCCACGGTGAAGAGCTTGGCCGGACAATCCCTGCCTCTACTAGTTCCTGCAACTGACTTCGGAACTCTATCAACTCTTTCGGGGCCATCCGGTAAGGGGCCCTAGATGCCGGCTTGGCCCCAGCACAAGCTGTATCTGGAAATCCTACTCTCGGTGCGGAGGTAGTCCTGGCAGTTTATCTGGAAAGACGTCAGCAAAATCTCGCACCATCGGGATGTCTGTCACAGACTCCTTGGCCTCCGCCATCTCAAATAGAATCTGATAAACCTCTTCTCCTTGCAGATGGGCCTTAACGGCCTGTACTGAAGATAAGAGTACACGAGAGGCAGGTCTTATACCTTCGATGACAATGACAGAGTCCTCGTGCCTCACGGTGATCCTCTTTGCTTGACAATCAATCTGGGCATGGTTCCAGTGCAACCATGTCATGCCCAGGATCAGCTCGAAGACTGGCATCCTTAGGATCATTGCCGGTAATTTGAATGACTTTCCTCCAATCTCCGCCTCCATGTTGCAGTGGGCAGAGGTGAATAGCTCTGATCCGTCGGGTAGACGCACCCTCCTCATCAGGCCTGTGAACCGCTCCACACCTTCCAGCCCTTCCACGAAGGCTTCCGACACGAACGAGTGCGAAGCACCCGTGTCGAATAGTGTACAAGCGGGTTTGCCGCTGATGAAGACTATACCTGGGGCGATTAAATGTCTTAGGATTCTATAACGAGTTCTCTTTCCTATTTATTCTATCTAGTGCAAATCTACAAATTTGACAACTGAGAAAGAGAATTCTATTTAAACAATTAAACATCTTGGCATACCTGCTATGACCTGCTCTGGGTTCCGAGGCTGCGCCAGGTCCAAAGCATACACCTGCTCCCTTTCTTGTCTATGATCCCCACCCTGGTATCTACGTCCTCGGCCACGACCTCGGCCTCTAAGATATTGCGCTGGCTGGGCAGTCGGTGGTGCTGGTGGGGGTGCACCCCTCATGGGCCAGTTCCTCCTGATGTGCCCCACCTGATGACAATTGAAACATTCTGGAGGGGGATATGCCATTCCCCCGGGTCTCTGTCCCTCCCGTGTCTGAAGAGGTGGTGGAGCTACCACCATTGGCTCCCTTGTCTCCTGTCTTGCCTCCTGACGAGGCTGGTCCTCGACCCTCCTCCCGTCCGTGATACGGGCTCATATCTGATCATTCCTTACTCCTCGACCCTGATCCTCCGCTGGCCGTTTCCGACCCCGAGTAGCTTGCCAATCAGCCTCTATCCTTTTTGCCATCTCTAGTATCCGGGAAATGGGCCCGTCGGATACAAACAGTAGAGTCTCCCTCAGCTCCTCTCGCAGGCCCTTGTAGAACCTTTTGGTATATCCTGCCTCGTCTAACTGATAAGAGTCCGCAAATCGGGCTAGATGGTTGAACTCTCGGTGATACTCCACCACCGTCTTGTTCCCCTATCTCAACTGCAAAAATCTATCCTCCAGCTCGTCCCTGGCCGACTGTGGAACAAAGTGTCCCAACAGCGCGCCCCTGAACTCCTCCCAAGCAATCTCTGTAATCTCCCTGTCAGCAAACGTCGTATCCATCGAAGTCTTCCACCATCTCTTGACATGGGACTCCAAGCAAGAGACAACCAAGGGCACCCTCTCCTCCCAAGGGCACCGTATCCCGGTCAGCATATTATATATAATGTCCAGCCGCTCCTCTGTCCAAATGGCTGACTCAGTCCCCAAGTAGGATGGGGGAGCAAGTCCTCGGAAAATGCTCAGCCAGTTGGCCCCCAGGTTTGGCTGCGGAGCCGGAACCTGTTGTGCCCTAAACTCCTCCAGGATAGCTGTCAGAGTCTGTCCCATTTCTAACTGTAGGAATGGAGTGGGGACCGAGGGAGGTGGTGCATCATTCGGAGTCTGCTGGACTCCGCCTTGTGGCATAGGCTGTGCTGGGGGCTGCGTAACAAAAGCAACCAGTAAGTAATCGACTCTAACCTAATTAAAAGTGGACGATTTACATGTGATCCCCCAAATGGGCACACCACTGCTTCCGCTGCTTAGTTTGTCCACAAACTAAACCCGTGTGGGGGTGACCCAGGGATTGTGGACTGCTACTTGTCGATCGAGGTTTGCTCTAATACCACTTGTAAGACCCCCTTTTTTTTCTTTTTAAAACACCGGGGTCTTAGGCCCAAAACCGCCGCTTTGCAGTGACATCTTCGCACTCGGGAAGGTCATCACTACAAAACGCCGATCCTGCCGGCCAAATCGATCACAACTATAGCAAAATAGTAAACCATGTCCACAGAAATCACATATATATGTAAATAATCTCCACGAAGGAAGTGTCCACAGATACACAGAAATATAAGATCTTGGGCTCATGCCCGGTACATCAAGTACTCACTACAAATCTCTCAACGCGGAAGCAAATACTATAACTAATAATGATCAGGACTCACAGTCCCTGTCATCTGAACTCCGGTACTAGACTGGCCCATCTCCATACATGCCGACCTCCGGGGCTGCTCCTCTATGCTGGGCTCCACGGTCCCCTAAAATGATGTGGTTCGAAAACCGTTAGTATAAAAGACTAAGTCCTATCATCCCCCGCCCCTTCCCCCATGGCCCCTAGGCACCGAGCTGGGAGAAGGAAAGGAGAGGACATGAAGGTGGAGAATAACAAATAAGCAGGTGACAGCGGAACTAATCTAGCAGTTCTACAGTATGTATGGAAGCAAAATAGGTATGAAAAACTGAATGAGAATGTAACCTTAACTTATATGAAAACACATAAGCTAAGGGATCTTTTGCAGGGCTCCTATCATATAAAAAGTATCATACCAATTTATACGATAGGGTGTCGGTTTTCTAGCAAGCATAATATGTAATATCAAATAAAACCTTTAACCTATAAGCACGCTTGCGCGAACTTATAAACTAAGGGGTCGTCTTGTAGGGCCTATTGTACAGAGCGTCCCATACCACTTATACAATAGGTGTCAGGTTATATGCAATGATTATGCTATATAATACAATTATGCCATGATGTGAACATGCAAGTGCAACTCACCCACTCGACTCTATGTAACAAACCAATAGTTACCCCTTTCTGGAGCTGAACCTCCCAGGATACCTACGTAGTGGCAAATGGAAGCGGTGGGTTGGGCCTCGCCCACCTCTAAACCGATAATTGCACTACCAGTCAGACCTATCATACGCCTCAATGCTGGTGCACAGAGCAGAGCACCTGCGTACTCTTATCGGCTGGCGCACCGGACTTTATTTGGCCAAGTGCTAAACCACACTCGCCGAGTCAACGTGTTGGCGTCGGTGCATCGACCCTCCAACACCGAAGACCCACCACCTTTTACTTTATGCACATGCAACCTTATGTATCAGCTACCGAGCCAACGCTCCCCGGACCATCCCGTCCGTCATAAACAACAACCGAGCCAAAGCTCGCCGGGCCAATCTGCCCATCACAAACCATTACCGAGCCAAAGCTCGCCGGGCTAACCTGCCCTTTTACCAAACCACTGGGCTTACTGCCCGAGTGACCCAACCTATCTCCCCGAGTCATCGAGGTGTGAGAAAGTGAAACCCTAGACTTACTAGCTACCCTTAAATGTTGTGTTGGATCTAACCCTAGTGCAATTGACACTTCCTCCCTACGGGAGAGACGATCTTTCGTCGATCCCGGGTACCGCCTAACTCTAGCCAATCCATCCCTCTACTCATCCTACTACTAATAATGAACTTATTTTTATTTATCCAAACCAGCAGACCACTAATCCCAAGGCATGCATCAAATTATACTCCAACATAATTTCTGCAATTTGTTTACTATATGCAGACCACTTAAGCTATATGACCCGTAAAATGGGAGGTACAACAAATAATCATCCAGTACTCTTATAATAATTATTGGAGGGACATTATGAGTTTTGTGGACTAAATCCAGAATTTCACAATTCTTCTATTTATCTGATAATTTATTTAATTAATTTAGTAGCCAAAAATCTCATGTTTGAACATGAAGTACCAATTTCAGATAAGATAATAGTCCACCAGATTTTTATTAAATACAATATGAATATATAACGCAAAATCCAAAGCCTCAAAATTTTCCAGTAAGGTTCAACCCCTTAAATTTAATTTCAAATATATCTCATAATAATTCATTTTAAGAGAATTTACAGCACTAATAATTCCAAAAATTCAGAGAAAATTCATAGATGATTGTAAGGGCATATAAGTACTCTAGATCAAGTTTCACAATTTATCATTGAAAATAAAGTCTATATTTGATTTTCTCATTATATTCCAAGTTAAGGGTTTAATGAACAAAGTATAGCAATTATCCATCTACAAATTCCAAATAAATTCTCATATGAGCATACTGAACTAGGAACACTAATTCTCAAGTTTCATAATTTTTCAATAAGTATTGAGCTTTGTAAGAATTATTTAGCAAGTTCCCAAATATTTGAGGTTGTGAAGTAGGTACCCTAATTATGTATCCAAAAATTCCATTAAAATTCACATATGATTAGTATGGTCTAAAACTTCCTCTGTCAAATTTTCATGATTGTTTTAAGAATCTTGCTAACCTATTCTAGCTCCACAATATTTGTGCCCAGGCTAGGGTTAGGGTTTTGTGGGCCCTACCCTTCCCAAAATCCCTTATTATTTTTACCAGAGGGTTTTATCTATCCTAGCACCCTCCCTACAAAATTCCAAGATCATTCAAGGTGTTTTGACCTCATATCATTCACAAGGCACAAAAGCCCTTCCTTAGGGTATGGCCTTAAATCTTAGGGCAAACCAATTCCAATCTATCCCATCTTTAATGATAAGGTGAAATAAGCCATACCAAGACAGTGGCCCCAATCACAACCTCTGTTGAGGTGATTTGGCTACTGAAAACCCAAAATACACCTTTTGACCAAAATACCCCTTTTAGGGCAAAGCTAGGGTTTGCATGATTTCTATTCAAACCACCTCCAAATGTGATGAAATTTTAACCAGATATTTATATTGACCCTAAGCACCTCTCACCAAAATTTGGGTGAGTTTGGAGGTCCTTTGGCCCTTAAATTAATTAAACCTAGATAAATTAAATATTTTCCAAAACTATAGAAAAATTTCCCCAAAAATTTCCATCTTTGGGCAGCACCTAGATATGGTCTAGGGGGACTCCCTACCAAAATTTCAATTAATTTAAACCAAGGATGAAGTGTGGGCACTCAGTTTAATGTCTGCCTAGCCCTAGGTGTAGGTCCCACCAAAATGAGTGCCCTGGTCAAACCAATTTTGTATTAAAGTAGACTCACTGGGCTACAATTTTCATGTTGATGACTTTTTATGAAACAACCTCTATGTATTTTTAAAAATTAGAAACATTAAATACAAAAGGGTGTGACATAATTTAAATATCAGAATTTATTTCCTATAGTTTAATTTTTCCCCTCTGCACGAATCTTGGCGCAAAGTGGACGGGATCCCTTCATCTTCAACCTGGAGCCGACGACCAAGAATTAATTTTCCTGGGCCAACTTCAAGCGGCTGCCGCCGGCCATCCAGCCGCCTTCCCGGCCGGCCACCGCCACCACCACCTCCGTTGAGGTGGTGGCTGTCGCCAGGCGGTGGCACAGCCGCCGGAGAGCCCTATTCCGGCAATCCGACAGGTGAAAATTCACGGAAAATCCATGAAATTTTGAACTTGGATCGGGCTCAATTGAGCCCGAACCTTGGCCCTAAAGGATGCTATGATCTACTCATGAAGTAAGGAGAGGAGTAGGACCTTGCTGGGCGGCTGTAGCCTTACCGATCGCCGGGAAGCCATTTTTGTGGTGGTGGTGGTCGGATTTCTGCAACAGCACAGTGGAATTGCTTGGCTCCTTCAGGTAAGTGGTGGAAATGACTCCTTGGAGTCCAGTGAAGGTTTTTAAAAGGAGAAATGGGGTGGTAGGTGGCTCTAAGCTGCTTTGCCATTATTGGCCTCAGTCAACAATGATGGCCATGGTTGGTAGGGGATGAGGCCTGTCTCCAACCAGTCAATGATCAGATGGTTGCACTCCTCTGGTCTTAGGGAATTGAATGGGGAAGGTTGGGGGAAAGGGAAGGAGGAGCCTAAGGTCTTCCTCCATTACTCCTTCTCTTTATCTCTCCTTCATTTGGATTTCCTCTCTCTCTCCTACCTACCAAGCTGAAATTGACTCCTACCTAATCCAATGGCTGCCCACATGTTTATTTCATCCATTAAATCAAGGTTAGCCCAAGTGAATTGGGTTTGAGCTTGAGTTAGCCCATTTGAGCTAACTTGACCTAAACTTTGACCATGGTTGACCTTGGTCAATTTGGTCTTTGAGGTTGGCCCTAATGGGTCCTTGGTGACCCATTGGACTCCCCTAAGATCTAGGTGGGGTTTACTTGGTCCTTTGGAGATCACTTGACCCTTAGGCAGGGCACTTTGACCACTTTAGGGCTAGAGTTGACTTTGGTCAACTTAACCTTTTTGGTTGGCCCCAATGGATCCTTGGTAACCCATTGGCCTCTCACTAGGGTTATGAAGGTATGTGTGGGGTCCACTTGGCTAAGGGAACTTCAATTGGCCCTTGTGCATGTTAGTTTGACCCATTTAGGGTTAGAGTTGGCTTTGGTCAACTTAACCCTTTTGACTGCCCTCCATGGGTCCTAGGTGACTCATTGACCTCACTTTAGGTCTAGGAAGTCCCTGGTAGGGTTAGTTTGGATTTACCAGGGCACACTACCCTTAGTAAGGGCACCTTGCCCAATTTAGGCCTATAGTGGTTATAGGTCAACTTGGGCACCCTGGGTTGACTTCAATGGACCCTTAAGGCTCTAGTGGACCCTCTAATATGTTAGTGATGTTGTGGTGGGGTCATGGAGTCATGGTGAATCCCTATGGTCAAACCCTAGGCTTTGTGATGAGGTTGTGCCATAGGCAGACCAAGGTGATTCTCACCTTGGTCTTCTATCACTTGGCCCTTTTTAGCTTCCTAGGGTTTTGTCATGACCTAGTCATGGCCAAAACCACTCTTAGGGGTCTAGTTGGAAATGGGATGTTACACCCGCTCCGCAGCAAGCCTTGGCGATAGGAGGAGGAAGAGGTAACAGGAGAGAACACCCAGCCCGATGAAGGAGGGGAGGAGTGCTACCGTACTGCGACTTCCACCAGGTGGAGGGGCACGCCACAGCTACCTGCCCTGAGTTCCTGGAAGTGAGGGGGGCGAGAGGCCCTGCCCAGTCGCAACCGCCAGTGCTGGTTGAAGAGGTTCTGCCCAGAGAAGGGGGGATGACGTGTGTGAGGACCAGGTCGATGTCGGACCCCAAGGTGGTATAGCTGTGATCCATGGTGGAGTAGGGATCGAAGCCACTCAGAAGGCGAGCCTTCATATGATGTACCGACAGAGCATCACCTCGACGTCCCAGACTACTCCCCAGGAGGAGAAGATCACCTTCTCGGTGAAGGACCTGCCGGATCATGAGGATCCATTTTGCGATGCGCTGGTCATCCAGACGGCCATCGAGGGCTATACTGTATCCCGGATCTTGGTTGACAACGGAAGCTCCATCAACGTCGTCTTCAAGAAGGCGTTTGACGAGATGAAGGTAGAGCCAAGGAGGGTGTTGGCCTCGGACGGACCCCTATTCAGATTTTCAGGGGAGAGGAAGGAGGTAGAGGGTGGAGTAGGACTCCAAGTAAAATTGGGGGGAACTTCAAGGAACTGCCAGTTCGTGATTGTTGACGCTCCAAGCAGCTACAACGCCATCTTCGGAAGGCCCCTCATCAGCGTCTTCCATTGCGTGTCGTCTTCTTTCCACCAGTGCCTCAAGTTCAGCTCAGGAGGGATCCAGGTCAGAGTCAAGGGAGACTCCATGATGGCAAGGCAGTGCTACGTCACGACCGTCAACACCATCTCTTGGTTGGCCAAGGCAGAGGAGATGGAGAGGATCATGGAGAGCCTGAGCAAGTTAGAGGTCTCCGAGGGGAAGGATGACGGCCATCAGGCCCAGACCCCCTGAGGAACCTTTGCCCTGGCAGAGTCCTGTGTTTTTCTTATGTTTTAGTGAGTCCAGCCCCCGACCAGCTGAGTCGGGGGGGGGGGGGGGGGAGGTCATGTAACCCATCTTTTTTCCCCGTTTGAGGATGTTGGATTTGGTAGAGTTCAAGTGACACACCTGGTTCCCCACCCCCGAGAGGATCTCCTCAGCCAGGCTCCCACTAGCTGGTTGGGTCGAATGTGCCTCAGGGAGAGCAAGCCCCACCCCCGAGAGGACCTCCTCATCCAGGGTCCCACTAGATGGATGGGTCGAATGTGCCTCGGGGAGAGCAAGCCCCACCCCCGAGAGGATCTCCTCATCCAGGCTCCCACTAACTGGATGGGTTGAATGTGCCTCAGGGAGATCAAGCCCCACCTCCGAGAGGATCTCCTCATCCAGGCTCCCACAAGCAGGATGGGTCGGATGTGCCTCGGGGAGATCAAGTTCCCACCCCCGAGAGGATCTCCTCAGCCAGGCTCTCACTAGCTGGATGTGTCGAATGTGCCTCGGGGAGATCAAGTTCCCACCCCGAGAGGATCTCCTCAGCCAGGCTCCCACTAGCTGGTTGGGTCGAATGTGCCTCGGGGAGAGCAAGCCCCACCCCCGAGAGGATCTCCTCATCCAGGCTCCCACTAGCTGGATGGGTCGAATGTGCCTCGGGGAGATCAAGACCCACCCCCCGAGAGGATCTCCTCATCCAGGCTCCCACTAGATGGATGGGTCGAATGTGCCTCGGGAAGATCAAGTTCCCACCCCTGAGAGGATCTCCTCAGCCAGGCTCCCACTAGCTGGTTAGGTCGAATGTGCCTCAGGGAGAGCAAGCCCCACCCCCGAGAGGATCTCCTCATCCAGGCTCCCACTAGCTGGATGGGTCGAATGTGCCTCGAGGAGATCAAGCCCCACCCCCGAGAGGATCTCCTCATCCAGGCTCCCATTAGCTGGATGGGTCGAATGTGCCTCGGGGAGATCAAGTTCCCACCCCCGAGAGGATTTCCTCAGCCAGGCTCCCACTAGCTGGTTGGGTCGAATGTGCCTCGGGGAGAGCAAGCCCCACCCCCAAGAGGATCTTCTCATCCAGGCTCCCACTAGCTGGATGGGTCGAATGTGCCTCGGGGAGAGCAAGCCCTACCCCCGAGAGGATCTCCTCATCCAGGCTCCCACTAGCTGGATGGGTCGAATGTGCCTCGGGGAGATCAAGCCCCACCCCTGAGAGGATCTCCTCATCCAAGCTCCCACTAGCTGGATGGGTCGAATGTGCCTCGGGGAGATCAAGTTCCCACCCCCGAGAGGATCTCCTCAGCCAGGCTTCCACTAGCTGGTTGGGTCGAATGTGCCTCGGGGAGAGCAAGCCCCACCCCTGAGAGGATCTCCTCATCCAGGCTCCCACTAGCAGGATGGGTCGAATGTGTCTTGGGGATATCAAGTCCCACCCCCAAGAGGATCTCCTCATCCAGGCTCCCACTAGCTGGATGGGTCTAATGTGCCTCGGGGAGATCAAGTCCCACCCCCGAGAGGATCTACTCAGCCAGGCTCTCACTAGCTGGATGGGTCGAATGTGCCTTGGGGAGAGCAAGCCCCAACCCCGAGAGGATCTCCTCATCTAGGCTCTCACTAGCTGGATGGGTCGAATGTGCCTCGGGGAGAGCAAGCCCCACCCCCAAGACGGTCCCGCTGTCGGGCTCTCACTAGCTAGCATGGCAGGTTGACACCTCCGGGGGGTGAAGTGTTTTTTACCCTGAGGGGGTCTCGCCACCCAGGCTCCCATAGCTGGCATGACAGGTTGACACCTCCGGGGGGTGAAGTGTTTTTTACCCGGAGGGGGTCTCGCCACCCAGGCTCCCATAGCTGGCATGTCAGGTTGACACCTCCGGGGGGTGAAGTGTTTTTTACCTGGAGGGGGACTCGTCACCCAGGCTCCCATAGCTGGCATGGCAGGTTGGCACCTCTGGGGGGTGAAATGTTTTTTACCCGGAGGGGGTCTTGCCACCCAGGCTCGTATAGTTGGCATGACAGGTTGACACCTCTGGGGGGTGAAGTGTTTTTTTTTACCCGGAGGGGGTCTCGCCACCCAGGCTCCCATAGCTGGCATGGCAGGTTGACACCTCCGGGGGGTGAAGTGTTTTTTACCCGGAGGGGGTCTCGCCACCCAGTCTCCCATAGCTGGCATGGCAGGTTGACACCTTCGGGGGGGGGGGGGGAGGTGAAGTGTTTTTTACCCGGAGGGGGTCTCGCCACCCAGGCTCCCATAGCTGGCATGGCAGGTTGACACCTCCGGGGGGTGAAGTGTTTTTTACCCGGAGGGGGTCTCGCCACCCAAGCTTCCATAGCTGGCATGGCAGGTTGACACCTCCGGGGGGGGGGGGGGGTGAAGTGTTTTTTACCCAGAGGGGGTCTCGCCACCCAGGCTCCCATAGCTGGCATGGCAGGTTGACACCTCCGGGGGGTGAAGTGTTTTTTACCCGGAGGGGGTCTCGCCACCCAAACTCCCATCAGCTGGCATGGCAAGTTGACCGTGCAAGAAAATCACACTCAGCGAATACGTTGGGTTGGATGTTTCTTTCCGAGCTTGTGCCTGTAAAAGTAGCGAACATGCAATAACAAACAGATAGAATTTTGAATAATTGAAATTTTATTATTCAAAAAAGATATCATTTACAAAGGTATGACCTCCCTTATATAGAATGGAGGAGATATGAGAGAGTATAAACAAACAATGTGGGACTAAACATGTACAGGGCTGAGCGGTTAGAAATAAAGGAGACCGCACAGGCCGCGCGGTTAGACAGATGGGTTAACCGCACGGCAACTCCAGCAGGATAAGAACAAGCCGCAATGTGAGTCCGATAGACCGCCCGATCTCCAAGCCGCCAGACAAGACCGCAAGGTCGCCCGGTCTAATACTTCAACACTCCCCCTCAAGCTGGAGCATAGATATCAATCATGCCCAGCTTGTCACAAATATGGAAGAAGGAAGTAGAGACCGGCTTGGTGAAGATATCTGCCAATTCCTTGTTAGAGGTGACAAACGTAGTACAAATCTGTTTCTTCAAAATCTCTTCCCGAATGAAGTGGCATTCAACCTCTATATGCTTTGTTCTCTCATGGAAGACCGGATTTCTGGATATGTATATAGCGGCCTTGTTGTCACAGAACATAGGAAGAGGATAGTCATATACCTCGCCTAGGTCAAGCATGAGAGCCCGCAACCACTTTAACTCACACGTGGTTGACGCCATACTCCGGTATTCGGCTTCTGCACTGGATCTGGAGACAACAGACTGTTTCTTGCTCTTCCAACTCACAAGATTTACTCCAACAAAAGTACAGAAACCTGATGTGGACTTACGATCACCTTTATCATCCGCATAGCTTGAATCTGAGTAGGCCTCAACCCTCAGATGACCATTCTTCTGAAAGATTAGCCCTTTGCCTGGTGCTGCTTTGATATATTCTAAAATCCTCAAGGCAGAATGAAGATGGCACTCCCTAGGAGCTTGCATAAACTGACTGACCTTGCCTATGGCATAGCAGATGTCGGGTCTAGTCACTGTGAGATAAATGAGTTTGCCTACCAAACGTCTGTACCTTGTGACATCAGATAGAAGAGGCGAGTCATCCGTCCACGTTTTGTCTTCTCCAATAGCCATGGGAAACTGAGCCGGTTTGGCACCTGTCAATCCTGTTTCTTGTAGAAGATCAAGGGCATACTTCTGTTGGGAGAGAACCAACGAGTGAAGTTTCCGAGAGATTTCTATCCCCAAAAAGTATTTCGGGGAGCCCATATCCTTTGTGACCAAGTGGTGACGGAGGTGCTTCTTCGTCAAGTCCACCCCATCTTGGTCATCGCCAGTAAGAAGAATATCATCCACATATACTGCCAAAACCACCAGTCCCGAGGCTGTTTTGCGAATGAATAAGGAGTGATCGGCCGAACTCCTTGTAAAGCCGATGGTAGCCACAATGCCACTGAATTTGTCGAACCATACCCGAGGGCTCTGCTTTAGGCCATAAATGGCCTTCTTCAAACGGCATACGCGTGTCTCCCCCTGAGCAACATACCCAGGAGGTTGCTCCATGTAGACGTCTTCCTGAAGATCGCCATAGAGGAAGGCATTCTTCACATCAAGCTGGGAAATAGCCCAATCCCGGTTAACAGCCATAGAGAGAAGAACCCGGATGGTGCTGAGGCGAGCAACCGGAGAAAAAGTGTCGAAGTAATCAACGCCGTAAGTCTGAGTGAAGCCTTTGGCCACCAGCCGGGCCTTGTAGCGGTCCACAGTGTCGTCGGGGCGAAATTTCACAACAAAGACCCAGCGACAGCCAACCACATCAATGCCTATGGGAGGAGGAACAAGGGTCCGGGTACCCCTCTCAGTAAGAGTAGCCATTTCTTCATCCATGGCAGATTTCCAATGAGGGATAGCAAGAGCCTCCTGGTAGGTGCGGGGAGTAGAAGTAGCGGAGATAGCCAAGGCAAAGCACCTGCGAGAAGGAGAAAGCCGATCATAGGAAACAACTCCTACAAGCGGGTGTTGAGTACACGCCCGCACCCCTTTGCGAAGAGCAATGGTAAGATCCAGGTCGACGGGTGTGTCAGCGACCGGAGCGTCCGTGGCAGAGAAGGCTGGCCCGGGACTAGAGAGAGACGGCGCCGGAGAAGAGGGAGGAGGGGTGGGTTGGGAGACGGACAGGGAAGGAGACCGAGGAGGAGAGGACGGAAGGGGGGAGATGTCGAGAGGCGTGGAGGGAACGGAGATAAGCGGTGGAGAAGCAGAGACAGAAGGAGGAAGAGAGGAGGGAGGAGAGAAGTGGGAAGCATTCTCGAAAAATGTCACATCCGCGGAGACAAATTGCTTGCGTAGAAGGGGATCAAAACAACAATAGCCTTTTTGGGTGGTAGAGTATCCCAAAAAGACACACTTGGTGGAATGGGGGGAAAGTTTGTCGCGGGTAGCGGAGGGAGCGTGAACAAAAGCCGTACAGCCAAAGATACGGAGAGGGAGAGGAAAAGGTTCCTTGTGGGGGTAGAGAACGGAGAAGGGGGTCTGGCCGTGGAGAACTGTGGAGGGAAGACGATTGATGAGATAGCAGGCGAGGAGCACAGCGTAGCCCCAGTAGGAGCGAGGTACCTGCATTTGCGTCATGAGAGTATGAGCAACATCAAGGAGGTGACGGTTTTTGCGCTCCGCCACCCCATTCTGCTGGGAGGTGTAAACACAAGTAGTTTGATGAAGAAGACCATGTTGGTGAAAGAAAGAGGAGAACTCATGATTAAGATATTCTTTAGCATTATCAGAGCGTAAAATTTTAATAGAAAGGTCAAACTGATTCTTAATCATAAAATAAAATGATTGCCAAACAGAAAACAGTTCAGAGCGATCTTTTAGTAGATACACCCAGGTACATCGTGAAAAATCATCTATAAAAGTGACAAAATAGGAACTACCCCGACCAACAGTGATGGTAGGAGTAGGACCCCAGACATCAGAATGAACGAGATCAAACGGGCAAGAGGAGCCACGACCTTGCTTCGGTGGGAAGGAAGAGCGATGATGTTTGCCAAGCTGACACGCATCACAGTGGAGCGGAGGACTGGTCGGAGGTAGGTGGGGTAGAAGCTGTCGAAGAATACAAGGAGGAGGATGTCCAAGGCGAAGATGCCATTGAAGCAGATCTGTAGAGGAGGAGTAGGCGGACAGACTAGAAACGTCGTCAAGGAAATAGAGGCCGCCGCTCTCAGTCCCAGTAGCAATCGTCTGCTGGGTCCTCGGGTCCTGAAAAGAACAAGAAGTGGGAGTGAATAAGACAGAGCACTGTAGTTGCCGGCATAAAGTGGTAACAGATAATAAATTGCACGGGAACTTTGGGACATAGAGAGTGTCCTCCAAGTGAAGCGACGGGGTGACTTGAACCATGCCCGTCCCGAGTACCGGGGATGGTGAACCATCCGTCACACGAACCGGGGGTAGGCAGTCATGCTTTTCAAGTAGTGAGAAGCAATGAGGTTGCCAGTTATATGATTGGTAGCACCCGAGTCAATCAGCCATTTACCTTGGGTAACAACGTGGGCACTACCTGAAGTCGTGGCCACATATGCAGACGGCCGAGAGGAGGCAGAGGTCGAGGAAGGAGCATCACCAGAAGGGCGAAGACGAGGATGTTTCTGCCAGCAGCGGTCAACAGAGTGGCCGGTACGACCACAGTAAGAGCAGAGGAACTTGGACGAACCACGCCCGTCGGAGTGGCTGCGGCCACTAGGACCCCCCTGTTGAGCTTGGTGAGTATAGGAGTCCTGGGAAGGGGGGAGGCCAACAGAGGCCGTTGAAGTAGCGAAGTAACAGCGGCAATGCGAGCCACAGTGGCATCCAAAGTAGGAGATTCCGCCTCACCCAAGATCTGTTGGCGGATCATATCATGGGAATCGGGAAGACGGAGAAGATAACAGACAACCAGGAGTTTCTGGAAGTGTTTGTGCTGGTCAACCAAGTCTGCGGAGAAGGGATGATTCTGTAGGATCTCGGCGCCAAGAGCCTGAACTTGCTGGTAAGCCGCAGCAGGAGACATGGAGGGGCGGGCAAAGAGGTCCGCATAAAGAGTATAAATGCGGGACGTCTGGCCCCCCTTGGAATAGAGAGCAGCGAGGTGAAGCCAGGCGACCTTGACCGTCTCATCATGGCGAATGACGGGAAAGCACTCATCAGAGAGGCTGTTGGCGAGCCAAGTGCGGACAAGGGCATCACTCGCATCCCAGTCGTCAAATTTAGGCGAGGTACGAGGAGGAGGGTCATCGGTGAGGTGATGACGCTTGCGCTGAGAGCGAAGAAGAAAGGTGAAAGAAACGCTCCAATCGGGATAGTTGGAGCCAACAAGCTTAGATAGCGTGCCAAGGTTGCCCAAAGGAGTAGGTGGAGGAGGAGCGGCGGGAGTGGTGGAGATAACGGGGGTGGAGAGACCGGAAGTAGTCATAGGAAACCGCGCGAGAAGAGGAGAAGCCGCGGGGAGAAGAAAAAAGGACAGCAACCCGGGGAAACTGCCGCGGTTTAAAGGGAAGAAGCCGCGCGAACACTAGCGGCCAGGAAGCAGACCAAGGCACAGCATGGAAGAGGTCACACGGACTGACAAGTCCGAGCGAATAGAAGAGAAGAGAAAGCAAGAAGCAGGCGGCGACAACACAAGTAGCAAGCCGGGCGAACAGATTCAGGCCGCACAGAGAGGGGAAACAGGCGGCTAGAAGGGAACAGGTCGCTGCGACAAGTAGACAGGTCGCGACGATGAAAAACAGCTAGAGGAGATAAGCAACAAGCCGCGCGAATAGGACAGCGGGCTGAAGAGAAGACAAGCCGCGAGAATCAGAGAGTGCACACAATCAGGAGGAAAAGACCGTGTGCTCTGATACCATGTAAAAGTAGCGAACATGCAATAACAAACAGATAGAATTTTGAATAATTGAAATTTTATTATTCAAAAAAGATATCATTTACAAAGGTATGACTTCCCTTATATAGAATGGAGGAGATATGAGAGAGTATAAGCAAACAATGTGGGACTAAACATGTACAGGGCTGAGCGGTTAGAAATAAAGGAGACCACACAGGCCGCACGGTTAGACAGATGGGTTAACCACACGACAACTCCAGCAGGATAAGAACAAGTCGCAATGTGAGTCTGATAGACCGCCCGGTCTCCAAGCCGCCAAACAAGACCGCAAGGCCGCCCGGTCTAATACTTCAACAGTGCCAACCTCGGAAAGAGCGGGGATTGTGTACAACCTCATATTCACAGATTTTGAGTTTTTAAGCTTTTGGAGTGGTTTGAGCTTTTGGTGGCCAATTTAAGCCTAGCCCTCGAAATATACTAGTAGGGGTAAGAAAAATCTGCCTCCCTCCCAGTGGCCCCTTTTTTGGGGGGAGCGTGTGCGGCGGGTTGGTGGGGGCGAGACCGGCCCGGGGCTGGGCTCTCGCCCCGCCCCGTGGCTCGCGGGTTGGCGGGGGAGAGACCGGCCCGGGGCCGGGCTCTCACCCCGCCTCGCGGGTTGGCGGGGGCGAGACCGGCCCAGGGCCGGGCTCTCGCCACGCCTCGCGGGTTGGCGGGGGCGAGACCGGCCCGGGGTCGGGTTCTCCCCCTGCTCGTCTCGGGTGCCCGAGGAGATGAGGGGTTTGGCTCCCCCCATCCTTGGCCCCCTTTTGGCCATGCTTTTACCGCTGTACCCTCGGGGTGGAATTACCTCTTTGCCCCCCGGCGTGGCTATTTTCTATTGGCCCAAAGCCTTTTGGCCCCAGGGGTATTTCTGACATTTTGGTCCATGGGGTTGGAAAAACTATAAATAGACCCTTAGGGGTGCCTTGGAGAGCATGACTTCTTCACTCTCTCTTCATCCTTCAAGGCACCCTAGCACTGCATTGGCTAGGGAGGGGGAGACTTCAAAGGTCTTCCGGGTGTAAGGTGGGACCTCCGCGCTAGAGCCGAGGGTCTGTTCCTAGCTTCTTGATCCTTTGGTCCGTGACGTTCTCTTGAGTGTAGTAGGTGCGAGGTCACCCCATTCTAGGGACCCTGAACTCCACAGAGGTCATTTTTGGCTTCAACACCGTAAATGCAACTCCTGTCATAAAGGAGGACAATCTCATTTTTTCTCACACGCAAACACCCAAATGATTCGTAACGTACCCAATAACCACCTTTATCATCCAACTTTCTCAATTTTGGACTTTTGATGGTATCAAAGCACGCTCTTCTTCACTCAATAAATGTTGTGACTACATGTCAATGGATCGCAAACACCATTACCACTTGAGACATACCTGTGACACTTTTATATAATAATCGACAAAGTATGCTCATGGTGGGTCTGTCCAGTACAACTTGTTCATAACAAGTACCCATGTGATGACTTGATATCACAATATCATGAACTTTGAGGACGAGTCATCAGTCAATGCACATGATAGTCTTAAATGTACCAGCATCGCCCTTAGCTTCTAAGATAATACAACGACCATGAACCTTTAAGAATGAAACTTCTAATAACATAGGTTCTCACATTCAACTCACTACTTGACCTATGAAAACAAACATTCTAAGGGCATTTATACAGTTA
This sequence comes from Platanthera guangdongensis, assembly GCA_039583875.1. NCBI lineage: Eukaryota > Viridiplantae > Streptophyta > Magnoliopsida > Asparagales > Orchidaceae > Platanthera > Platanthera guangdongensis. The sequence continues at coordinate 93,205,736 of CM077149.1, forward strand.
ATTACTCTATCACAATAGAAATAATAACACAATAAAAGAACTTTCCAAAATATATAAAATGAAATGCACACAATACTTTATTCATCAAATGAAATAATATAACCAACAAACATACAATCCACAAGGCTCATACTAGGGTTGATCATTAAGGTATCATATACCCATAGATTTAACATGACTGTCATGCTTTCTCTATGCTAGTGGCTTTGTCAGTGGATCTACAATGTTTTCTTCAGTTGACACTCTGCTAATGCTCACATCTCCTCGATCGATAATCTCTCGAATTAGATGGAACCGCCGAAGTATGTGCTTGGAGCGCTGATGAGATCTAGGTTCCGAAGCAACTGTAATTGCACCGTTGTTGTCATAGTAGAGATCTATGGGACGAACAATGCTAGGAACTACATCTAACTTGCTGATGAATTTCCTAATCCATACAGTCTTCTTTGCTGCATTTGCAGCAGCGATATACTCAGCCTCAGTTGTAGAATCGACAACTGTCTCCTGCTTGAAACTTTTCCAACTAACAACACCTCCATTAAGGCAAAATATGAAACCTGACTGAGACTTTGAGTGGTCTCTATCAGTCTGAAAGCTAGCATCCGCGTAACCCCTTACAACAAGCTCTTCATCACCACCAAATACCAAGAACGTATACTTATTCCTTCGCAAGTACTTCAGGATATTCTTAACGGCAATCTAGTGACTTTTACAGAGATTAAACTGATACCTTCTAGTCATGATCAAGGCATAAGAGACATTGAGTCTAGTACATATCATTGCATACATGATTGACCCAATTGCCGAAGCATATGGAATCAACTTCATGCAATCCTTATCTTCACAAGACTTAGGACACTGGTCCTTAGAGAGACTCACACCATGAGACATATGCAAGAATCCTTTCTTGGACTCAAGCATATTGAACCACTTCAACACCTTGTCAATGTACATACATTGGGTCAAAACCATCAACTTCTTCGATCTATCTCTATAGATCTTAATACCAAGTATATAAGTCGCTTCACCCAAGTCCTTCATTGAAAAGAAGCATCCTAGGTTGTTCTTAACAAATTGCATGGTCGGTTTGTCATTCCCGATAAGCAGTATGTCATCTACATACAATATCAGAAAGACAACTATGCTCTCACTAATCTGTTTGTAAACACACGGTTCATCCTCATTTTTGATAAAACCAAACTCTTTGATCTTTTCATTAAAATAAAGATTCCAACTTCGAGAAGCCTGTTTTAATCCATAAATGAATCTCTGCAGCTTGCATATTTTAATGGCTTCACCTGGAGATACAAAACTCTCGGGTTGTGTAATGTACTGTTCCTCAAGGAGGTTTCCATTTAGGAAAGCCATTTTGACATCTATTTGACAGATCTCGTAGTCATAATATGTAACGCCCCGAAAATCGTTTTTGATCTGATCGCGTCCAAAAGAAATTTTTGTTCCTGTATAGGGGTACACAGCCTAGGACACGGGCGTGTCCAAGGTCGTATCTTTCTTTGTGTGTTGGCCGGCTGTGTCCAGAGAAGGACACGGCAGGAAACACGGGTTGTGCACAGTTTTGACACGGGCGTGTCAGGGGTGACACGGGCGTGTTCATACCCGTGTCCCCACCCGTGTTCAGCAGGGACGTGATGGTTGGCGTGATGGTTATATGTGACACGCCCCCGGTCACGGGCGTGTCGAGGACCCGACACGGGCGTGTCAGGTTGAGACACGGGCATGTCTTGGCCGTGTGGTTTTTCTGTGTTCGACAATCGTGCCTGGATCGAGGCACACGACCGGGGACACGGCCGTGTGCAAGGCCGTGTTCGGCCCAAGTTTGAGGATTTTTGTTCAGATCTGAGCCGTTCGTTTTCTTTAAGTGAGATCTGACGGTCCAGATGTGTTCCTGCTCTATTAAGGCCGGGAATGGTGGTTTAACTCATCATTTCTCCCTTAAGCTTTCTCTTTCCAAGGAGTTAGAGCAAGGAGGAAGAAGGAGGAGGATTCCGGCCGCCGACGGAGCATCGGAGCACCGTTTAGAGAACCGAGAGCGGATCCGTGGAGGAAATTCCGTTGCGAAGACTTCTATCTGGATAATTTTCCATGGCGCAAAAGCGTACTACAAGGGTAACGATTCTCTACTTGTGCATGTGAAGCTCTCTTCCTTTTTGCATAGGGAAACCCGCTCCCGCGAGTGTGCGGCGAGTGTGCGGTGTTCCCTGGGGTTGACGTGAATAGTCCCCCCTGTGTTGCATATAGAGTCCAGAATCGAAGTACGGACTTAGGCATTGTGTGTGAAGCCTACCCGGACATGTTGGTATGGATCGGTGATGTTGCATTTGTTATAGTTTGTCGGAGAAGACTCCGTGCTTTGTGTTTTTCGGGTTTCTACGCAGTAGAATGCAGCAGGGATACTTGGTAATTAACTCTAAGGCGCACCCGAAAAACTGAGCGGAATCATTGTTCTGCTAACTTGGCGGTCAGGGAACCGACCTTGAACATAACTGGGTTATGTGATTGTTTGGAATATTAGGATCCGAGAGAAGCTTGGCTCGTATGTACGTCTTAAGGTGAACTGCGCGGTGTGAGCAACGAGCAAGTGAAATCGGACCTGTGCTATGTAGTTCGGTACGAGAGACCCAAAAATTGGACTGGCCATTGGCATAGTAGGGAGCCTTAGACGGTGGTCAGAAAGGCTAAATTACTCATGAGGTTGCCATCCTGGGGGTGGTGGTGAAGAAGCTGAAGTGTCAGGATTCACCGATAATGTGCCCTAAGTGCACGGGGTGTTTGGCCGTGCGAGCCTACACCTGTGGCGAAGTATGTTTGTACTATATTGTTTAGCTGGGTAATGAATTGTAGGGAATGAGCACCGCCGTCCCGAGTTAGGGGCGGGGTCGTTATAATTTGGTCGGCTTTTAATGACTGTTGCTTTGTTTGCCACCGTGCGGTGGAATGCTGCTTGCAGGTGCTGCGGAGCCGAGTGCAAAATAGCGGGCTGGAACCCATGTTGTTGAGCTGGCCCTCAAAGGCCCAAGTGAATAGTTGTTCTTTATTTTGTCATGTGTGGCCGCCCTGCGAGCCGATGTATGGAAACATTATATTATTAAGTGAACTCTTGTAAGGCCATAAGGCCAAGTCCCTTTCAGTGTATTTGTGTTTCATTCCAGTTGTAGTGGTTGTGGACATTCACGATTATTGGATTACAGTTATAGGTTCTTTCAACTGTTTAAAAGCTTCCGCTAGAATGCTTTGTGTTAGGACGAGTAATCTTAATTGGATAGTTTAGTTATTCATACGTAACCCTTCCGACTGTCCGTGGTATATGACGTCGGGTTCCAGCTGGACCTTCTGTTATATGTCATACGACGGATGGGGGTGTTACAATTTGGTATCGTACTTCTGGTTACGGTCAGGCTTAAATGAATTCGTGGGTGAATTCTTTTAAGGGGTGGTGAGCACATGTGTGCGTCATCGTTATAACATCAAAAAAAAACCCATGAATGTCCACTTAGGAATGAAAAATACACTTGTTTTGTGGAACCTGAGTGTTCCAATGATTACTTTTAGCAATTTGTTTGTCGTCTAATCGTGGGTCTTTGCTATTATAGGCAGCTAGGAGCGGTGCTGGTCAGTCGGAGCGTCTGCAGTCGGCGGAAAGTAGAACACCGAGGGACGTGCCTACAACACCTCCTTCAGCAGAAACCATCAGGTTGGTGGCTGAAGCAGTCTTTACGATGATAAATGCCCAACCTGCAGGGTAATTGCACCACACACCACCTGTTGTTGAGCAAGAATCGGTTAGGGCGGCAGAGCCGAGAGTGGTGGAGCGTGTGGCAGTGGATCAGGTAGAGCCGAGGAGAGCTACAGAGAGACAACTCAAGCATGTAATGGGCTTTAATCCTCCGAGATTCGACGGTATTGGAACACCAGCTTAAGCTGAGGATTGGCTCTCTCCGATAAAGTGGGTCTTGATAGCCACGCTAACTGAGGAGTGGCAGAAGACCACCATATCGACCTTCCTTTTAGATGGTGAGGCGAGGCTGTGGTGGGATGAGTTGGAGTTTCATCTCTTAGTGGGAAGGCAGCTTGTTGATGTGCCTATGGAGGAATTCTCAAGATTGTCCTTGGCCAGATATTTACCCTCTGCTCAGAAGCTTGAGATAGAGAATCAGTATCTTGGGTTGACTCAGCGAGCCAGAAGCGTGGGCGAGTATCTCCACGAGTTTACACGGTTAGGTCGGTATGCAGGTGCTATGTTTACGGAAGAAGAGAGGAAGACCAACCTATTTTATGAGGGACTACGCGGCGACCTACAGTTACTCCTTGTTGGGCCTAAGGCACAGGGCTTCCTAGCCTTGGTCAATTCGGCCCGGTCATTGGAAAAGGTTGTGAAGAAAGTGCAAGAAAATAAGGACCCAGGGGAAAAGAAGGCAGAGTTCAAAGTGCCAAATGCAAAGTCAGGATTCTGCAGATGGAACAAGAAGCAGAGGACTTCGAACTCAGCCCCTTCGTTTGGTACGTCGGGGGCAACCGCAAGTCGAGTCCCAGGAGTTTGCTACAACTGTAGGAAGACGGGGCACTTTGCTCGTGAGTGTTGGAGCGGACGTGCAAAGTCCGAGAGGAAGCCTGGAGCGACCTATGAAGAGAAAGGGAAGGCGGTGGAGTCAACTGCATCCCATCATGCTCCAGCCTAGCCTAGAGTTTATAATCTTGGTCTGCAAGAGGCCATAAAGCAAGCTGGTGTGGTGACATGTATGAGTTAAATTTTAGCAGTTTAACTTTATGTAGTTGTTACCTCTTTTTATTCGTTAGCTTGTTATTCTTGGTGCTAGGCTTCGTGTTGGTTTTCGATTGTCCGTCGAGAGCCCTGTTTGATACAGGGGCTTCACATTCCTTCTTATCCGAAAGATTCGTGTCGCGCATCGGGGTCCCTTCCTCGATGGCAAAAGACAGGTTGGATGTGTTGTTGCCCAATGGGTGCTCAATGCGCGCAGATAAGTTCTGTATGGTAAATATACGGATTGGGGACCAGGAGCTTGATTTGTGAGCGTTGGTACTACCGTTATTGGAGTTCGACGTAATCTTTGGTATGGGTTGGCTCTCGGAGCGGCAAGCTTACATCGATTGCAACCGAAAGGAGGTTAAGTTGGGGTTGCATACTGAACGGAAGACTACGTTTGCGGGCATGAAGGGGTCTGGTAAAGTTTTGATGTCTGCCCTTCAAGTGATCAAGGCAGTTCAGTTTGGTGCAGAGCTGTTTATCATCTTAGTGCAGGCTTCAACACCTAGGCTAAGTCTGGACAGTATCCCAGTTGTGTCCGAGTATCCTGATGTGTTCCCAAATGATCTCCCAGGAGCCCCTCGTCAGCAGGAGATTGATTTTACTATTGAGCTGGTACTGGGTACCAAACCGGTGTCACGCTCTCCGTATCGAATAGCACCACGAGAGATGGCGGAGTTGAAGGTGCAACTACAGGAGTTGTTGGAGCAAGGGAATGTGCATCCAAGTTCGTCGCCTTGGAGCGCACCGGTTCTTTTCGTTAAGAAGAAGGATGGGAGCTTGCGACTCTGTATTGACTATCGGGAGTTGAACAAGCTTACGGAGAAGAATAAGTATCTGATCCCCAGGATTGACGATCTATTTGATCAGTTGGTTGGGTCAACAGTATATTCGAAGTTAGATCTGAAGTCCGGCTACTACCAATTGAGGATAAGGGAAAGCGACATCCCAAAGACAGCGTTCAGCATACGGTTTGGGCATTACGAGTTCACGGTCATGCCGTTTGGGCTGACCAATGTGCCATCTGTGTTTATGGATCTGATGAACAGGACGTTCAGAGAATACCTGAATCGTTTCGTGTTAGTATTTATCGATGATATCTTGGTATACTCGCAGTGTGAGGAGGACCATTACAAGGATCTACACATGGTGTTGGAGACGTTGAGGAGAAATCAGTTGTATGCTAAGTTCTCCAAGTGTGAGTTCTGGTTATCCTTAGTAGCGTTCCTTGGTCATGTCGTTAGTGGAGAAGGAATAGTGGTGGATCCGACGAAGATAATGGTGATACGGGAGTGGCCTATTTTGTCTATAGTGGAGGAAGTCCGGAGCTTTCTAGGGCTTGTCGGCTACTACAGACGCTTCGTAGAGAACTTCTCGCAGATAGTGTTACCACTCATGATGTTGACAAGGAAAGATCAAAAGTTTTTGTGGTCGTTGGAGTGTGAGTAGGCTTTTGAAGAGTTAAAGAGACGGTTAACCACAGCGCCTATTTTATGTTCGCCGAGTGAAATCGAAGGATTTGAAATTTATAGTGATGCTTCGGGCAGTGGTTTGGGCTGTGTTCTGCTACAGCATGGGAGCGTGATAGCCTATGGTTCGCGATAATTGAAGGTTCATGAGAGGAATTATCCGGTTCATGACCTAGAGTTAGCGGCCGTGATATTCACTCTGAAGCTGTGGAGGCACTACCTGTACGGTATGAAAGTTGATATCTACACCGATCATAAGAGCCTGAAGTACTTGTTAGATCAGAAGGATCTGAACATGAGGCAACGGAGATGGATGGAGTTATTGGGGGACTACACCTTCGAGATACATTATGTACCTAGGAAAAGGAATACAGTGGCGAATGCATTGAGCCGCAGGGCTCCTGCGCATGACAGTTGGTTGTCGGTACATGATAAGAGCTTGGTCCGTGATTTAGAGGCATTAGAGATCTCCTGCATTGATAAACGGTATAGTGCCGAGGCGATATTGTGTTGGACAGAGGTACAATATGACCTGGCTGATAGAGTTCGACGGGCTTTGGTTCAGGATAGCAGCATGAAGCGGATCTTAGATGAATCTTTGGATGGGTCAAATTCCCAGTTTGCGGTTGAGGATGGACTGCTAAGGAAGGACGGTCGTCTATGTGTCCCTAGTGCGGATAATCTTCGGGAGGAGTTGATGTACGAGGCTCATCATACCAAGTACTCAATCCACTTGGAAAGCACGAAGATGTATAGAGACATGAAGAGGTTGTTCTGGTGGCCAGGATTAAAGAAGGATGTAGCACTTTATGTGGCCAAGTGCCAAACTTGTGCCTTGGTCAAGGTGGAGTGCCAGAAGCCCGGAGGTCTCCTAAAGTCCTTACCTATCCCGGAATGGAAATTCAACGACATTTCTATGGATTTTGTGCATGGTTTGCCAAAGTCGCAGAGGGAAAACGACGCCATCTGTGTGGTCGTATATAGGTTGACAAAAGTGTCACATTTCATCCCGAATAGGAAGGAAGATCCGTTGGAAATGTTAGCCAAACTTTATGTGTATAATATCGTGCAATTGCATGGTGTGCCCCGCAGTATTGTTAGTGACCGAGATGGACGCTTCACGTCGAAGGACTGGAGGCTGGTGCATAGTTTGTTGGGAACTAAGCTGAGTTTCAGCACAACCTTCCATCCACAAACGGATGGTCAGACCGAGAGGGTCAACAGGATGATGGAGTACATGCTTCGCATGTGTGTCCTAGATTTCAGGAAGCATTGGGAAGATCACCGGTACATGGTGGAGTTTGCGTATAACAACAGCTTTCAAGCGAGTATAGGAATGACATCTTTCGAGGCCTTGTATGGGAGGAAATGTCGTACGTCATTGTCTTGGTTGGAGACAGGCGAGTCGAAGTTGTATAAACGTCAAGCGCTGGAAGACGCCACTTCAATGGTACGTACAATTCAAGAAAGGTTGAAGATCGCTCAGGACAGACAAGCAAAGTACTATAACGTCAAGCATAGGAACATGGAGTTCGGTGTTGGCGACTGGGTGTATTTAAAAATCAAGTCGTTCAAGGGTGTTTCGCGGGTTCGACGCTTGAAGAAGCTGAGTCCGAGATACCTTGGACCATTTGAAATCCTGGAGTGTGTTGGTGAAGCAGGATATAGATTGAAGCTGTCGGTGGAATTGAGTGGGCTACACAATGTGTTCCACGTATTGGTGTTGCGTAAGGCGGTGCAAGAGCTTTCGCAGATAGTTGCGGTCAATCAAGTGTCGGTTGATTACGAGTTAACGACAAAGGTCAAGCCTATACATATAGAAGACGTTGAAGTCAAGCGACTCCGCAACAAGGAAATCCAAATGGTTAAGGTCCGTTGGGATAACTGCGGACGTGAGGAGCTTTCATGGGAGCGAGAGCAAACTATGTTGGAGGAATACCCCGAGTTATTCCACTCAGGTAACATTTAATTTTGTGTACCTTTACTTAATTTCAGGATGAAATTCCTTAAGGGGGGGGGAGATTTGTAACGCCCCGAAAATCGTTTTTGTGTTGATCGCGTGCAAAAGAAATTTTGGTGTCTGTATAGGGGTACGCGTCCTAGGACACGGGCATGTCCAAGGACGTGTCTTTCTTTGTGTGTTGGCCGGCTGTGTTCAGAGAAGGACACGGCAGGAAACACGGGTTGTGCGCAGTTTTGGCACGGGCGTGTCAGGGTTGACACGGGAATGTTCATACCTGTGTCCCCACCCGTGTTCAGCAGGGACGTGACGGTTGGCGTGACAGTTATATGTGACACACCCCCAGTCATGGGCGTGTCGAGGACCCGACACGGGCATGTCAGGTTGAGACACGGGCGTGTCTTGGCCGTGTGGTTTTTCTGTGTTCAACGATCGTGCCTGGATCGAGGCACACAGCCGGGGACAAGACTGTGTGCAAGGCCGTGTTCGGCCCATGTTTGAGGATTTTTGTTCAGATCTGAGCCGTTCGTTTTCTTTAAGTGAGATCTAACGGCCCAGATGTGTTCCTGCTCTGTTAAGGCCGGGAATGGTGGTTTAACTCCTCATTTCTCCCTTAAGCTTTCTCTTTCCAAGGAGTTAGAGCAAGGAGGAAGGAGGAGGATTCTGGCCGCTAGCGAAGCATCGGAGCACCGTTTAGAGAATGGAGAGCGGATCCGTGGAGGAAATTCCGTTGCGAAAACTTCTATCCGGATAATTTTCCATGGCGCAAAAGCGTACTACAAGGGTAACAATTCTCTACTTGAGCATGTGAAGCTCTCTTCCTTTTTGCATAGGGAAACCTGCTCCCGCGAGTGTGCGGCGAGTGTGTGGTGTTCCCTGGGGTTGACGTGAATAGTCCCCCTTGTGTTGCATATAGAGTCCGGAATCGAAGTACGGACTTATGCATTGTGTGTGAAGCCTACCCGGACATGTTGGTCTGGATAGGTGATGTTGCATTTGTTATGGTTTGTCGGAGAAGACTCCGTTCTTTGGGTTTTTCGGGTTTCTAAACGGTAGATTGCAGCAGGTATCCTTGGGGATTAACTCCAAGGCGCACCCGGAAAACTGAGCGGAATCGTTGTTCTGCTAACTTGGCGGTCAGAGAACTGGCCTTGAACATAACTGGGTTATGTGATTATTTGGAATATTAGGATCCGAGAGAAGCTTGGCTCGTGTGTATGTCTTAAGGTGAACTACGCGGTGTGAGCAACGGGCAAGTGGAATCGGACCTGGGCTATGTGGTTCGGTACGAGAGACCCGAAAAGGGGGCTGGCCGTTGGCATAGTCAGGAGCCTTAGACGGTGGTCAGAAAGGCTAAATTGCTCATGAGGTTTCCATCCTGGGGGTGGTGGTGAAGACGCTGAAGTGTCAGGATTCACCGATAATGTGCCCTGAGTACACGAGGTGTTTGGCCGTGCGAGCCTACACCTATGGCCAAGTATGTTTGTACTATATTGTTTAGCTGGGCTAATGAATTGCAGGGAAGGAGCACCGCCGTCCCGAGTTAGGGGAGGGGTCATTATAATTTGGTCGGCTTTGGCTGACCGTTGCTTTGTTTGTCACCGTGCGGTGGAATGTTGCTTGCAGGTGCTGTGGAGCCGAGTGCAAAATAGCGGGCTGGAGTCCATATTGCTAAGCTGGCCCTTGAAGGCCCAAGTGAATAGTTGTTCTTTTTTTTGTAATGTGTGGCCGACCTGCGAGCCGATGTATGAAAAACATTATATTGTTAAGTAAACTCTTGTAAGGCCATAAGGCCAAGTCACTTTCAATGTATTTGTGTTTCATTCCAGTTGTAGTGGTTGTGGACATTCATGATTATTGGATTACAGTTATGGGTTCTTTCAACTGTTTAAAAGCTTCTGATAGAATGCTCTGTGTTAGGACGAGTAGTCTTAATTGGATAGTTTGGTAATTCATACGTAACCCTTCCGACTGTCCGTGGTATATGGCGTCGGGTTCCAGCTGGACCTTCTGTTATATATCATACGACAGATGGGGGTGTTACATAATATGCAGCAATAGCAAGTAGAATTATGATAGACTTAATCATGACAACAGGGGAAAAGGTCTCATCATAGTCAATACTATGAATTTTCTTGAAACCCTTAGCCACCAGTCACCCTTTGAATGTATGTACATTCCCATCCATGTCGGTCTTCTTCTTGAATACCCACATGCACCCTATGGGTCTTACCCCTTCAAGTGGTTCCACCAAGGTCCAAACATGATTTTCATACATGAAGTCATTTTCAGATTTCATGGCCCTAAGCCACTTCTCAGATTCCGGTCCACTCATAGAGTCTTAGTAGGTTGCAAGCTCATCATTGTGATCCATAAGCAACATATTAGCTATTTGAGATACGAGAAATCCATATCTCTCAGGCTCAAACCTTGTTCTACCAGATCTACGTGGAACATATGTTTCCTGAGCAGGTTCTCCAACTACAACAACTTGTAATCCTGGCTCAGGTTCCATTTCTGGTTCATTCACATTTTGTGGTTCTTGAACTTCTTCAAGTTCTACCCTGACAGTCATTTTACTTAATAATTTTTTCTTAAGAAAGATACCAGTCCTCACAACAAATACTTTATCCTCAGACGGTAGGTAGAAATAGTACCCTTTAGTTTCCTTATGATACCCCACAAGATAACACTTATCTGATTTGTGTTCCAGCTTATCAGGCATTTGACGTCTTTCGTAAGCCTCACAGCCCCAAACCTTAATGAACGACGAACTAGGACGCTTCCTAGTCCATATCTCATATGGTGTCTTTAGAACCGCCTTTGCTGGAGCACGATTTAATGTTAAAGCATCAGTTTCTAGAGCAAAACACCAAAAGGAAACAGATAGATCTGCATGACTCATCATTGATCGCACCATGTCTAATAGTGTACGATTCCTCCGCTCAGACACACCATTATGCTGTGGTGTTCTAGGTAGAGTGAGATGTGATATAATACTACACTCTTTCAGATGATCACAGAACTCATGACTTAGGTATTCTCCACCTCGATTAGATCAGAGTGCTTTAACCTTCTTACCCAGCTGGTTCTCTACTTCGTTCTTAAACTCTTTGAACTTTTTAAAGGTTTCGTATTTGCACTTCATAAGATACATGTATCTGTATCTACTGAAATCATTAGTAAATGTAACAAAGTAGAAGTACCCACCTCTGGCCATAGAACTCATGAGTCCACATACATCACTATGTACTATAACCAAGAGATCACCAGCCCTCTCATTGTTTCTAGTGAAAGGGACCTTAGTCATTGTTGGGTACACTGTTTATATATACCAGATTTGGAGAAGCCTCATCTTAATCAATGATATACATCAATTTGTATTTGATGTATGTTTGAGTTTCATTGTGCAGGTTTAAGCATTGGGAGAAAATTTTCTAAGTACAAGTGTCGACACTTGTGAAGAAACATGTCGACACCTAAAGAAGAAGCTGAGTCGACACTCAGACTTAAGTTGACACCTGAGCCAAGAATTATGTCGACACTGAAAGCAGAAGTTGTGTCGACACCCAGGAGCTATGTCGACACTGAAAGCAGAAGCGGTGTCGACACCCAAGAATTATGTCGACACTGAAAGTAGAAGCTTTGTCGACACCCAGGATCTATGTCGACACTGAAAGCAGAAGCTGTGTCGACACCCAGGAGTCTTGTCGACAATGGAAGCAGAATTATGTCAACACAGAGGGCTTATGTCGACACATTTAAACAGATGTTGTGTCGAGTACCAGAAGAATGACCATGTCGACACATGGAATGTTGTGTCAACATCATCAAGATTTGTGTTGGCACTTAGTCCATTTGTGTCGACACATGTGAAGCAGTTTGCTGAGTGATTCATGCTGTGCTGGAAAGTCTTTGAAGAATCAACTGACATAACCAACCGGTCTGACACCTTTGTCAGAACTGTCAGAAGACTGTTATAAACCGGATCAGCCGGTAATCAGGAGGAAACTCTATATAAAGGACTGGTTCGATACAACAAGTGTGGATGAAAAAAAGAAAAGAAAAGAGAACATACAACACTAAGAAGTGAATCCTTCAGAGAGAGTTTTCTACAACAAGAAAAGGGGAAACCCTTATGAAGGTAGATTCAGATCAGTCTGCAAGGAAGATTCAGATCGCATTCTGAATTCAAGGAGGAAGCTATCTGAAGATCAACTTCTACATCAAGTGAAGATCAACCTTATTTTGTTCTATCAAGAAGATTTGAAATGGCTAAGTCAGGTTGGATCTGAAGATCAGACTATTCAAGAACTGATCAAGAAGCACACCGGTGAAGAGATTCATCTGGTGAAATTTCTATATCTCTTAATCAAATAATTTTTGGTAGGATCTGATGTAAGATCTGAGTTGTAAGCCTGTAATTATAAAGGCTGAGGTAGGGCTTTTGCCTGAGTTGTAGGAGTGGGGTTTCACTCTGAGTTGTAAGCCTAGTGACATAGGCTGAGGTAGGGCTGAGGCCTGAGGTAGGGTTCTTGGGAAGAATCTGAGGTAGGACTTGTATAAGTCTGAGTTGTAGGAACCATTCTTGATTCTGAGCTGTAAGATCTGCGGATCTGAGAAGAAAGAAGGAAGTTATGCCGAATCTAGTACACTGCTAGATAGGCGAAGGGGGAAAGTGGATGTACCCAGACCTTGGGGAACCACTATAAATCTGGTGTATGTTGTGTTGTGTTCATTATTCTGTGGCTTGCATTGTTTCTGTGCTGAGTTAAAATTTGATATTTGCCTAAAATTTTGAAGGAAAAATTAGAACCTATTCACCCCCCCTCTAGGTGTCTAGAAATCAAGTCTTTCAAGTGGTATCAGAGGGAGATTACTCAAAGATTGACCGAGCAGTCTGAGTAGATCTCCAAGGCAAATAATAGATTTCAAGAATGGGTTCAATAGAGAATCAGAAGGAATTTGGATCTATGAAACTGTCTATCTGCAGGGAAGAATGTTTTGGCATATGGAAGGAAAGGGTCATGTTGTTTATGGAAGCATCTGATCCAAGAATCTACATTACAGTACAAGAGGGCCCCTTCATTCCAATGAAGGTATCAGTTCTGGATGTAAATGTTAAAACCCCTAAGAGCTATTCTGAAATGACTAAGTATGAGATCATCCTGGCAACATTAGACAAAAGAGCACAAAACATTATAGTAAGTGCTATAGATGATGCCACATTTCAGAATCTGGTGCACTATAAAAACTCCAAGGAAATGTGGGACACCCTGATTGTCTACATGGAGGGAACAGAAGAAGTCAGAGAGGACAATAAATATATGTTGAATCAAGAGTATGAGAGCTTTAGACAAGCCAAGACTGACAACATAGCTGAATGTTATAAGAAGTTCTTCAGGATTGTCAATGAGCTGATGACCTATGGAAGAGTCTTCAGCACATATGAACTGAATGACAAGTTTCTCAGGTCAATAACAAAGGACTGGGACACAAAGATATGTGCCATCAGAGAAGTGGCCAAGCTTGCTGATACACCTCCACCCACTTTATTTGGAAATGTTATCATATAAAATGCAGCTCACTGCTAGAAAAGAGGAGGAGAAAAACAGTAGGCCTGAATACAAAGAAAGGTCTGTAGCCTTCAAGGCTGAAGGCACAAGAAAGGGTTGGAAAAGGTCCTCTTCTCCACCTAGAAGGAGTGCTGAGGCTGAAGAAGAAAATCTTGACAACAGCACATCAGATAGCCAAACCTCTGATGAGGACTTTGCTGCCTTTACAAGGTAGAACCTTTGAAAAAAAAGAAATGGAGAACCAAGTCATCAACATCTTTTTCTAAGGATGAGTATTACAAGAAAAAGAAGACTCCCAAGGAGGACAGGTATGCATCAAAACCTAGTAAACAAATTAATACTAAGATTGTGTGTTATTGTTGCAACAGGCCTGGACATGTCATAGCTGACTGTCCAGACAAGAGGACTGAATCTAAAGATAAGAAGAAGCATCAAGTGAAAGGCAAGAAGGAGAAATCTCTTGTTGCCCAGAAGCAGAAGAGTTGGACAGACTCTTCATCTTCAGTATCAGGAGATGAAGATAATGCAGAAGCATATGTTGGGCTAATCTCAACAGAAGAGGATTCTAGGGAACTAGAATTTCTACAAATGTTGGACTCCCTAAATGGAGTAGAAGACTATTGTTATAGAGGGCTGATGGCTCTATCAGAAAATGATCAGTGCCAGGATCAGCCTGGTCCTAGTAAGGTATACAATTCTCCCTCAGCTTCAGATTACTGCACTACATCAGATTCAGAAACTTCTGCATCAAGAGATGTGGATGGTTCTGAATCAGAGGGGGATGCGCATCAACTCATTAATGAGTATGGTGGATTACTGCAAGCTCTGAAGAGGAGCAAGTTTCTTATCAAGGAGCAGGCCAAGGAGATTGAGTCTCTAAAGTAGGCTGCATCAGATTCAGCCATGTTGATAGATTCAAAACTGAAGGAGATTGTCAAACTGAAAAACATTACTGTTATTCAGATGGGCACAATCTCTTTCAAGGAGAATCACATCAAGAAACTAGAGGCAAAACTTCAGCAAGAAAGAGAGTTAGTGGCTAAATTCTCTAAACCAAAATCAGTCTTGCCCTTAATAGATAATTTCATTTCTCATAAAGGGAAGACTGGTTTAGGTTTCAAGGGTAGAACTAGGGCCACCAATTTTCATAAAAAAGGTAAGGCCCCAGCTCAGCCACTAGCTTCTAAGCCCCCTATTTTCTTTAGGAAAGTGATGCAACCAACAAACAGGTGTGATCATGATAGTACTCATGGTCACTGTGAGGATGAAGATCTCATGGGCAAGGGTGCAAATGCCCATAAATCACACTATAGGCAAGCACATCAGGTTCAAGAGGAAGTCTTGGGTTTTACTGCTCCAGCACCTACACTCAACAGAACTGCTGACAACAAAGTAGTAAAGTCTGTACCTAAGAGAAGGTATAATAGGTTTGAGTGTTGCTGCTGTGGCAAAGTGGGCCATTTTTCCAGGGATTGTTGGTTAAACATAAGTGTTAAAACCAAGAGTAGTTTACCTGTCAGAACAGCTACAGGATTTCAACCTAACAATGACCTAGGACCCAATAACAATTTGGATTCTAAGGGTAAGTGATTCTGTATTTGATGCAGGTGAATCCAAGTGACCATACCCCTATATGGTACTTGGATAGTGGATGTTCCAGACACATGACTGGAATAAGGAGAATGTTGAGGGACTATGTACTCATAGAGAATGGACCTAAAGTAATCTTTGGTGGATCAGAAAAAGGAATTATCAAAGGATTTGGTAACATTTTTAGTGATTCAATTACTATCCCTAAAGTGGCTTATGTAAAGGGTCTAAAACATAACCTGATCAGCATAAGTCAACTTAGTGATCTAGGTTATGACATCTCCTTTCTCAAAGTGGAGTGCCAAATAAGAAGGTCAAGTAATCAAGAGATTATTTTGACTGACACTAGTAAAGGGAATGTATATTGTCTTAACCTAGATTGTGAGTTTGATAACTCACCCATTTGTCTAGTTGCAGGAGAAAAAGCTTCACTATGTGTCAAATGGCACAAGAGGCTTGCCCATCTGAACTATAAGTTAATTGGACAGCTGTTTAGCATGGGGTTAGTGAGGAATGGTCCTCAAGTCAAGTGCATTAAAGAGGGTGTGTGTTCTACTTGCCAAAAGGGCAAACAGACTAAGTCCTCTTTCCATGCACTTGATATCAAAGATTCAATGAGATGTTTATATCTCTTGCATATGGATTTGTTTGGTCCTATCCCAGTTCACAGTCTTGGTAGGAAAATATACACATTAGTTATTGTGGATGACTATTCTAGATACACATGGGTTTTCTTCTTGAGGCAGAAATCTGAAACCACGACTATTTTCCAGACTTTTGTTAGACAAATTCAGAATGAATATAACAGTTCTGTGGTCAAAATCAGAAGTGATCATGGAACTGAATTTCAGTCTGAATGTATGACAAAGTTCTGTGATGAATTTGGGATTCATCAGGAATTCTCCTCATATAGAACTCCTCAGCAAAATGGAGTTGTTGAAAGAAAGAATAGGACTCTAATTGAGGCAAGTAGAACACTACTTAGTGACACCACTCTCCCTGAGTACTTCTGGGCAGAGGCAGTAAATACTGCATGTCATGTTCTCAATAGAGCCTCCATCAATAAGAAACATAAGATGACCTCTTATCAGATTTTGAAAGGCAGAAAACCAAACATTTCATACTTTAGAATCTTTGGTAGTAAGTGTTATGTTTTAGTTAATGGAAAGCACTACCAAACAAAGTTTGCTGCCAAATCCCTAGAAGGGATATTTGTTGGGTACAACAATAATAGTAGGGCATATAGAATATACAACTTAACTACTCAAGTTGTAGATGAATTTGTCCATGTTGTATTTGATGAATCTAAGTTGATTAACAATGAATTGTCTAGTTCTTCAATTAGTTCTACAGGTTTAACAGACAGGCTGGACAAGATGACCATCAATGAAGAGGTACCAACTAGGCTGAATGAAGAAAAAGATGTTTGCTGTCCAGGGGAGAACAAGACTCACTGAATGAAGAAGACAATGAGGAGAATCAGGTTAAAGAAAATGAAGAAGTCCATGAGGTTGACAGATTTCCTCCAACAAGAAGACACTTGAAGGATCATCCTGCACACCAAATTATTGGTGATGCAAATCAAGGTGTTCTTACAAGAAGCAAAAATATGAACACAGTTCTATGTTCTAGCTTCTTGTCACAAATAGAACCCAGAAAGTTTGAAGAAGCAATGCTAGACAAAAACTGGATTGATGCTATGCAAGAAGAGCTGACTCAATTCAAAAGGTGTAATGTATGGGAACTGGTTCCTAAACCAAAGGATCACAACATCATAGGAACCAAGTGGATCTACAGAAACAAACTTAATGAGAATAGCGCTATAATTAAGAACAAGGCCAGATTGGTAGCAAAAGGTTACAGGCAAGAGGAAGGGATTGACTTTGATCAAACTTTTGCCCTAATGGTAAGGTTGGAAGCTATAAGATTGTTCTTAGCATATGCTGCCTATCAAGGGTTTAAGGTATATAAAATGGATGTAAAGTCAGCATTCCTGAATAGTGACTTAAAAGAGGAAGTCTATGTTGAACAACCCTCAGGTTTTGTAGACCCTCATTATCCTGATTATGTATATAGGCTTAGGAAAGCTCTATATGCTTTAAAACAAGACCCAAGTGCTTGGTATGAAACCTTGTCTATTTTTCTCATTGAGAATAAGTTCTCTAGAGGAAAGATAGACAAAACTCTATTCTTTAGGGAATCTAAAGGTAAGATAATCCTAGTCCAGATATATGTTGATGACATTATATTTGGTTCAACTGAAAATAACCTTTGTAGGAAGTTTGCTAAACTTATGCAAGGGAAGTTTGAGATGAGCAGTATGGGTGAACTGAAGTTCTTTTTGGGACTTCAAGTTAGACAGACTGATGATGGATTGTCCATATCTCAGTCTAAGTTCACCAAGGAGTTGATTAAGAAATATGGTATGGACTCAGCCTCCACCATGAAAACTCCTATGGGAACAAGTATGCCTATAGGCAAAGATGAGGCAGGGAAACCTGTTGATGAGTCTTTGTATAGAGGGATAATTGGCTCCCTACTTTATTTGACTGCTAGTAGACCTGACATCATGTATGCAACATGTGTCTGTGCTAGGTACCAAGCTTGCTCAAAGGAATCTCATTATACTGCAGTTAAAAGAATTTTGAGATACCTTAAGGGCACACCAAATCTAGACCTTTGGTACCCAAATGTAAGAACCGAACAAAAAACAAACCGAAATGGTTTTAACTGAAACTTTATTATCAGAAAAAGGTATCTATTACAAAGGTATGCCCTCCCTTATATAGAATGGAGGAGAGATGAGAGAATACAAATAAGAGATGTGGGACTAAAAAATTACAGGACTAAGCGGACTATACAGACTCAAACCGCACAAGCCGCGCGGTTAGGTAGAAGGGCTAACCGCTCTGCTACTACCAGAGAGAGAGATCGCCATGGGAGACCGCTAGACCGCCCGGTCTCCAAGTCGCCAGAGACAACCCGAAAAATCGCTTGAACCTCAGACAGCAACACACATCAACCAAACCGCTGAAGGGTAACCTCCAAACCGTGCGGTCATCAACCCGCCAAGCCAGACCGCCAGACCGCCCGGTCACTACCTTCAACACTCCCCCTCAAGCTGGAGCATATATATCGATCATGCCCAGCTTGTCACAAATATGATGAAAAGAGGTAGAAACTGGCTTGGTGAAGATGTCAGCCAGCTCTTTGTCAGAAGTGACGAAGGGAGTGCAAATTTGTTCTTTCAAAATCTCTTCACGAATGAAATGACAGTCGACCTCAATGTGCTTGGTTCTTTCATGAAAGACTGGATTCTTGGAGATGTATATGGCAGCTTTGTTGTCACAAAACATAGGTAGAGGATGGTGGTAGACCTCTCCTAAATCTAGCATGAGAGCCCGTAGCCATTTTAACTCACAAGTGGTCGATGGCATACTCCTATACTCTGCTTCAGCACTGGACCTGGAAATAACAGACTGCTTCTTGCTCTTCCAGCTTACCGGAGGTAGATTTGCGATCCCCTTTGTCATCAGCGTAACTCGCATCTGAGTATGCTTCAACCCTCAAGTGACCATTCTTCTGAAAGAGTAATCCTTTCCCAGGCGCTGCTTTGACATACTCCAAGATCCTCAAGGCGGATTGTAGATGACACTCCTTAGGAGCTTGCATGAATTGACTCACCTTCCCCACAGTATAGGAAATGTCGGGCCTGGTCACTGTGAGATATATGAGCTTACCAACTAGACGCCTGTACCGCGTAGTATCTGAAAGAAGGGGCGAATCATCCGTCCAGGTTTTGTCTTCTCCAATAGCCATGGGGCATCGGGCAGGTTTGGCTCTAGTCAATCCTGCTTCTTTTAAAAGATCTAGAGCATACTTACGCTGGGAGAGGACTAAGGAGTTGGGCTTCCGAGAGATTTCAATCCCCAAAAAGTACTTCGGAGAGCTCATATCTTTCGTGACCAGATGTTGATGAAGATGCCGCTTTGTCAAGGCTGCCCCTTCCTGATCATCGCCAGTGAGAAGAATATCGTCGACGTACACAGCAAGAACCACCAGGCCCGAGGAGGTTTTGCGAATAAATAGCGAGTGATCGGCAGAGCTGCGCACAAAACCAACAGCCGCCACGATACCGCTGAACTTGTCAAACCAAGCTCGAGGGCTCTACTTGAGGCCATAGATTGCCTTCTTCAACCGGCATACTCGGGTCTCCCCCGGAGCAACATACCCAGGAGGTTGCTCCATATAGACGGCCTCCTGAAGATCACCATAAAGGAAGGCATTCTTGACATCTAGCTGCGAAATCGGCCACTCTAGATTGACCGCCACAGAGAGAAGGACTCGGATGGTGCAGAATCAATGTCATATGTCTGAGTAAAACCCTTAGCAATAAGGCGAGCTTTATAACGGTCCACCGTGCCGTCGAGGCCAAATTTGACCACAAAGACCCAACGACAGCCAACAACATCAGTACCGAAGGGAGGAGGAACAAGAGTCCAGGTACCCCGCTCCGTGAGGGTCGCCATTTCCTCATCCATAGCCAGCTTCCAGTGGGGAATAGCAAGGGCCTCCTGATAGGAACGAGGCGTGGCAGTGGCAGAGATAGCTAGAGCAAAGGCCCTGCGAGAAGGGGTAAGACGATCATATGAAACAACAGCAGCAAGGGGGTGTAGGGTACACGTCCGCACCCCTTTGCGAAGAGCCACAGGGAGATCCAGGTCGGCGGCCCCCTCGGTATCCGGAGCGTCTGTGGCAGAGAGAGCTGGCCCGGGAGAAGAGAGCGACGGCGGCGGAGAGGATGGAGACGGTGATGGAGAAGTGGGATAGAGAGGTGGAGCGAATGGAGGGGACGGAGATGGCGGAGGGGTGGCTATCTCGGTAGGAGACGAGGGAACGAAGGGAATAGCAGGAGAATCAGAAGCTGGGGGAAGAGGGGAGGATTCAGACGAGAAGTAGGAGGCATTCTCGAAGAAGGTAACGTCAGCAGAGACGAACTGCTGATGAAGAACAGGGTTAAAGCAACAGTAGCCTTTCTGAGTGGTGGAGTACCCCAGAAAGACACATTTGGTGGAGCGAGGGGATAGCTTGTCACGGGTGGCAGATGGGGCATGCACAAAAGCAGTGCATCCAAAGATTCGGAGAGGGAGAGGAAAAGGCTCCTTGCCCGAATACAAAATGGACAATGGTGTTTTCCCGTGGAGAACGGTGGATGAAAGGCGATTGATGAGGTAGCAGGCAAGGAGAACAGCATAGCCCCAATAAGAGCGAGGGACATGCATCTGGGTCATCAATGTGCGAGCGACATCGAGGAGGTGACGGTTTTTGCGTTCCGCCACCCCATTTTGTTGGGAGGTGTAAACACAGCTAGTCTGATGAATAATGCCATGTTGCACACAAAAAGATGTAAAAGCATGACTCAGATACTCTTTAGCATTGTCGGAGCGAAAGGTTTTAATACAAACATGAAACTGAGTTTTAATTAACTGATAAAAAGAGATCCATACATCCAAAAGTTCAGAACGATCTCGTAGGAGATACACCCAAGTACATCGAGAAAAATCATCTATAAAAGTTACAAAATAAGCACTACCCCGGCCAATGGTGAGGGTAGGAGCAGGTCCCCAGACATCGGAGTGGACAAGATCAAAAGGACGAGTAGAGCCCCGACCATGCTTCGGGGGGAAGGAGGAACGGTGATGCTTGCCGAGTTGACAGGCGTCGCATTGGAGTGGAGTACGGGAGGGAGGGAGGTGGGGCAGAAGCTGATGTAGAAGTCGTGGTGGAGGATGACCGAGGCGGAGATGCCACTGGAGAAGATCCGTACAAGAAGAGGAGAAGGCGGACAAGGCGGAAACGTTGTCGAGGAAGTAGAGGGCGCCGCTCTCAGTCCCAGTAGCAATCATCCGGTGGGAGCTCGGATCCTAAAAAGAACAAGAAGTCAGAGTAGACGTCACAGAACATTGAAGCTGCTTGCATAAAGAGGTAACAGACAAGAGATTGCACGGAAACTTGGGAACATAGAGAGTGTCCGCAAGTCATAGTGACGGAGTAACATGAACCACTCCCGTACCATGAACAGTGGAGGGAGATCCGTCTACAATGAGGACCGGGGGCAACCGATCATGGTGTTCGAGTAAAGAGAAGCACCGAGGATTGCCCGTCATGTGATTAGTGGCACCAGAGTCGATGAGCCATTTACCTTGAGTCACCACGTGGGCACTACCTGAGGATGTGACAACAGAGGCAGATGGCTTGGAAGAGTCACCGAAGGGGCGAAGGTGGGGATGCTTCATCCAGCAGCATTCGGAAGTATGGCCGGTGCGGCCACAGTGAGAGCAAAGGTAGCGGGAAGAAGCACGGCCGTCGGACTGGTGACTGCGGCTACCAGAGCCACTCCGCTGAGTGTGATGAGAATAGTTGTCCGGTGGAGGAGCGGGCAGAAGAGGGCGCTGAAGGAGAGAGGTGACAGCAGCGATGCGGGCAGCGGTGGCATCTAAGGTAGGAGATTCTGCTTTACCCAGAATTTGCTGGCGGATCATGTCATAAGTATCAGGAAGTCGGAGCAGATAACACACAACCAGAAGCTCATGGAAGTGCTTGTGTTGTTGAGCCAAATCCGCAGAAAAGGGACGATTCTGAAGAATCTCAGCCCCAAGAGCCTGAACCTGTTGGTAGGCAGCAGCAGGAGACAAGGTAGGACGGGCAAAGAGGTCCGCATACAACGTATAGATGCGGGAGGTCTGAGCCCCCTTGGAGTACAGAGCGGCAAGATGAAGCCAAGCGGCCTTGACTGTCTCATCATGACGGATGATGGGAAGGCACTCATCGGAAAGACTGTTAGCGAGCCAAGTATGCACAAGCGCGTCACTCGCATCCCAGTCATCAAAGAGAGGTGAAGTGATAGGAGGTGGGTCATCAATGAGGTGGTGGCGTTTGCGTTGCCAGCGGAGTAGAAAGGTGAAAGAGACGCTCCAATCCGGGTAGTTGGAGCCGACAAGCTTGGAAACTGTGCCAAGGTTCCCGGAAGGAGTAGGTGGAAGAGGCGGAGCCGGATTGGTGACAGGGGTGGTGGCAGTAGAAGCATCAGAAAGAGTCATAGGAGCAGGAAAAGGGAAGCCGGGCGGTTAGGAAACAACCCGCACAGATAGGAAAAAGAAAAGCTGCAGCGGTCAGGAGGGTAGAAACCAGCGGCCAGAAAAGCCACGACCAAGCCGCAGACTAAGCAGAGGGGAAGAAGTCGAACGGCTAGAGGACAGGCCGCGCGAACAGGAGCAGCGACAAAAGAGGTGACGACTTAGAAAAGTCGCGCACACAGAGGGCAACGACAAGGAGAGGAAGAGGCCGCGCGGATAGGGTGCAAACCGGCAATACAAGCCACGCGGACAAGGAAGGCACAGAATCAGGAGGAATAGATCGAGTCCTCTGATACCATGTAAGAACCGAACAAAAAACAAACTGAAATGGTTTTAACTGAAACTTTATTATCAGAAAAAGGTATCTATTACAAAGGTATGCCCTCCCTTATATAGAATGGAGGAGAGATGAGAGAATATAAATAAGAGATGTGGGACTAAAAATTACAGGACTAAGCGGACTATACAGACTCAAACCGCACAAGCCGCGCGGTTAGGCAGAAGGGCTAACCGCTCGGCTACTACCAGAGAGAGAGAGAGATCGCCATGGGAGACCGCTAGACCGCCCGGTTTCCAAGTCGCCAGAGATAACCCGAAAAACTGCTTGGACCTCAGACAGCAACACACAGCAACCAAACCGCTGAAGGGTCACCTCCAAACCGTGCGGTCATCAACCCGCCAAGCCAGACCGCCAGACCGCCCGGTCACTAACTTCAACACCAAAGAATAGAGATTTCTTACTAACAGGTTTCTCAGATGTAGACTTTGCAGGATGCAAAGAAGACAGGAAGAGTACAATAGGAACCTGTCAATTTCTTAGAGGAAGGCTGGTGTCATGGTGCAGTAAGAAGAAAACAAGTGTAGCTATATCAATAGCTGAGTCTGAGTATGTAGCTGCAGGTAGTTGTTGTGCATAGTTGTTATGGATAAAGCACCAACTAGAAGATTATGACATCAAGGTAAGTAGGATTTGAAAGAAATTGTACCTAATCACCTAGAGGGGGGGTGAATAGGTGACTAAATCTTTTTTAAACTTTTAGGCAGATTGCAGATAATATCACAGATGTATAATTACTTCTTCACAGCAAACAATCAGTAATCACAGAATAAAACATGCACACAGTGAACACACAGATTTATAGTGGTTCCCCAAGGTTTGGGTACATCCACTTTCCCCCTTCGCCTATCTAGTAGTGTACTAGATTCAGCCAAACTCCTCCACTATATCTCAGATCCTCAAATCTTACACTCAGAACCCCAAATGGTTCCTACAGCTCATGCTCAAGGCCCTACAACTCAGTCTTCTCAAAAGACCTACACTCAGCTTCTTCACAAAGCCTACACTCAGCCACAACAGGCCTACACTCAGCCACAACAGGCCTACACTCAGAGAATTAGATCTCCTACACTCAGGCACACAGGCCCTACACTCAGCCTTTATAATTACAGGCTTACAACTCAGATCACTATGGATCCTACAAGAAATTTAAAATACAAAGTGTATATACCTACAACTCTGAATAGGGAGATGAGTTGATAGGTTCTTGATGAGTTCTTGGAAGAACTCTGCTGAGAACAATCTCACTTGGCTTTTCTTCAAAGCTTCTTGAATGTAGAACACAATAGGATTGATTCTCTGCAGCTGATCTTCAATCACTGCAACTTAAGATTCAGAACTAGGTCTGAACCCTTCTTCACAGCCTGGTTCCAACGGCTGTCTTCTTGGATGGAGCTCTCTCTCTCTCCAACTTCTTAGATCTTCACTTGATTCTTCAATGAATAGCTAGATCTTGTGTGAATCACTTTGATGTGTTGATCTTGTGTTCATTCATCTTTTTCTGTTGACAGTATAAGCCTTTATATAGGCCTTCTTCATGGTAACCGGCTGGTCCGGTTCATAACTGATTTCTGACAACTCTGACAGGTGTAGTAGACCGGCTGGAATGGCAGCTGTCAAGTCATCCAGTCAGTTCTTGAAATAACTGTAACTATCTGAAAGTGTCGAGACAGTCTGTCTTTAAGTGTCGACGCTTATAGACTAAGTGTCGACACAAGTATACTAAGTGTCGACACTAGCCTTCAAGGTGTCGACACAACTCCTTGTGTTGTAGAATTCACTTCTCGACACAGCTTCTTCATCATGTGTCGACACTGATATTGTGTGTCGACACAACTTCTTGTTCTTCAGTACTTTAGTTTATTTCTTGTAAGTGTCGACACAACTCTCTTGTGTCGACACATCTTCATGTGTTGAACTTGTTAAGTGTCGACACATCTTCTTGGTGTCGACACATGCCTTCTATGTTGATACTTGCTGAGTGTCGACACAGCTCCTTGTGTCGACACATTCTTCTTCTGTTGAGACTTTGGCTGAGTGTCGACACATCTCCTTTGTGTCGACACTTGTACTTAGAATTTTTGTTGAACTTTGCTGAGTGTCGACACAGCTTCTTGTGTCGACACTTTCTTCATGTATTGAATCTTCTGCTGTGTGTCGACACATTTGGATGCCCAAGTAAGATTTCAAAATGATGATCTAAGAGATCACATGGCAAGAGAAGTCATAAAGGGGGAGAGGGTGTTAGTCAAAGCCAGCTCTGATCATGCAAAGTGGATTTCTAATTCTATCAGAGCAACTATTGGTTATCCTCCTTTATGTGATGATGACAATGTGGCAGAATCTGGGATACATCCTGCATATCTAAGAGGGGAGCAACCTGAAGTGGCTCAAGTAATCTACCCTCCTCCAGATTTTGATATGGTACAGGCAGATATACAGTCCATGTATAGCCCACCTGAGGGAAAGCACAATATCATTATAGAAAAAGTGGTTCAGCCAGTATCTGAGGTTGTACAAGAAGCTATACTGAAAGAACAAGAAGCCGGACTGTCTAAGAAGAGGTTCAGAGAGCAAGCTGAACAAAGGCCTGATTTTGAGCAGTGGAGCCCCACTTCAAGAAATATTATTTTGACTGCTTGGAAGGCTGCCAAAGACAATATTCAAGATAGAAACAAATGGTTTTCTAAACTGGAGTGGAGGAAGCATGAGACTAGGCAAGAAGTCATAGTGCAATATAGAAGAAAGGCAAAGATGGGAAAGCTACCTCCTACTGCCTAGGAGCCTAGCAAGTACTTTCCCAAACCCTATCATTACTTTGAGAGGCAAAAGATTAAAACTGAAGAGCTAAAGAAGAAGGATCTGAAAGGGAAAAAGTCTGCTGATACTGAAGATGCTGGAGCCCCTGTACAAGCCAAGATATAGTCTGGAAAGGGAATAGTGATCGAGGAGGCTGAGCAAAAATAGAATAGCATTATCTTAAGTTTACTATGTAATCACTTGTATTAAAACAGTCTGTAAACTTTTGTAAAATGAATATGACAAAGTTGTTAGAACAATGTGTTGTATGATAAATTTATTTCATAATTATTCTGAGATGATATCTATGTATACATGTTTGTTTAATACATGTTTATGTTTGCCCTGTTATATAATACTGCTTTACATCATGCTATGATTTTATTCTGTATGGTGTATATCATTGACTAAGGGTTATGACTTCTCCAAATAGGGGGAGATTGTTGGGTATATTGTTTCTAATGTACCTGATTTGAAGAAGCCTCACCCTACTCAATGATATACATCAAAATGTATTTGATGTATTTTGAGTTGCCTTGTGCAGGTTAAGTATTTGCAGGGAAAAGCTGAAAAGATTCTAAGTCTATGTGTCGACACCCAGGAGCAAAGTGTCGACACTTAAGAAGACTTGTGTCGACACCCAGGCAAGCAGTGTCGGCACTTGGAGTACTTGTGTCGACACTAGGGATGCAGAGTCGACACCAGACAGAAAGTGTCGACACAAGGAGTTGTGTCGACACTCAATGAAGAAAAGTCCAGTGAAGCAGTGTCGACACTTAGAAGCAGTGTCGACACCCAGAGGAACTGTGTCTACATCAGAAAGTGTCGACACTTGGAGGCTGTGTCGACACTTAGCAAAAGTCAGCAGAGTCTAAGTATAAGTGTCGACATAATGAGAAAGTGTCGACACTCAGCAGAAGACTCAACACATGAAGAAAGTGTCGACACAATGATGAATGTGTCGACACACAGCAGAAGATTCAATACATGAAGAAAGTGTCGACACAAGAAGCTGTGTCGACACTCAGCAAAGTTCAACAAAAATTCTAAGTACAAGTGTCTACACAAAGGAGATGTGTCGACACTCAGCCAAAGTCTCAACAGAAGAAGAATGTGTCGACACAAGGAGTTGTGACGACACTCAGCAAGTACCAACACAGAAGGCATGTGTCGACACCAAGAAGATGTGTCGACACTTAACAAGTTCAACACATGAAGATGTGTCGACACAAGGGAGTTGTGTCGACACTTATAAGAAATAAACTAAAGTACTGAAGAACAAGAAGTTGTGTCGACACACAATATCAGTGTCGACACATGATGAAGAAGCTGTGTCGAGAAGTGAATTCTACAACACAAGGAGTTGTGTCGACACCTTGAAGGCTAGTGTCGACACTTAGTATACTTGTGTCGACACTTAGTCTATAAGTGTCGACACTTAAAGACAGACTGTCTCGACACTTTCAGACAGTTACAGTTGTTTCAAGAACTGACTGGATGACTTGACAGCTACCATTCCAGTCGGTCTACTGCACCTGTCAGAGTTGTCAGAAATCAGTTATGAACCGGACCAGCCGGTTATCATGAAGAAGGCCTATATAAAGGCTTATACTGTCAACAGAAAAAGATGATTGAACACAAGATCAACACATCAAAGTGATTCATACAAGATCTAGCTATTCATTGAAGAATCAAGTGAAGATCTAAGAAGTTGGAGAGAGAGAGCTCCATCCAAGAAGATAGCCGTTGGAATCAGGCTGTGAAGAAGGGTTCAGACCTAGTTCTGAATCTTAAGTTGCAGTGATTGAAGATCAGCTGTAGAGAATCAATCATATTGTGTTCTACATTCAAGAAGCTTTGAAGAAAAGCCAAGTGAGATTGTTCTCAGCAAAGTTCTTCTAAGAACTCATCAAGAACCTATCAACTCATCTCTTTATTCAGAGTTGTAGGTATATACACTTTGTATTTTAAATTTCTTGTAGGATCCATAGTGATCCGAGTTGTAAGCCTGTAATTATAAAGGCTGAGTGTAGGGCTTGTGTGCCTGAGTGTAGGAGATCTAATTCTCTGAGTGTAGGCCTGTTGTGGCTGAGTGTAGGCCTGTTGTGGCTGAGTGTAGGCTTTGTGAAGAAGCTGAGTGTAGGTCTTTTGAGAAGACTGAGTTGTAGGGCCTTGGGCCTGAGCTGTAAGAACCTGTTCGAGGTTCTGAGTGTAAGATCTGAGGATCTGAGATAGTGGAGGAGTTTGGCCGAATCTAGTACACTACTAGATAGGCGAAGGGGGAAAGTGGATGTACCCAAACCTTGGGGAACCACTATAAATGTGTGTGTTCACTGTGTGCTTGATTGATTGCTGATTGACTGCTGTGTAGCATTAGTTATAATCTGTGATATAATCTGCAATCTGCCTAAAAAGTTTTAAAAAGATTAAGTCACCTATTCACCCCCCCCCCCCCTCTAGGTGATTAGGTACAATTTCTTTCAAGTGCTATCAGAGGGAGGTTACTCAAAAAGGGACATAACTGTCTGAGTAGATCCTGTTGGCAGATTAAGTGAAATCAAGAAAATCAAGAAACATGGGTTCAACAGAGAATCATAAGGAGCTTGGATCCATAAAGTTGCCCATTTGCAGAAAAGAAAGTTTTGGCATCTGGAAAGAAAGGGTGAGACTATTTATGGAAGCCTCAGACCCTAGAATTTATATCACAGTTAAAGAAGGGTCATATGTGCCTATGAAGGTTTCAGTCTTAGATGCAAATCAGAGAACACCTAAAGACTTTTCTGAGATGACAAAAGATGAGATAATTCTAGCCACAATGGACAAGTGGGCTCAGAATATCATTGTGAGTGCCATAGATGATGCTACCTTTCAGAATTTGATACACTGTAAGACATCTAAGGAGATGTGGGATACTCTTATTGTGTACATGGAGGGTTCTGAAGAAGTGAGGCAGGACAGAAAGTCCTTATTAAACCAAGAATATGAAAGCTTCAGGCAAGGTAGATCTGATAGCATAACAGAATGCTATAAAAAGTTCTATAGGATTGTCAATGAGCTAATGTCCTATGGCAGAGAATTCAGTAATTATGAGTTAAATGATAAGTTCTTAAGGTCTCTTACAAAAGATTGGGACACCAAGATCTATGTCATAAGGGAAATGGCAAAGTTAGCAGATATCCCTCCTCCAACATTGTTTGGAAAACTGCTATCCTATGAGATGCAGTTGATGGTAAGGAAGGAGGAGGAGAAGACCACAAGAAGTGAGCATAAAGAAAGGACAGTGGCATTCAAGACAGAAGCCACCAGAAAATACAGAAGTAAGTCTTCATCTCCACCACCAAAGGTTGTTGAGACTGAGTCAGATGATTCAGAAAGCAGAAAGTCTGAAAGCTGTGAAAGTGATGAGGACTTTGCAGCCTTCACAAGATACTTTCAGAAGTTCCTAAAGAAGAAACAGTGGAGGACTAAGCCATCCACAGCACATAGGTCATCAAAGAATGACAGAAGAAAGCCAAAGTCAAATAGAACTTCTTCAAAGATAGTTTGTTATTGTTGTAACAAACAAGGACATGTTGTTGCTGACTGTCCTGAGAAAAGGAAAGAATCTACTGATAAGAAAAAGACACAATTCAAGGGCAAGAAGGAAAGGTCTTTTGTTGCCAAGAAGGACAAAGGCCTGTCAGACATGTCTTCTTCAGAAACTGAGTCAGAAGCTGAAGCTTACATAGGACTGTTTGCTGAAGAAGAAGAAGAGGAGTTCATCCAGATAATGAACTCTATATATGAACAAGAGGACAGTCAGTACCAAGGACTGATGGCATTGACAGAAGGTGACAAAATCCAGGATCAGCCTGGACCTAGTAAGGTATAAAATTGTTCTTTAAGTTCAATTTCTAGTGCTAGTTCTGATTCAGCTACATCAGCATCAAATGATGCCAGTGGATCTGAATCAGAAGGGGATATTCATCAATTGATTGATGAATATAGAGTTCTGTTGCAAGCTTTTAAGAAGAGCAAGTCCCTAGCCAAGAGTCAGGCAAAGGAAATTGCTAGTCTCAAAGTTGCTGCAACTGATTTTGAGAAGATGATTGATCAAAAGCTAAATGAAATAGCCAGACTGAAGCACATAACTGTGATTCAGATGGGTACTATAACATTTAAGAATGATCAAATCAGAAGTTTGGAGATTAGTATTCAGAAGGAGAGAGATTTAGTTGCTAGGTTTTTTAAACCAAAGTCTGTTCTACCCTTAATTGATGAATTTGTTCATCAAAAAGGTAAAGCTGGACTGGGGTTTACTAAACCTGCTAGGACAGTTCAGTCCAAGTCTAAGGGAAAAGCCCCAGCCCTCAACAAGCCAGCTGTAGATAAAACAGCTAGGAATGTACCTAAGCAAAGGTACAATAGGTTTGAGTGCTGGTGTTGTGGCAAGGTAGGCCACTTGCCATAGACTGCTGGCATAATTCAAATGCCAAGTTGAGTAGCAAACTGCCTGTTGGAAGACCTGCAGGTAGCTTTGTTAAGAGGCAAACTAACCAGCACCAAGGACCCAAGAATTCTTTGGGTTCTAAGGTCAACTAATCTGTTTTGCAGGATAGTCCAAGTGGTCATGCCCCAATATGGTACTTGGACAGTGGATGTTCCAGACACATGACTGGAACTAGGGGATTGCTAAAGGACTTCACACCAATCAAGGATGGTCCTAAAGTCACCTTTGGTGGTTCTGAAAAAAGAATCATCAAGGGTTTTGGTAACATTTCTAGCACCCATATTACTATTACTCAAGTGGCTTATGTTGAAGGTTTGAAACATAACCTTATTAGTATAAGTCAATTGAGTGATTTAGGATATGACATCTCATTTGTAAAAGATGGTTGTCATATCAGGAGGTCAAATGATCAAGAGATTATTTTGACAGGTTATAGAAAAAGGAATGTCTATTGCCTAGACATTATGTGTGAGACCAATGGTTCTCCAGTGTGTCTTGTAGCTGATTAGAAAGTCTCTCATTGTGTCAAATGGCACAAGAGGCTAGCTCATCTCAACTACAAGACAATTAGTCAACTCTATAGCAAAGAGTTAGTGAGGAATGGTCCTCAAGTTAAGTGTATTAAAGATGGAATATGCTCAGTTTGTCAAAAGGGCAAACAAATTATATCCACTTTTAATAGCATTGAAAACAAAGATGTTGTGAGGTGTTTATACCTCTTGCATATGGATCTCTTTGGTCCTATGCCAGTTCACAGCCTAGGTAGGAAGGTATATACCTTTGTGGTTGTAGATGACTACTCAAGGTTTTCCTGGGTGTTCTTTCTTAGACAGAAATCTGAAACACCTAGTATCTTCTATAGCTTTGTCAAACAAATTCAGAATGAACTAGACAGTACAGTGGTCAAGATAAGAAGTGACCATAGTACTGAATTTCAGTCTGATAGTATGGCAAAACTATGTGAAGAATTTGGGATATTTCAGGAGTTTTCTTCACCAAGAACACCTCAGCAAAATGGCATTGCTAAGAGGAAAAATAGAACCTTGATTGAGGCTGGTAGAACCCTATTAAGTGACACATCTCTCCCAGAATATTTCTGGGCTGAGGCAGTTAATACTGCATGTCATGTAATTAATAGGGCTACCATTACTAAAAGCCACAATAAGACCCCCTATGAGATTGTGAAAGGCAGAAAACCAAATCTATCCTATTTCAGGATCTTTGATTGTAAGTGCTTTATACTTAACAATGGAAAGTCTTACTTGACTAAGTTTGCTGCCAAATCCCAAGAGGGGATCTTTGTTGGGTACAGCAACAATAGTAAGGCTTATAGGATCTACAACTTGACTACACAAGTTATAGAGGAGTCAGTTCATGTAGTATTTGATGAAACTAGACTTATTAACAATGAGTTGTCTAGTAGTATTTGCAGCTCCACAGGTGTGACTGAAAAGATGGACAAGCTCACTATAGAAGAAGGATCTACTGCAAGACAGCAAGTAGAAGATAGTGGTTGTTGTCCAGGGGGAGTACTACATGTACCTAATGCAGAAGAAGTCCAAGGAGTGTAGCAAGTTGGAGAAACTGAAGAAGTTCAACCTGAAGCCAGAATGCCTCCAGCTAATAAGCATCTAAGAGATCATCCAGCAGATCAAATCATTGGTGATCTAAGACAAGGGGTACAAACAAGGAGCAGAAATCTGAGTGCAGCACTCTACTCCAGTTTTCTATCCCAAGTAGAGCCAAATAAGTTTGAAGAAGCCATCCTAGACCCTCATTGGATTGAGGTAATGCAAGAAGAGCTAAATCAGTTCAAGAGATGCAAAGTCTGGGAGCTTGTTCCTAAACCAAAAGACCACAACATAATTGGAACCAAGTGGATCTTTAGGAACAAGATGGATGAACATGGAGTGATTGTCAAGAACAAAGCAAGACTGGTTGCTAAGGGATATAGGCAGGAAGAAGGTATTGACTTTGATCAAACCTTTGCTCCAGTAGCCAGACTGGAAGCCATAAGGATGTTCCTGACCTATGCAACCTTTCAAGGATTTAAAGTTTACCAAATGGATGTAAAGTCAGCCTTTCTGAATGGTAATCTAAAGGAGGAAGTGTATGTGGAACAGCCATCAGGTTTTGTTGATTCAACTCAACCTAATTATGTCTATAGACTTAGGAAGGCATTATATGGGTTAAAATAAGCCCCTAGTGCTTGGTATGAAACCCTGTCTAGTTTCCTCATTGAGAATAAATTCACAAGGGGGAAAATAGACAAGACTCTATTCCTTAGGGAATCCAGAGGCAAGATAATACTAGTCCAAATATATGTAGATGACATAATATTTGGGTCTACTGAAAGTAGTCTTTGCAAAAAGTTTGCAAAACTTATGCAAGGGCAATTTGAGATGAGCAGTATGGGGGAACTTAAGTTCTTCTTGGGTCTCCAAGTTAGACAGACTGAGAATGGATTATCAATATGCCAGTCTAAGTTCACCCTAGAACTCATAAGGAAGTATGATATGGATTCATCCAGTACCATGAAAACTCCTATGGGGTCAAGTATGTCTCTTAGCAAAGATGATGCAGGGAAACCTGTAGATGAGACTTTGTATAGAGGGATAGTTGGCTCCCTTCTATACTTGACTGCAAGTAGACCAGATATCATGTATGTTACATGTGTCTGTGCTAGGTACCAAACATGCCCTAAAGAGTCTCATTTGACAGTAGTCAAAAGGATACTGAGATATCTAAAGGGCACACCTTATCTAGGCCTTTGGTACCCTAGGAATGGAGACTTTGAACTAACAGGTTATTCAGATGCAGATTTTGCAGGCTGCAAAGAAGACAAAAAAAGTACAACTGGAACCTGTCAATTCCTAGGTGGAAGACTGATTTCATGGAGTAGCAAGAAGCAAACAAGTGTGGCTATCTCCACAGCAGAATCAGAATATGTGGCTGCAGGAAGTTGTTGTGCTCAACTTCTATGGATACAACATCAGCTTGAGGATTATGGTATTCAAGTAAGTAGAACACCACTGTATTGTGATTCTACTAGTGCTATATCAATTGCAAACAATCATGTTTCCCATAGTAGAACTAAACATATTGAAATAAAATATCATTTTCTAAGGGAACTTGTAGAAAAAGAAGATATATCACTAGAGTAGGTAAATACAGATAATCAACTAGCTGATATGTATACTAAGCCTCTAGAAGAAACCAAATTCAATAAATTCAAAATTGAATTAGGTATGATAAACTTAGACTAAGTTTACAGAAATGGCTAAGTAAAATAGTGTCGACACACAGAGTTGTCTGTGTCGACACAGAAAAGTGGTGTCGACACTTCAGGGAAATGGTGTCGACACATCTAGGAAGTTGGTGTCGACACTTCAGGGAATTAGTGTCGACACATATAGAGAAGGTGTCGACACATCCAAGGTGGTGTCGACACTTAGACTTTATGCAGAATTAGTGAAGTAAAGTCTCGACTAAGTGTCGAGCTAAGTGGTGTCGACACATAAACAAGTGTCGACACATATATTCTATTGACTAAACTTGTGTCGACACTAAGTGTCGATAAATTATAAGTCTGTGTCGACACTTTTCAACAGTGTCAACACAATTTAAGTTAGTTAACTCACCCTTTCATCTTCAATCCTAGAAAGGTATAAATAGGATTTCGCCATTGTCTGTCGACACGCTCACTAAAGTTTCGAGACCAAACTTGTGTGTCGACACCTCTCTTCTCTCTATTCAAATTCTTCAAACCCTAATGGCGCCAAAGCTCGAAGAGAACGTGAATGAAGGCTATGAACTGGTGCGGCATGCATTTGATGACACAGAATCAGAGATCAAGAATGTGGTTACCCTAGTTGCAGACTCAGGGTTAGATTTTCTTGTTTCAGAGCCAACAAAGATATGGAAGAAAGAAGTATTAGAATTTCTAAATGGAGCAACCCTAGACGACTCTGGATTCAAGATCAAGTCAAGGGTTCATGGAGAAAAGATGAAGGTCTCACCAAAGAGTTTAAGAAAGGTACTAAACCTACCAAAGACTAAGGAAGAAGATGAAGTTACTGCTTCTAAGATCAGAGAAGCTTTAACATGGTGTGGACTGGATTCCAAGCTGAAAATTGGATCAGTATTCAATAGAAAGGGGATGAACAGCCAAGGCAAATTTCTCTCAGAAATTGTCGGCAAGGTGATCTTAAGTAAGCCTGGAGGGCATGACAGGGTATCAGCCCATATGTTCAATCTTATGACAAGGATTATCTTCACCCTGCAAACTGATTGGTCTGTAGTAGTCTTTGAGAAGATTAAGGAAAGTCTGAAGAAACCCAATTTGGGTAGGATATTAAGTCTTTACTTAGCTGGTAGTCTACCAGAAGTAATGAGTCAAGATGCTGGATCAAAGATTAATCATATGAGAAAGATGGATATGAGACTCTTCTCAAGATGGGATAGGGTCTTGACAAAGGAATTACCTACTCCTGAGAAAATAACTCCACTAAAGAAGAAGAAGAAGACAGCCCCAGTGGCTCAAGATTCATCTAGCAGCTCTGAGGAGCAAGTTGTGTTCACTCCTGATGAAGAAGACACTGGAATTGCTCGAAAGTCTCCAACTCAACAAGATGATGTAGAGAGGCAGGGGGAGCTACCTCAAGCTAGCCCCATTCACCAGGATACTATCCAGGGGGAGCCTCTAGTAGTGGAAGAGCCAACTCCACTAGAAAGTGAGCAAGATACAAACACCATACTTGAGGTACTCACTGAAATCAATAACTTAGTTTTCCCTATAGAGGATACTGTTTTGTCTGATTCATTAAATAATGTTAATCAGCAACCACAGATTGATAGTCAACCCCCAGATGTTGTCATGGAGGACACATCTGTTGCAGATCAAGTGGAACCACATCAAGTAACTGATGAGATAAGAGAATCTCCATCTCTTTCTCAACAAGAATTTACAATGGAAGATCTCTTCCTTAACTTGGATCAGACAGACTTTGAGAAGGAAAGTGCTGCTGCTGAGGGGGAGAATGCTCAAGTTGAGGGGGAGCATGTGGAAATTTTAGAAGAAACAACAAGGAAAGAGCCTGAGAAGCCAAAGGAAGTTGAGGAGCTACCTAAGGAGAGGGTAGATATAGCAAGCACATCAACCTCTGTAGATGCGGAGGCTGCAAGAGCAAAGAAAAGGAAATTTCAAGTCTTCAAGAGGAGGAGCCAGACTTATAAGAAAGCTCTGCAAACTATAACACCACAGCCTGCACTACAGCCAGCACCAACTGTAGATTACAGTGCTTTGATGGTTGCTATGCAAATTAAGCTTGATGAGCACAGGAAAGCCATAGAAACATATATGGATGAGGGGCATAAGTCTTTACAGTTTGATCTGGCCCAAGACATTAAGTCTATAAGATTTGAAATGAATCTCAATAAGAAGGAGATGACTGACTGCTTCCATAAGGGAGGGAATGCAGTGGTTTACTTGGCTACCCATCAAGAGAAAATAAAAGCTCAAGTGGATGACATTGCACTGAAGCAAGGATATGTTCTGGAGAACCAGCTCAGAATGAAAGACAATTTGACTGCTTCACACAATGCAATTGTCACAGAGATGAAGAATATAGCTGCAGGACAGATTACTTCTACTGCTTCTGCTAAGGCAGCGTTTGAGAAAGCTTTACAAGAGAGTATAACTGCTGTTACTTCTGCAATTGAAAATTCTCAGAAGTTGATAACTGAAAAACTCCAAAGGTTGAAACCTTTCTTTAAAGATGGAGTAAACTATTTGGATGCCCAAGTAAGATTTCAAAATGATGATATAAGAGATCACATGGCAAGAGAAGTCATAAAGGGGGAGAGGGTGTTAGTCAAAGCCAGCTCTGATCATGCAAAGTGGATTTCTAATTCTATCAGAGCAACTCTTGGTTATCCTAATTTATGTGATGATGACAATGTGGCAGAATCTGGGATACATCTTGCATATC
This sequence comes from Platanthera guangdongensis, assembly GCA_039583875.1. Taxonomy (NCBI): domain Eukaryota; kingdom Viridiplantae; phylum Streptophyta; class Magnoliopsida; order Asparagales; family Orchidaceae; genus Platanthera; species Platanthera guangdongensis. The sequence goes on from CM077149.1 coordinate 93,241,865, forward strand.
TAGGAGGGGAGCAAACTGAAGTGGCTCAAGTAATCTACCCTCCTCTAGATTTTGATATGGTACAGGCAGATATACAGTCCATGTATAGCCCACCTGAGGGAAAGCACAATGTCATTATAGAAAAAGTGGTTCAGCCAGTATCTGAGGTTGTACAAGAAGCTATACTGAAAGAACAAGAAGCCAGACTGTCTAAGAAGAGGTTCAGAGAGCAAGCTGAACAAAGGCCTGATTTTGAGCAGTGGAGCCCCACTTCAAGAAATATTATTTTGACTGCTTGGAAGGCTGCCAAAGACAATATTCAAGATAGAAACAAATGGTTTTCTGAACTGGAGTGGAGGAAGCATGAGACTAGGCAAGAAGCCATAGTGCAATATAGAAGAAAGGCAAAGATGGGAAAGCTACCTCCTACTGCCCAGGAGCCTAGCAAGTACTTTCCCAAGCCCTATCATTACTTTGAGAGGCAAAATATTAAAGCTGAAGAGCTAAAGAAGAAGGATCTGAAAGGGAAAAATCTTGCTGATACTGAAGATGCTGGAGCCCCTGTACAAGCCAAGATACAGTCTGGAAAGGGAATATTGATCGAGGAGGCTGAGCAAAAATAGAATAGCATTATCTTAAGTTTACTATGTAATCACTTGTATTAAAACAGTCTGTAAACTTTTGTAAAATGAATATGACAAAGTTGTTAGAACAATGTGTTGTATGATAAATCTATTTCATAATTGTTCTGAGATGATATCTATGTATACATGTTTGTTTAATACATGTTTATGTTTGCCCTGTTATATAATCCTGCTTTACATCATGCTATGATTTTATTCTGTATGGTGTATATCATTGACTAAGGGTTATGACTTCTCCAAATAGGGGGAGATTGTTGGGTATATTGTTTCTAATGTACCTGATTTGAAGAAGCCTCACCCTACTCAATGATATACATCAAAATGTATTTGATGTATTTTGAGTTGCCTTGTGTAGGTTAAGTATTTGCAGGGAAAAGCTGAAAAGATTCTAAGTCCATGTGTCGACACCCAGGAGCAAAGTGTCGACACTTAAGAAGACTTGTGTCGACACCCAGGCAAGCAGTGTCGACACTTGGAGTACTTATGTCGACACCAGGGATGCAGAGTCGACACCAGACAGAAAGTATCGACACAAGGAGCTGTGTCGACACTCAATGAAGAAAAGTCCAGTGAAGCAGTGTCGACACTTAGAAGCAGTGTCGACACCCAGAGGAACTGTGTCTACATCAGAAAGTGTCGACACTTGGAGGCTGTGTCGACACTCAGCAAAAGTCAGCAGAGTCTAAGTATAAGTGTCGACATAATGAGAAAGTGTCGACACTCAGCAGAATACTCAACACATGAAGAAAGTGTCGACACAATGATGAATGTGTCGACACACAGCAGAAGATTCAATACATGAAGAAAGTGTCGACACAAGAAGCTGTGTCGACACTCAGCAAAGTTCAACAAAAATTCTAAGTACAAGTGTCGACACAAAGGAGATGTGTCGACACTCAGCCAAAGTCTCAACAGAAGAAGAATGTGTCGACACAAGGAGCTATGTCGACACTCAGCAAGTATCAACACAGAAGGCATGTGTCGACACCAAGAAGATGTGTCGACACTTAACAAGTTCAACACATGAAGATGTGTCGACACAAGGGAGTTGTGTCGACACTTACAAGAAATAAACTAAAGTACTGAAGAACAAGAAGTTGTGTCGACACACAATATCAGTGTCGATACATGATGAAGAAGATGTGTCGAGAAGTGAATTCTACAACACAAGGAGTTGTGTCGACACATTGAAGGCTAGTGTCGATACTTAGTATACTTGTGTCGACACTTAGTCTATAAGTGTCGACACTTAAAGACAGACTGTCTCGACACTTTCAGACAGTTACAGTTGTTTCAAGAACTGACTGGATGACTTGACAGCTGCCATTCCAGCCGGTCTACTACACCTGTCAGAGTTATCAGAAATCAGTTATGAACCGGAGCAGCCGGTTACCATGAAGAAGGCCTATATAAAGGCTTATACTGTCAACAGAAAAAGATGATTGAACACAAGATCAACACATCAAAGTGATTCACACAAGATCTAGCTATTCATTGAAGAATCAAGTGAAGATCTAAGAAGTTGGAGAGAGAGAGCTCCATCCAAGAAGACAGCCATTGGAACCAGGCTGTGAAGAAGGGTTCAGACCTAGTTCTGAATCTTAAGTTGCAGTGATTGAAGATCAGCTGCAGAGAATCAATCCTATTGTGTTCTACATTCAAGAAGCTTTGAAGAAAAGCCAAGTGAGATTGTTCTCAGCAGAGTTCTTCCAAGAACTCATCAAGAACCTATCAACTCATCTCTCTATTCAGAGTTGTAGGTATATACACTTTGTATTTTAAATTTCTTGTAGGATCCATAGTGATCTGAGTTGTAAGCCTGTAATTATAAAGGCTGAGTGTAGGGCCTGTGTGCCTGAGTGTAGGAGATCTAATTCTCTGAGTGTAGGCCTGTTGTGGCTGAGTGTAGGCCTGTTGTGGCTGAGTGTAGGCTTTGTGAAGAAGCTGAGTGTAGGTATTTTGAGAAGACTGAGTTGTAGGGCCTTGGGCCTGAGCTGTAAGAACCTGTTTGGGGTTCTGAGTGTAAGATCTGAGGATCTGAGATAGTGGAGGAGTTTGGCCGAATCTAGTACACTACTAGATAGGTGAAGGGGGAAAGTGGATGTACCCAAACCTTGGGGAACCACTATGAATGTGTGTGTTCACTGTGTGCTTGATTGATTGCTGATTGACTGCTGTGTAGCATTAGTTATAAATCTGTGATATAATCTGCAATCTGCTTAAAAAGTTTTAAAAAGATTAAGTCACATATTCACCCCCCCCCCCCCTCTAGGTGATTAGGTACAATTTCTTTCAAGTGGTATCAGGGGGAGGTTACTCAAAAAGGGACATAACTGTCTGAGTAGATCCTGTTGGCAGATTAAATGAAATCAAGAAAATCAAGAAACATGGGTTCAACAGAGAATCATAAGGAGCTTGGATCCATAAAGTTGCCCATTTGCAGAAAAGAAATTTTTGGCATCTGGAAAGAAAGGGTGAGACTATTTATGGAAGCCTCAGACCCTAGAATTTATATCACAGTTAAAGAAGGGTCATATGTGCCTATGAAGGTTTCAGTCTTAGATGCAAATCAGAGAACACCTAAAGACTTTTCTGAGATGACAAAAGATGAGATAATTCTAGCCACAATGGACAAGAGGGCTCAGAATATCATTGTGAGTGCCATAGATGATGCTACCTTTCAGAATTTGATACACTGTAAGACATCTAAGGAGATGTGGGATACTCTTATTATGTACATGGAGGGTTCTGAAGAAGTGAGGCAGGACAGAAAGTCCTTATTAAACCAAGAATATGAAAGCTTCAGGCAAGGTAGATCTGATAGCATAACAGAATGCTATAAAAAGTTCTATAGGATTGTCAATGAGCTAATGTCCTATGGCAGAGAATTCAGTAATTATGAGTTAAATGATAAGTTCTTAAGGTCCCTACAAAAGATTGGGACACCAAGATCTGTGTCATAAGGGAAATGGCAAAGTTAGCAGATATCCCTCCTCCAACATTGTTTGGAAAACTGCTATCCTATGAGATGCAGTTGATGGTAAGGATGGAGGAGGAGAAGACCACAAGAAGTGAGCATAAAGAAAGGACAGTGGCATTCAAGACAGAAGCCACCAGAAAATACAGAAGTAAGTCTCCATCTCCACCACCAAAGGTTGCTGAGACTGAGTCAGATGATTCAGAAAGCAGAAAGTCTGAAAGCTGTGAAAGTGATGAGGACTTTGCAGCCTTCACAAGACACTTTCAGAAGTTCCTAAAGAAGAAACATTGGAGGACTAAGCCATCCACAGCACAGAGGTCATCAAAGAATGACAGAAGAAAGCCCAAGTCAAATAGAACTTCTTCAAAGATAGTTTGTTATTGTTGTAACAAACAATGACATGTTGTTGCTGATTGTCCTGAGAAAAGGAAAGAATCTACTGATAAGAAAAAGACACAATTCAAGGGCAAGAAGGAAAGGTCTTTTGTTGCCAAGAAGGACAAAGGCCTGTCAGACATGTCTTCTTCAGAAACTGAGTCAGAAGCTGAAGCTTACATAGGACTGTTTGCTGAAGAAGAAGAAGAGGAGTTCATCCAGATAATGAACTCTATATATGAACAAGAGGACAGTCAGTACCAAGGACTGATGGCATTGACAGAAGGTGACAAAATCCAGGATCAGCCTAGACCTAGTAAGGTACAAAATTGTTCTTTAAGTTCAATTTCTAGTGTTAGTTCTGATTCAGCTACATCAGCATCAAATGATGCCAGTGGATCTGAATCAGAAGGGGATATTCATCAATTGATTGATGAATATAGAGTTCTGTTGCAAGCTTTTAAGAAGAGCAAGTCCCTAGCCAAGAGTCAGGCAAAGGAAATTGCTAGTCTCAAAGTTGCTGCAACTGATTTTGAGAAGATGATTGATCAAAAGCTAAGTGAAATAGCCAGACTGAAGCACATAACTGTGATTCAGATGGGGACTATAACATTTAAGAATGATCAAATCAGAAGTCTGGAGATTAGTCTTCAGAAGGAGAGAGATTTAGTTGCTAGGTTTTCTAAACCAAAGTCTGTTCTACCCTTAATTGATGAATTTGTTCATCAAAAGGGTAAAGCTGGACTGGGGTTTACTAAACCTGCTAGGACAGTTCAGTCCAAGTCTAAGGGAAAAGCCCCAGCCCTCAACAAGCCAGCTGTAGATAAAACAGCTAGGAATGTACCTAAGCAAAGGTACAATAGGTTTGAGTGATGGTGCTGTGTCAAGGTAGGCCAATTTGCCATAGACTGTTGGCATAATTCTAATGCCAAGTTGAGTAGCAAACTGCCTGTTGGAAGACCTGCAGGTAGCTTTGTTAAGAGGCAAACTAACCAGCACCAAGGACCCAAGAATTCTTTGGGTTCTAAGGTCAACTAATCTGTTTTGCAGGATAGTCCAAGTGGTCATGCCCCAATATGGTACTTGGACAGTGGATGTTCCAGACACATGACTGGAACTAGGGGATTGCTAAAGGACTTCACACCAATCAAGGATGGTCCTAAAGTCACCTTTGGTGGTTCTGAAAAAGGAATCATCAAGAGTTTTGGTAACATTTCTAGCACCCATATTACTATTACTCAAGTGGCTTATGTTGAAGGTTTGAAACATAACCTTATTAGTATAAGTCAATTGAGTGATTTAGGATATGACATCTCATTTGTCAAAGATGGTTGTCATATCTGGAGGTCAAATGATCAAGAGATTATTTTGACAGGTTATAGAAAAAGGAATGTCTATTGCCTAGACATTATGTGTGAGACCAATGGTTCTCCAGTGTGTCTTGTAGCTGATTAGAAAGTCTCTCATTATGTCAAATGGCACAAGAGGCTAGCTCATCTCAACTACAAGACAATTAGCCAACTCTATAGCAAAGAGTTAGTGAGGAATGATCCTCAAGTTAAGTGTATTAAAGATGGAATATGCTCAGCTTGTCAAAAGGGCAAGCAGACTAGATCCACCTTTAATAGCATTGAAAACAAAGATGCTGTGAGGTGTTTATACCTCTTGCATATGGATCTCTTTGGTCTTATGCCAGTTCACAGTCTAGGTAGGAAGGTCTATACCTTTGTGGTTGTATATGACTACTCAAGGTTTTTGTGGGTGTTCTTTCTTAGACAGAAATCTGAAACACCTAGTATCTTCTATAGCTTTGTCAAACAAATTCAGAATGAACTAGACAGTACAGTGGTCAAGATAAGAAGTGACCATGGTACTGAATTTCAGTCTGATAGTATGGCAAAACTATGTGAAGAATTTGGTATATTTCAGGAGTTTTCTTCACCAAGAACACCTCAGCAAAATGGCATTGCTGAGAGGAAAAATAGAACCTTGATTGAGGTTGGTAGAACCCTATTAAGTGACACATCTCTCCCAGAATATTTCTGGGCTGAGGCAGTTAATACCGCATGCCATGTAATTAATAGGGCTACTGATGACTGCTTTTAGTCATCATTTTTGGTATAGTTTATAAACCTAAATTCCTAAGTTTAGTTATAATTTTGTTTATTTTATGTTTGTTTTGTTTTATTTCTCGTATGTTATGATAATTCCTAAATTTATTATGTGTTTTATATTTTATGTTGTGTTATGTTTAGTTTAGTTTTAATATTTAATATGTTTGTTGCTATGTTTAGTCTTATTAATATATATATTATATTATGTGATGTTTAGTTTTATTTGTTATAATTATTATGTTCTTGAATAATTTTTTTTGTTTCTAATGTTTATTTTGTGTTGTTATTTGTAGGTTCATGCAACCCTCTTTATTGGAGCAGCCCATTAGTGCATGGTCGGCCCCTTCCCTTGAAGCCACATGATGCAAGCCAAGCCCTCATGGTGAACTCGAGCCCATGCTCAAGTCCAACATGCATGCAGCCCACTTCAAGCATGCAGCTCGGCCCTCTCCTTGGTGCAGCCCGGCAACCCATCTACTTCAAAAATGCAGCCCACTTCAAAGATACATGCAGCCCAAGCTCCTCTTCAAGCCCAAAACCGAGCCCATGCATCCAACCACCTTTGCATGGCTCCCCTTTTCATGCATGGCCGGCCACCTCATGCCCTCTCTCTCCCCTCCTCATTAATTTCCAAATGCATGAATCCCTCTACATGGCCGGCCACCCTCTTTCCTCCTCTTTTATTTCTTGTTTTTATTATTCTACATTCAACCCCCCTCTCTCTCTCTCTCTTTCTTTATTTCTTATTCATTCCCCCTTTCTATTTTATATTTTCCAAATCATCCCCTTAAAGTCCATGCATTGAACTCACCTCTTTCTCTCCACCTAATTAAATATCATGCATGAATTCTCTCCACCTCATTTAATGTCATGCATGCACTTCTCTCCTTACATGGCCGGCCACCCCCCTTGGCCTCCTCCTCTTCATTTCATTCTAGAACCTTCCTCCTCTCCTATAAAAGCCACCCCATCCCTCAAGCCAAGGAAGAGAAAATTTTGGGAAGTGAAGTTTTAAGTTCAAAGAGAGTGTTGAGTTGGAAAGTGGAGAGTGCTTGTGAGTTGTTTTTAGTTTCACTATTGTATTAGTTTTCTTTTCCATTTTTGCAAGTTTTTCTTCCTAGCATAGTCTTGTCTTTTTAATATTTTGTGTACTCTCTTTGTTTGCAAGTAATGAAAATGTTTCTCTCTTATTTTGTTTTGTCTTCCCTTTCAATTATGCGTAGCTAATTTCCTATAGCATTCGATCGTGAGGATCCATGAAGTGAGATGAGAGTTTATTTTCTTTCTTAGTTTTATTTTTGTTATTTCATGCTCGATCCTTCTTTGATTTATTTTTTTGTCGACTCCGTATTTCTGGTATACGGTAGTAGGCTTGGGATCTCATATTTGAGTAGCTGAGAGGCTCATGAATGTGAAAGATCACTTAAAGAAGGAAGGAGTTGAACGCAATCCTAGAGATAGGACGACGTAAATCCTCTGGATTGGAGTCAAATCCAATAGTGCGGATCACCTCGATAATGCAACTTTAGGCTTCTTTGGTTTGTAAAGAGATTTCGATCGAAGAGTCTATAAGTTAGGAGACCTAATGCTCTAGCGAGATTTTATCTTATCTTCGGATCCGTCACGGTCGAGTATGATTTGCAAAATTAAAACTATCTTTATTTTTATCTCTCTCATCTAATTTCATGGTGAATCATTGATCGAATGCTAGCTTTTTATTATAAGTTTTTCGTCTCACAAGTTGTCTTTTGTTTTATTCTAAAAAAATTCTCAAATCCCATTAGTTTTCCGGTAGGATAATAGTTAGAGCGTGAGTAGAAGTAATTGACAGCCCCGTGTTTAAATACGACCTTGGTACTACGATTCGACAAGTACGCTTGCCTGTTCGGGTTTTGGCCCACCAGCTACCATTACTAAAAGCCACAATAAGATCCCCTATGAGATTGTGAAAGGCAGAAAACCAAATCTATCCTATTTCAGGATCTTTGGTTGTAAGTGTTTTATACTTAACAATGGAAAGTCTTACTTGACTAAGTTTGCTGCCAAATCCCAAGAGGGGATCTTTGTTGGGTACAACAACAATAGTAAGGCTTATAGGATCTACAACTTGACTACACAAGTTATAGAGGAGTCAGTTCATGTAGTATTTGATGAAACAAGACTTATTAACAATGAGTTGTCTAGTAATATTTGCAGCTCCACAGGTGTGACTGAAAAGATGGACAAGCTCACTATAGAAGAAGGATCTACTGCAAGACAGCAAGTAGAAGATAGTGGCTGTTGTCCAGGGGGAGTACTACATGTACCTAATGCAGAAGAAGTCCAAGGAGTGCAGCAAGTTGGAGAAACTAAAGAAGTTCAACCTGAAGCCAGGATGCCTCCAGCTAATAGGCATCTAAGAGATCATCCAGCAGATCAAATCATTGGTGATCTAAGACAAGGGGTACAAACAAGGAGCAGAAATCTGAGTGCAGCACTCTACTCCAGTTTTCTATCCCAAGTAGAGCCAAAGAAGTTTGAAGAAGTCATCCTAGACCCTCATTGGATTGAGGCAATGCAAGAAGAGCTAAATCAGTTCAAGAGATGCAAAGTCTGGGAGCTTGTTCCTAAACCAAAAGACCACAACATAATTGGAACCAAGTGGATCTTTAGGAACAAGATGGATGAACATGGAGTGATTGTCAAGAACAAAGCAATACTGGTTGCTAAGGGATATAGGCAGGAAGAAGGTATTGACTTTGATCAAACCTTTGCTCTAGTAGCCAGACTAGAAGCCATAAGGATGTTCCTGGCCTATGCAACCTTTCAAGGATTTAAAGTTTACCAAATGGATGTAAAGTCAGCCTTTCTGAATGGTAATCTAAAGGAGGAAGTGTATGTGGAACAGCCATCAGGTTTTGTTGATTCAACTCAACCTAATTATGTCTATAGACTTAGGAAGGCATTATATGGGTTAAAATAAGCCCCTAGGGCTTGGTATGAAATCCATGTCTAGTTTCCTCATTGAGAATAAATTCACAAGGGGGAAAATAGACAAGACTCTATTCCTTAGGGAATCCAGAGGCAAGATAATACTAGTCCAAATATATGTAGATGACATAATATTTGGGTCTACTGAAAGTAGTCTTTGCAAAAAGTTTGCAAAACTTATGCAAGGGCAATTTGAGATGAGCAGTATGGGGGAACTTAAGTTCTTCTTGGGTCTCCAAGTTAGACAGACTGAGAATGGATTATTAATATGCCAGTCTAAGTTCACCCTAGAACTAATAAGAAAGTATGGTATGGATTCATCAAGTACCATGAAAACTCCTATGGGGTCAAGTATGTCTCTTAGCAAAGATGATGCAGGGAAACCTGTAGATGAGACTTTGTATAGAGGGATAGTTGGCTCCCTTCTATACTTGACTGCAAGTAGACCAGATATCATGTATGCTACATGTGTCTGTGCTAGGTACCAAGCATGCCATAAAGAGTCTCATTTGACAGCAGTCAAAAGGATACTGAGATATCTAAAGGGCACACCTTATCTAGGCCTTTGGTACCCTAGGAATGGAGACTTTGAACTAACAGGTTATTCAGATGCAGATTTTGCAGGCTGTAAAGAAGACAAAAAAAGTACAACTGGAAACTGTCAATTCCTAGGTGGAAGACTGATTTCATGGAGTAGCAAGAAGCAAACAAGTGTGGCTATCTCCACAGCAGAATCAGAATATGTGGCTGCAGGAAGTTGTTGTGCTCAACTTCTATGGATACAACATCAGCTTGAGGATTATGGTATTCAAGTAAGTAGAACACCACTATATTGTGATTCTACTAGTGCTATATCAATTGCAAACAATCCTGTTTCCCATAGTAGAACTAAACATATTGAAATAAAATATCATTTTCTAAGGGAACATGTAGAAAAAGAAGATATATCACTAGAGTATGTAAATACAGATAATCAACTAGCTGATATGTATACTAAGCCTCTAGAAGAAACCAAATTCAATAAATTCAAAATTGAATTAGGTATGATAAACTTAGACTAAGTTTACAGAAATGGCTAAGTAAAATAGTGTCGACACACAGAGTTGTCTGTGTCGACACAGAAAAGTGGTGTCGACACTTCAGGGAAATGGTGTCGACACATCTAGGAAGTTGGTGTCGACACTTCAGGGAATTAGTGTCGACACATATAGAGAAGGTGTCGACACATCCAAGGTGGTGTCGACACTTAGACTTTATGCAGAATTAGTGAATTAAAGTCTCGACTAAGTGTCAAGCTAAGTGGTGTAGACACATAAACAAGTGTCGACACATATATTCTGTTGACTAAACTTGTGTCGACACATAAGTGTCGAGACATTATAAGTCTGTGTCGACACTTTTCAACAGTGTCGACACAATTTAAGTTAGTTAACCCGCCCTTTCATCTGCAATCCTAGAAAGGTATAAATAGGATTTCGCCATTGTCTGTCGACACGCTCACTAAAGTTTCGAGACCAAACTTGTGTGTCGACACTTCTCTTCTCTCTATTCAAATTCTTCAAACCCTAATGGCGCCAAAGCTCGAAGAGAACGTGAATGAAGGCTATGAACTGGTGCGGCATGTATTTGATGACGCAGAATCAGAGATCAAGAATGTGGTTACCCTAGTTGCAGACTCAGGGTTAGATTTTCTTGTTTCAGAGCCAACAAAGATATGGAAGAAAGAAGTATTAGAATTTCTAAATGGAGCAACCCTAGACGACTCTGGATTCAAGATCAAGTCAAGGGTTCATGGAGAAAAGATGAAGGTCTCACCAAAGAGTTTAAGAAAGGTACTAAACCTACCAAAGACTAAGGAAGAAGATGAAGTTACTGCTTCTAAGATCAGAGAAGCTTTAACATGGTGTGGACTGGATTCCAAGCTGAAAATTGGATCAGTATTCAATAGAAAGGGGATGAACAACCAAGGCAAATTTCTCTCAGAAATTGTTGGCAAGGTGATCTTAAGTAAGCCTGGAGGGCATGACAGGGTATCAGCCCATATGTTCAATCTTATGACAAGGATTATCTTCACCCTGCAAACTGATTGGTCTGTAGTTGTCTTTGAGAAGATTAAGGAAAGTCTGAAGAAACCCAATTTGGGTAGGATATTAAGTCTTTACTTGGCTGGTAGTCTACCAGAAGTAATGAGTCAAGATGCTAGATCAAAGATTAATCATATGAGAAAGATGGACATGAGACTCTTCTCAAGATGGGATAGGGTCTTGACAAAGGAATTACCTACTCCTGAGAAAATAACTCCACTAAAGAAGAAGAAGAAGAAGACAGCCCCAGTGGCTCAAGATTCATCTAGCAGCTCTGAGGAGCAAGTTGTCTTCACTCCTGATGAAGAAGACACTGGAATTGCTCGAAAGTCTCCAGCTCAACAAGATGATGCAGAGAGGCAGGGGGAGCTACCTCAAGCTAGCCCCATTCACCAGGATACTATCCAGGGGGAGCCTCTAGTAGTGGAAGAGCCAACTCCACTAGAAAGTGAGCAAGATACAAACACCATACTTGAGGTACTCACTGAAATCAATAACTTAGTTTTCCCTATAGAGTATATTGTTTTGTCTGATTCATTAAATAATGTTAATCAACAACCACAGATTGATAGTCAACCCCCAGATGTTGTCATGGAGGACACATTTGTTGCAGATCAAGTGGAACCACATCAAGTAACTGATGAGATAAGAGAATCTCCATCTCTTCCTCAACAAGAATTTATAATGGAAGATCTCTTCCTTAACTTGGATCAGACAGACTTTGAGAAGGAAAGTGCTGCTGCTGAGGGGGAGAATGCTTAAGTTGAGGGGGAGCATGTGGAAATTTTAGAAGAAACAGCAAGGAAAGAGCCTGAGAAGCTAAAGGAAGTTGAGGAGCTACCTAAGGAGAGGGTAGATATAGCAAGCACATCAACCTCTGAAGATGAGGAGGCTGCAAGAGCAAAGAAAAGGAAATTTCAAGTCTTCAAGAGGAGGAGCCAGACTTATAAGAAAGCTCTGCAAACTATAGCACCACAGCCTGCACTACAGCCAGCACCAACTGTAGATTACAGTGCTTTGATGGTTGCTATGCAAATTAAGCTTGATGAGCACAGGAAAGCCATAGAAACATATATGGATGAGGGGCATAAGTCTTTACAGTTTGATCTGGACCAAGACATTAAGTCTATAAGATTTGAAATGAATCTCAATAAGAAGGAGATGACTGACTGCTTCCTTGAAGGTAGGGAATGCAGTGGTTTACTTGGCTACCCATCAAGAGAAAATAAAAGCTCAAGTGGATGACATTGCACTGAAGCAAGGATATGTTCTGGAGAACCAGCTCAGAATGAATGACAATTTGACTGCTTCGCACAATGCAATTGTCACAGAGATGATGAATATAGCTGCAGGACAGATTACTTCTACTGCTTCTGCTAAGGCAGAGTTTGAGAAATCTTTACAAGAGAGTATAACTGCTGTTACTTCTGCAATTGAAAATTCTCAGAAGTTGATAACTGAAAAACTCCAAAGGTTGAAACCTTTCTTTAAAGATGCAGTAAACTATTTGGATGCCCAAGTAAGATTTCAAAAGGATGATCTAAGAGATCACATGGAAAGAGAAGTCATAAAGGGGGAGAGGGTGTTAGTCAAAGCCAGCTCTGATCATGCAAAGTGGATTTCTAATTCTATCAGAGCAACTCTTGGTTATCCTCCTTTATGTGATGATGACAATGTGGCAGAATCTGGGATACATCCTGCATATTTAGGAGGGGAGCAACCTGAAGTGGCTCAAGTAATCTACCCTCCTCCAGATTTTGATATGGTACAGGCAGATATACAGTCCATGTATAGCCCACCTGAGGGAAAGCACAATGTCATTATAGAAAAAGTGGTTCAGCCAGTATCTGAGGTTGTACAAGAAGCTATACTGAAAGAACAAGAAGCCAGACTGTCTAAGAAGAGGTTCAGAGAGCAAGCTGAACAAAGGCCTGATTTTGAGCAGTGGAGCCCCACTTCAAGAAATATTATTTTGACTGCTTTGAAGGCTGCCAAAGACAATATTCAAGATAGAAACAAATGGTTTTCTGAACTTGAGTGGAGGAAGCATGAGACTAGGCAAGAAGCCATAGTGCAATATAGAAGAAAGGCAAAGATGGGAAAGCTACCTCCTACTGCCCAGGAGCCTATCAAGTACTTTCCCAAGCCTTATCATTACTTTGAGAGGCAAAAGATTAAAGCTGAAGAGCTAAAGAAGAAGGATCTGAAAGGGAAAAAGCCTGCTGATACTGAAGATGCTGGAGCCCCTGTACAAGCCAAGATACAGTTTGGAAAGGGAATAGTGATCGAGGAGGCTGAGCAAAAATAGAATAGCATTATCTTAAGTTTACTATGTAATCACTTGTATTAAAACAGTTTGTAAACTTTTGTAAAATGAATATGACAAAGTTGTTAGAACAATGTGTTGTATTGTAAATCTATTTCATAATTGTTCTGAGATGATATCTATGTATACATGTTTGTTTAATACATGTTTATGTTTGTCATGTTATATAATCCTGCTTTACATCATGCTATGATTTTATTCTGTATGGTGTATATCATTGACTAAGGGTTATGACTTCTCCAAATAGGGGGAGATTGTTGGGTACATTGGTTCTAATGTACCTGATTTGAAGAAGCCTCACCCTACTCAATGATATACATCAAAATGTATTTGATGTATTTTGAGTTGCCTTGTGCAGGTTAAGTATTTGCAGGAAAAAGCTGAAAAGATTCTAAGTCCATGTGTCAACACCCAGGAGCAAAGTGTCGACACTTAAGAAGACTTGTGTCGACACTCAAGCAAGTAGTGTCGACACTTGGAGTACTTGTGTCGACACCAGGGATGCAGAGTCGACACCAGACAGAAAGTGTCGACACAAGGAGCTGTGTCGACACTCAATGAAGAAAAGTCCAGTGAAGCAGTGTCGACACTTAGAAGCAGTGTCGACACCCAGAGGAACTGTGTCTACATCAGAAAGTGTCGACACTTGGAGGCTGTGTCGACACTCAGCAAAAGTCAGCAGAGTCTAAGTATAAGTGTCGACATAATGAGAAAGTGTCGACACTCAGCAGAAGACTCAACACATGAAGAAAGTGTCGACACAATGATGAATGTGTCGACACACAGCAGAAGATTCAATACATGAAGAAAGTGTCGACATAAGAAGATGTGTCGACACTCAGCAAAGTTCAACAAAAATTCTAAGTACAAGTGTCGACACAAAGGAGATGTGTCGACACTCAGCCAAAGTCTCAACAGAAGAAGAATGTGTCGACACAAGGAGCTGTGTCGACACTCAGCAAGTATCAACACAGAAGGCATGTGTCGACACCAAGAAGATGTGTCGACACTTAACAAGTTCAACACATGAAGATGTGTCGACACAAGGGAGTTGTGTTGACACTTACAAGAAATAAACTAAAGTACTGAAGAACAAGAAGTTGTGTCGACACACAATATCAGTGTCGACACATGATGAAGAAGCTGTGTCGAGAAGTGAATTCTACAACACAATTAGTTGTGTCGACACCTTGAAGGCTAGTGTCGACACTTAGTATACTTGTGTCGACACTTAGTCTATAAGTGTCGACACTTAAAGATAGACTGTCTCGACACTTTCAGACAGTTACAGTTGTTTCAAGAACTGACTGGATGACTTGACAGCTGTCATTCCAGCCTGTCTACTGCACCTGTCAGAGTTGTCAGAAATCAGTTATGAACCGGACCAGCCGGTTACCATGAAGAAGGCCTATATAAAGGCTTATACTGTCAACAGAAAAAGATGATTGAACACAAGATCAACATATCAAAGTGATTCACACAAGATCTAGCTATTCATTGAAGAATCAAGTGAAGATCTAAGAAGTTGGAGAGAGAGAGCTCCATCCAAGAAGACAGCCGTTGGACCCAGGCTGTGAAGAAGGGTTCAGACCTAGTTCTGAATCTTAAGTTGCAGTGATTGAAGATCAGCTGCAGAGAATCAATCCTATTGTGTTCTACATTCAAGAAGCTTTGAAGAAAAGCCAAGTGAGATTGTTCTCAGCAGAGTTCTTCCAAGAACTCATCAAGAACCTATCAACTCATCTCTCTATTCAGAGTTGTAGGTATATACACTTTGTATTTTAAATTTCTTGTAGGATCCATAGTGATCTGAGTTGTAAGCCTGTAATTATAAAGGCTGAGTGTAGGGCATGTGTGCCTGAGTGTAGGAGATCTAATTCTCTGAGTGTATGCCTGTTGTGGCTGAGTGTAGGCCTGTTGTGGCTGAGTGTAGGCTTTGTGAAGAAGCTGAGTGTAGGTCTTTTGAGAAGACTGAGTTGTAGGGCCTTGGGCCTGAGCTGTAAGAACCTATTTGGGGTTCTGAGTGTAAGATCTGAGGATCTGAGATAGTGTAGGAGTTTGGCCAAATCTAGTACACTACTAGATAGGCGAAGGGGGAAAGTGGATGTACACAAACCTTGGGGAACCACTATAAATGTGTGTGTTCATTATGTGCTTGATTGATTGCTGATTGACTGCTGTGTAGCATTAGTTATAAATCTGTGATATAATCTGCAATCTGCCTAAAAAGTTTTAAAAAGATTAAGTCACCTATTCACCCCCCCCCCCCCTAGGTGATTAGGTACAATTTCTTTCAGACACAATTACTCCAGGTGTCGACACTGCTTGTCTGGGTGTCGACACAAGTCTTCTTAAGTGTCGACACTTTCCTTCTGGGTGTCGACACATGGACTTAGAAACTTTTCAGCTTTCCCTGCAAATACTTAACCTGCACAACTAAACTTGAAATACATCAAATACATTTTGATGTATATCATTGAGTAGGGTGAGGCTTCTTCAAATCAGGTATATTTATTCCAATGTACCCAACAATCTCCCCCTATTTGGAGAAGTCATAACCCTTAGTCAATGATATACACCATACAAAATAAAATCACAGTATGATGTAAAACAGGATTATATAACAGGGTAAACATAAACATGTATTAAAACAAAACATGTATATACCAATATCTCAGAACAATTATGTAAAAAGAATTAACACACATCACATAGTTCTAAGAATTTCAATATTCTCATTATCCAAAAGTTTACAGAAGTTTTAAAATCAAAAGATTACAACTGTAAACTAAGGATAAACTTTATCCTATTGTTGCTTAGTCTCTTTGATCACTGTCCTTTCCAGACTGTATCTTTGCTTGTACTGGGGCTTCAGCATCTTCTGCAGCAGCAGGCTTCTTGCCTTTAAGATCCTTCTTTTTTAACTCTTCAGCTTTGATTTTCTGCCTTTCAAAGTAATGATAAGGCTTGGGAAAGTACTTGCTAGGCTCCTGGGCAGTAGGAGGTAGCTTTCCCATCTTTGCCTTTCTTCTATACTGCACAATGGCTTCTTGTCTGTTCTCATGCTTCCTCCACTCCACATCAGAATACCATTTGCCTCTGTCCACAATGTTGTCTTTGGCAGCCTTCCATGCAATCAGAATGATATTCCTGAAGGTGGGGCTCCACTGTTCAAAATCAGGCCTTTGTTCAGCTTGCTCTCTGAACCTTTTCTTAGACAATAGAGTCTCTTGTTCTTTCCGCAACAAAGCTTCTTGTTCTTTCAGGATAGCCTCTGGCACTGGCTGAACCACTTTTTCTATGATGACATTTTGCTTTCCCTCAGGTGGGCTATACATTGACTGTATATCTACAGGTATCATATCAAAGTCTGGTGGAGGATAGATCACTTGAGCTACTTCAGCTTGCTCCCCTCCAAGATAAGCAGGATTAATCCCAGACTCTGCTACATTGTCATCATCACACAATGGAGGATAACCAAGGGTGGCCCTGATGGAATTGGAAATCCATTTTGCATGATCAGAGCTGGCTTTGACTAACACTCTCTCCCCCTTTATGACTTCTCTTTGCATGTGATCCCTTAGATCATCTTTCTGAAACCTTATTTGGGCATCCAAATAGTTTACTCCATCCTTAAAGTAAGGTTTCAACCTTTGGAGTTTTTCAGTGATCAGCTTCTAAGAATCTTGAATTGCAGAAGTAACAGCAGTGATTCCTTCTTGTAATGCTTTAGCAAATTCTGCCTTAGCAGTAGCATTAGATGTAGTCTGACCAGCAGCTATATTTTTCATTTCTGTTACTATTGCATTGTGTGAAGCAGTTAAATTATCATTCATCCTTAGCTGGTTCTCCAGAACATATCCTTGCTTCACTGCAATTTCATCCACTTGAGCTTTGATCTTCTCTTGATGTGTAGCCAAGTAGACCACTGCATTCCCTCCCTTGTGGAAGCAGTCAGTCATCTCTTTCTTATTCAGATTCATTTCAAATCTGATGGACTTAATATCTTGGGCCAGATCAAACTGTAGAGACTTATGCCCCTCATCCATATACTTTTGTATTGCATGCCTTTGCTCATCAAGCTTTATCTGCATTGCAACCATCAGAGAACTGTAATCTACAGATGGTGTTGGCTGTGGTGTAGGTTGTTGTGCAATGGTTTGCAGAGCTTTCTTATAATTTTGGCTCCTCCTCTTGAAGACTTGAAACTTTCTCTTTTTAGCTCTGGCAGCCTCCTCATCTTCAGAAGTAGATGTGCTTGCAATATCAACCCTGTTCTTAGGGCTTGGAGGTAACTCCTTCTGCACTTCAGGTTCCTTTCTTGCAGTTTCCTTAATAATAACTACTTGCTCTCCCTCAACATGAGCATTCTCCCCCTCAGCAGCAACACTTTCTTTCTCAAAGTCTGTTTGTAGAAGATCTGGGAATAGCTCTTCTAGGGTAAATTCCTGTTGAGGATGGGGTGGAGATTCTCTTGTCTCATCAACAACTTGATCAAATACTACTTGATCTGCAACAGATGTGTCCTCCATGACAACATCTGGGGGTTGGCTATGTATTTGTGTTGGCTGATTAACATTAGGTAATGAATCAGACAAAACATCATCCTCAATAGGGAAATTTAATTTATTGATGTCAGTGATTACCTCAAGTATGATATGGGTAGCTTGTTCACTTTCTAGTGGTGTGGGCTCTTCCACTAGTAGAGTCTCCCCCTGGATGGAATCCTGGTGGATTGGGCTTGCCTGAAGTAGCTCCCTCTGCCTTGGTGCATCTTCTTGTCTAGCAGGAGATTGTCCACCAGTTCCAGTGTCTTGTTCATCATCTGGAGTAAAGAAAACTTGCTCTTCAGAGCTGCTTGATGATTCTTGAGCCACTGGGGCTGATTTATTCTTCTTCTTTAGGGGTGTATCCTTCTCAGAAGTGGGCAGTTCCTTGGTCAAAACTTTATCCCATCTAGAGAAGATTCCCATGTCCATTCTTATCATGTGGTTGATTTTAGATCCAGCTGCTTGACTCATCACCTCTGGTATACTACCAGCAAGGTATAGACTAAGAATCCTACCCAAATTGGGTTTCTTCAGGCTCTCCTTAATCTTCTCAAACACTACTGCAGACCAATCAGTATTTAGCTGGAAGATTAACCTTGTCATCTGATTGAACATATAAGCTGAAATCCTGTCATGTCCTCCAGACTTGCACAGGATAACTTTTCCAACAATTACAGATAGAAATTTCCCTTGGCTGTTCATTCCTTTCCTGTTGAATACTGATCCAATTTTCATCTTGGAATCCAGTCCACACCATGTTAATGCTTCTCTGGTCTTAGAAGCAGAAACTTCATCTTCTTCCTTAGTCCTTGGTAGGTTTAGAACCTTCCTCAAACTCTTAGGTGAGATCTTCACCTTTGTCCCATGAACCCTAGACTTAATCTTTAGTCCTGATTCATCTAGGGATGCTCCATTCAGAAATTCCAGAACTTCTTTTTTCCATATCATTGTCGGCTCTGAAACAAGAAAATCTAACCCTGAGTTTGCAACTAGGGTTACCACATCCTTGATCTCTGGTTCTGCGTCATCAAACGCATGTCGCACCAGTTCATATCCTTCAATCACGTTCTCTTCGAGCTTGGGCGCCATTAGGGTTTGAAGAATTTGAATTGAGAGAAGAAAGGTGTCGACACACAAGTTTGGTCTCGAAATTTTGGTGTGCGTGTCGACATACAATGACGAAATCCTATTTATACCTTTCTAGAGTTGAAGATGAAAGGGCGCGTCAACAAACTCAAATTGTGTCGACACTGTTGAAAAGTGTCGACACAGACTTATAATGTCTCGACAACTATGTGTCGACACAAGTATAGTCGATAGAATATATGTGTCGACACTTGTTTATGTGTCGATGCCACTTAGCTCGACACTTAGTCGAGACTTTACTTGACTAATACTTTATAAATCCTAAGTGTCGACACCACCTTGGATGTGTCGACACCTACCCTGCATGTGTCGACACTAATTTTCTGAAGTGTCGACACAGACTTCCTAGATGTGTCGACACCTTTTCTCTGAAGTGTCGACACCACTACTCTGTCTCGACACAGACAACCCTGTGTGTCGACACTATTTTACTTAGCCATTTCTATAAACTTATTTTAAGTTTATCACACCTAATTCAATTTTAAACCTATTGAATTTGGTTTCTTCTAAAGGCTTAGTATACATGTCAGCTAGTTGATTATCTGTATTGACATATTCTAGTGAAATATCTTCTTTTTCTAGATGTTCCCTTAGAAAATGATATTTTATTTCAATGTGTTTAGTTCTACTATGGGAAACAGGATTGTTTGCAATAGATATAGCACTAGTAGAATCACAAAATAGTGGTGTTCTACTTACTTGAATATCATAATCTTCTAGCTGATGTTGTATCCATAAAAGTTGAGCACAGCAACTTCCTGCAGCCACATATTCCTAATTCTTCTAGCTGATGTTGTATCCATAGTCTTGTTTATTTTCCCTCTTGTGAATTTATTCTCAATGAGGAAACTAGACAGGGTTTCATACCAAGCCCTAGGGGCTTGTTTTAACCCATACAAAGCCTTCCTAAGTCTATAGACATAATTAGGTTGAGTTGAATCAACAAAACCTGATGGCTGTTCCACATAGACCTCTTCCTTCAGATTGCCATTCAAAAAGGCTGACTTAACATCCATTTGGTATACTTTAAACCCTTGATAGGTTGCATAGGCTAAGAACATCCTTATTGCATCCAGTCTGGCTACTGGAGCAAAGGTTTGATCAAAGTCAATACCTTCTTACTGCCTATATCACTTAGCAACCAGTCTTGCTTTGTTCTTGATAATCACTCCATGTTCATCCATCTTGTTCCTAAAGATCCACTTGGTTCCAATTATGTTGTGGTCTTTTGGCTTAGGAACAAGCTCCCAGCCTTTGCACCTCTTGAACTGATTCAACTCCTCTTGCATTGCCTCAATCCAATGAGGGTCTAGGATGACTTCTTCAAACTTCTTTGGCTCTACTTGGGATAGAAAACTGGAGTAGAGTACTGCACTCAGATTTCTGCTCCTTGTTTGTACCCCTTGTCTTATATCACCAATGATTTGATCTGCTGGATGATCTCTTAGATGCCTATTAGCTGGAGGCATCCTGGCTTCAGGTTGAACTCCTTCAGCTTCTTCAACTTGCTGCACTCCTTGGTCTTCTTCTGTATTAGGTACATGTAGTACTTCCCCTGGACAGCAGCCACTATTATCTACATGCCGACTTGCAGTAGATCCTTCTTCAATAGTGAGCTTGTCCATCTTCTTAGTCACACCTGTGTAGCTGCAAGTACTTCTCGACAATTCATTGTTAATAAGTCTAGCTTCATCAAATACTACATGTACTGACTCTTCTACAATTTGAGTAGTCAAGTTGTAGACTCTATAAGCCTTACTGTTGTTGCTGTACCCAACAAAGATCCCCTCTTGGGATTTGGCAGCAAACTTGGTCAAGTAAGACTTTCCATTGTTAAGTATATAGCATTTACAACCAAAGATCCTGAAATAGGATAAGTTTGGTTTTCTGCCTTTCACAATCTCATAGAGGGTCTTATTGTGGCTTTTAGTAATGGTAGCCCTATTAATTACATGGCATGTAGTATTGACTGCCTCAGCCCAGAAATATTCTGGTAGAGCTGTGTCACTTAATAGGGTTCTACCAGCCTCAATCAAGGTTCTATTTTTCCTCTCAGCAATGTCATTTTGCTGAGGTGTTCTTGGTGAAGAAAATTCCTGAAATATCCCAAATTCTTCACATAGTTTTGTCATACTATCAGACTGGAATTCAGTACCATGGTCACTTCTTATCTTGACCACTGTATTGTCTAATTCATTCTGAATTTGTTTGACAAAACTATAGAAGATACTAGGTGTTTCAGATTTCTGTCTAAGGAAGAACACCCAGGAAAACCTTGAGTAGTCATCTACAACCACAAATGTGTAGACCTTCCTACCTAGGCTGTGAACTGGCATAGGACCAAAAAGATCCATATGCAAGAGGTATAAACACCTCACAACATCTTTGTTTTCAATGCTATTAAAGGTGGATCTAGTCTGCTTGCCCTTTTAATAAGCTGAGCATATTCCATCTTTAATACACTTAACTTGAGGATCATTCCTCACTAACTCTTTGCTATAGAGTTGGCTAATTGTCTTGTAGTTGAGATGGGCTAGCCTCTTGTGCCATTTGACACAATGAGAGACTTTCTCATCAGCTACAAGACACACTAGAGAACCATTGGTCTCACACATAATGTCTAGGCAATAGACATTTCTCTTTCTATAACCTGTCAAAATGATCTCTTGATCATTTGACCTCCTGATATGACAACCATCTTTGATAAATGAGATGTCATATCCTAAATCACTCAGTTGACTTATACTAATAAGGTTATGTTTCAAACCTTTAACATAAGTCACTTGAGTAATTGTTATAAGGTTGCTAGAAATGTTACCAAAACCCTTGATGATTCCTTTTTCAGAACCACCAAAGGTGACTTTAGGACCATCCTTGATTGGTGTGAAGTCCTTTAACAATCCCCTAGTTCCAATTATGTGCCTGGAACATCCACTGTCCAAGTACCATATTGGGGCATGGCCACTTGGACTCACCTACAAAATAGATTAGTTGACCTTAGAACCCAAAGAATTCTTGGGTCCTTGGTGCTGGTTAGTTTGCCTCTTAACAAAGCTACCTGTAGATCTTCCAACAGGCAGTTTGCTACTCATCTTGGCACTAGAATTGTGCCAACAGTCTATGGCAAAATGGCCTACCTTGCCACAGCACCAGCACTCAAATCTATTGTACCTTTGCTTAGGTACAACCCTAGATGTTCTATCTACAGCAGGCTTGTTGAGTACTGGGGCTTTGCCCTTAGACTTGGACTGAACAGTCCTAGCAGGTTTTGTAAATCCTAATCCAGTTTTACCTTTTAATGTACAAATTCATCTATCAAAGGTACAACAGACTTTGGTTTAGAAAACCTTGCAACAATGTCTCTCTCCTTCTGAAGACTAATCTCCAGATTTCTGATTTGATCATTCTTGAATGTTATAGTCCTCATCTGAATAACAGTTATGTTCTTCAGCCTGGCTATTTCATTAAGTTTTTAATCAATCAACTTATCAAACTTAGTTGCAGCAACTTTAAGACTAGCAATCTCCTTAGCCTGACTCTTGGCCAAGGATTTGCTTTTCTTAAAAGCTTGCAACAGTACTCTATATTCATCAATCAACTGATGAATATCCTCTTCAGATTCAGATCCACTGGCATCACTTGATGCTGATGTAGCTGAATCTGAACTAGCACTAGAAATTGAACTTAAAGAACAATTTTGTACCTGACTAGGTCCAGGATGCTCCTGGATTTTGTCACCTTCTGTTAAGGCCATCAGTCCTTGGCACTGATTGTCCTCTTGCTCATATATAGAGTTCATTAACTGGATGAACTCCTCTTCCTCTTCTTTAGCAAACAGTCATATGTATGCTTCAGCTTCTGACTCAGTTTCTGAAGAAGATATGTCTGACAGGCTTTTGTCCTTCTTTGCAACAAAGGACCTTTCCATCTTGCCCTTGAATTGAGTCTTTTTCTTATCAGTAGATTCTTTCCTCTTCTCTGGACAGTCAGCAATAACATGTCCTTGTCTGTTACAGCAATAGCACACAATTTTTGATAAAGTTGCTTTGCTTGACTTGGGCTTTCTCCTGTCTTTCTTTGATGACTTCTTGTTCTGATAATAGTCATCTTTTCCCTGTGATGTGGATGGCTTTGTACTCCACTGTTTCTTCTTTAGAAACTTCTGAAAGTGTCTTGTGAAAGCTGCAAATCCTCATCACTCTCACTGCTTTCAGAATTTCTGCTTTCTGAATCATCTGACCCAGTCTCAGCCACTTTTGGAGGAGGAGATGGAGACTTACTTTTGTATTTTTTGGTGGCTTCTGTCTTGAATGCCACTGCTCTTTCTCTATTCTCAATTCTGGTAGTCTTCTCCTCTTCTTTCCTTACCATCAACTGCATTTCATAGGATAGCAGTTTTCCAAACAAAGTTGGAGGAGGAATATCTGCTAACTTAGTCATTTCCCTTATGGCACAGATCTTGGTGTCCCAGTCCTTTGTTAGGGACCTCAAGAACTTATCATTTAGCTCATAATTACTGAAATCTCTTCCATAGGACATTAACTCATTAACTATCCTATAGAATTTCTTATAGCATTCTGTTATGCTATCAGACCTGCCTTGCCTGAAACTTTCATATTCCTGGTTTAACAAAGACTTTCTGTCCTGCCTAACTTCTTCAGAACCTTCCATATACACTATCAAAGTATCCCACATCTCCTTAGATGTCTTACAGTGTATCAAGTTCTGAAATGTAGCATCATCTATGGCAGTTACAATGATATTCTGAGCCCTCTTGTCCATTGTGGCTAGAATTATCTCATCTTTTGTCATTTCAGAAAAGTCCTTAGTTGTTCTCTGATTTGCATCCAAGACTGAAACCTTCATAGGCACATATGGCCCTTCTTTAACTGTGATATAAATTCTAGGGTCTGAGGCTTCCATAAATAGTCTCACCCTTTCTTTCTAGATGCCAAAAATCTCTTTTCTGCAAATGGGCAACTTCATGGATCCAAGTTCCTTATGATTCTCTGTTGAACCCATTTTCTTGATTTTCTTGATTCTGCACTTTACTTATACTGAATCTGCCAACATGATCTACTCAGACAGTTATGTCTTTTTGAGTAACCTGCCTCTGATACCACTTGAAATAAATTGTACCTAATCACCTAGAGGGGGGTGAATAGGTGACTAAATCTTTTTTAAACTTTTAGGCAGATTGCAGATAATATCACAGATGTATAATTACTTCTTCACAGCAAACAATCAGCAATCACAGAATAAAACATACACACAGTGAACACACAGATTTATAGTGGTTCTCCAAGGTTTGGGTACATCCACTTTCCCCCTTCGCCTATCTAGTAGTGTACTAGATTCGGCAAAACTCCTCCACTATATCTCAGATCCTCAGATCTTACACTCAGAACCCCAAATGGTTCCTACAGCTCAGGCCCAAGGCCCTACAACTCAGTCTTCTCCAAAGACCTACACTCAGCCACAAGGCCTACACTCAGCCACAAGGCCTACACTCAGAGATATGGATCTCCAACACTCAGGCACACAGGCCCTACCACTCAGCCTTTATAATTGCAGGCTTACAACGCAGATCCCTAAGGATCCTACAAGAAATTTAGAATACAAAGTATATACCTACAACTCTGAATAAGAGAGAAGAGTTGATAGGTTCTTGATGAGTTCTTGAATGAACTCTGCTGAGATCAACCTCACTTGGCTTTCTTCAAAGCTTCTTGAATGTAGAACACAATAGGATTGATTCTCTGCAGCTGATCTTCAATCACTGCAACTTAAGATTCAGAACTAGGTCTGAACCCTTCTTCACAGCCTGGTTCCAACGGCTGTCTTCTTGGAAGGAGTTCTCTCTCTCCAACTTCTTAGATCTTCACTTGAAATAATTCTTCAATGAATAGCTAGATCTTCTTCTCAATCTCTTGTTATTGATCTGTTAATCTGTGTTGAATTCTCTTCTTCTGTTGACAGAATAAGCGTATATATAGGCCTTCTTCATGGTGACCGGCTGATCCGGTTCCTAACAGCTTTCTGACATCTCTGACAGTTGTAGTAGACCGGCTGGAATGGCAGCTGTCATGCCATCCAGTCACTTCTTGAAATATCTGTAACTGTCTGAAAGTGTCGAGACAGTCTGTCTTTAAGTGTCGACACTTATAGACTAAGTGTCGACACAAGTAGACTAAGTGTCGACACTTGCCTTCAAGGTATCGACACAACTCCTTGTGTTGTAGAATTTACTTCTCGACGCTGCTTCTTCAATATGTGTCGACACTGATATTGTGTGTCGACACAAGTCCTTGTTCTTCAGTACTTAGTTGAATTCTTGTAAGTGTCGACACAACTCCTTTGTGTCGACACATCTTTATGTGTTGAACTTGTTCAGTGTCGACACATTTTCTTGGTGTCGACACATGCCTTTTGTGTTGATACTTGCTGAGTGTCGACACAGCTCCTTGTGTCGACACATTCTTCTTCTATTGAGACTTTGGCTGAGTGTCGACACATCTCCTTTGTGTCGACACTTGTACTTAGAATTTTGTTGAACTCTGCTGAGTATCGACACAGCCTCCAAGTGTCGACACTTTCTTCATGTGTTGAGTCTTCTGCTGTGTGTCGACACATTCTTTATTATGTCGACATTTTCTTCATGTGTTGAGTCTTCTGCTGTGTGTCGACACATTCTTCATTATGTCGACACTTATACTTAGACTCTGTTGAAATTTGCTGAGTGTCGACACAGCCTCCAAGTGTCGACACTTTCTGATGTAGACACAGTTCCTCTGGGTGTCGACACTGCTTCTAAGTGTCGACACAGCTTCACTGGACTTCTCTTCATTGAGTGTCGACACAGCCTTCATGTGTCGACACTTTTTGTCTGGTGTCGACTCTGCATCCCTGGTGTCGACACAATTACTCCAAGTGTCGACACTGCTTGTTTGGGTGTCGACACAAGTCTTCTTAAGTGTCGACACTTTCCTTCTGGGTGTCGACACATGGACTTAGAAACTTTTCAGCTTTCCCTGCAAATACTTAACTTGCACAACTAAACTTGAAATACATCAAATACATTTTGATGTATATCATTGAGTATGGTGAGGCTTTTTCAAATCAGGTACATTTATTCCAATGTACCCAACAAGATTCTAATGCTTTGTGATTATACCAGTGCTATTTATATTGCTAAGAATCCTGTATCTCACAGTAGAACCAAGCATATAGAAATTAAATTTCATTTCATCAGAGAATATGTTGAGAAGGAAGATATTAGTTTAAAGTTTGTGAACACAAATAATCAAATAGCTGATATATTTACAAAACCTCTGGAAGAAATTAAATACAATTATTTTAAAATTGAATTAGGTATGTTGAACCTAGAATAGGTTAGCACAAGCTTCCCTAAGAAGAATATATAAGTACAGAATTTCACAGGAAATTTGTCTAAGTACAAAGTTTGTGTCGACACAAGCACAATTGTGTCGACACACTCAGTATGTTGTGTCGACAAAGAATAAGGATGTGTCGACACAGAAACAGTATCTGTGTCGATAGAAGAATAGGTGTCTACACAACCTTGTCGAGACCTTATATCTAAAGGATTTTTCATGTCGACACACACAAAAGTTGGTGTTGACACATCTATGTCAAGACATGACCAGCCCGTGTCGACTTTGACACATGTATATCGACATCTAGACATGTCGACTAAACCTAAGTTTTGTCGAGACCTAGTTCATTTCAGTTGACACACGTAAAATTTGGTCGACTATGGCTCATCTTTTGACCTGCCCTTTACGCTAACACTATAAATAGGTCAAGCCAAATTTTGGTCGACTACGCTTTCAGAAATCTAGGATCTGCACCTTGTGTCGACAAAGACCTTCTCTTCTTTTCTTTTCCATCTCTCTCGACAATGGCGCCTCACCAAGATGATAAGGTGAATGAAGGATATGAGCTGGTTCGTGGAGGATTCACAACAGCTTCACAAGAAATCCAGGGTGTCATTACCCTAATTTCTGATAATGGATTAGAATTCTTGGTCTCATAACCAACAAAAATTTGGAAAAAGGAAGTCATTGAATTCTATTCATCTGCTACTGTGGACCCAGAAGGGAAGAAGATCAAAGCCACAGTTCAGGATTCACGAGTTAGACTAACGCTAAAGACTATCAGGAAATCACTCCAACTTCCCATGATTAAGGATGATGAAGAGATTGTGCCATCCAGAACTAAAGAAGCACTAAGTTGGTGCGGGTTAAATCCTAATATCAAGTTTGGATCATCTATTGCCCGGAAAGGGATGAATTCCCAAGGAAAGTTTCTGTCTGAAGTAGTTGGGAAGGTAATTCTTTGTAAGACTGGTCGACATGATAGAATTTCAGTCCACATGTTTAATTTGATGACAAGGATTATTTTCACCATAAAACCAGACTGGGCATCAATAGTTTTTGATAAGCTTCAAGAAGGAATAAAGAAATCAAATCTGGGAAGAATTTTGAGTCTATATCTATCTGCTACAATACCAGAAGTTTTGCACCAACTTCGAGGAACCAAAATCAACCACATGAGGAGGATGGATGTGAGAATTCTATCTAGATAGGATAGAGTTTTGACAAAGGAAGTATCTACTCCACAGAAAGCTGTTAAGAAAGATAAACAGCAAAAAAAGGTTATTCCACAAGCAGAATCCTCCAGTGATTCTGAAGAAGAAGTAGTCTTCAGTTCAGATGAAGACGGGCCACAAAAGGTAGCACGGGATCAAGTGGAGAGTAGTATGTTTTAGAACAACAAGTAGTCTCCACTCCAGGGGGAGAAACTCCTGAACCAGCAGTACAAGACACAGTACAACTTGAGCTGCCTGCCCAAGGGGGGGGGGGTATTACTGAAGCTGCTCTAGAAAGTGAGCATGCTGCTGATACTATTATGGTCATAGTGTCAGAAAATAACAATAAAGAACTGCTAAATGCTGAGAAAGAAGAACAAGCTGAGCAGCTACAAGATACTGAACAAAATATTCAAATAAATATTTCCTTTATAGAGAATGACCTGGACAAAGATCTGGATGTCCAGGGAGAACCATTTGTTTTCCAAACAAATTTTGTTCCTCCTGTTCAGCTGCAGCAAGAGGTAACTATGGAAGATCTATTCCCTGAACATCAAACAGCAGAGACTGAGGGGGAGCTACAAATCATAGAAAAAGAACTTCCAGGTACTGAGGGGGAGATGTCCTAGCAAGCCCCAACTGATAAAGAACCAGTAACTATACAAAGTTCCTCAGAATCTTCTGATGATGAAGAAGCCTCAATGGCTAAGAAAAGGAAATTAGCCGACTTAAGAAAACTAAGCTCAGGCTATAAAAAGTCCTTACAGTCACACCACCAATTGCTCAAAACATGGATTTCAGTTCTCTACTGGTCCAATTACAAGTGAAATTGGATGAGCAAAGACAGTCTTTGGAAAGGTATGTGGATGATACACATAAAGATTTGCAATTCAATCTGGCTCAAGATATCAAATCAATCAGGTTTGAAGTAAATCAAAATAAGAAAGAAATGACAGATTGCTTCCACAAGGGAGGAAATGTTGTGGTATACTTGGCAAAGCAACAACAAGAACTCATTACTAAAGTGGATGACATTGCAGTTAAGCAAGGTTATGTTCTTGAGAATCAAATCAGGATGAATGATAACCTCAAAGAGTCACACTTTGTCATTCTTGTAACATCTCATTTCCAACTAGACCCCTAGGAGTGTTTTTGTCCATGACTAGGTCATGACAAACCCTAGGAAGCCAGGAATGGGCCAAGAGATAGGAGACAAAATGTGGAAAAATCATCATGGTCTGCAAATAGTAGAACTCTGAACAATGGTTTAGGATGACCATGGGCTACACCTTGACCCCAAGACCCTACCACAACACCCCCTAATACCTTGGGAGGCCCATTAGAGCCATAAGGACCCATTGGGGTCAATCAAAGAGGCTCAGTTGACCAAGGTCAACCCTAACCCAAAATGGGTCAAACTGGCCTACTTAGGGTCAATTGACCTACTCCTAGCCTAGAGGACCCCACCTATGCCCCCCCTAACTCTAAAGTGAAGTCAAGGGGTCACTAAGGATACATTGGGGTCAACCCAAATGCTTATGTTGACCCAAGTCAACTCTAGCCCTAAAATGGTTAAAGTGTCCTTACCAAGGGACATGTGACCCCCAAGATGCCCAACCAACCCTATTCAAGTCTTCCTAGACCTTAAGGGAGTCCAATGGGTCACTAAAGACCCAATGGGGTCAACCCAGATGATCAAATTGACCTAGGTCAACCCTAATTTAAGTCAAGTCAAATCTAGCCCAAAAGGGGCTAACCCAAGCCCAAGCCACTTCTTCCTTAGGCTAACCTCACTTTCATGATCATCATGACTAAGTGGGCTGCTCTTAGCCTATGGGGTTGACCAGTCAACCAGGGGTGACTAGGAGAGAGAAGGGAGCTTCCCTCCATGTTAATGGTGGAGAGAGAAGATGGGGGAGAGGAAGGAGAGAGTGGAGCCGGCCAAGGGAGGCTAACAGCCACCTTTAATGGCTTCAATCAACTCCTCTAGGGAAGAGGAGTTGATTCCAGTCATTTCCCGGCCACCAAGGGGTGGATTCAGCCCCCCTCCACTCAACCCGAGCCACACCATAAATGGTGTTGATGGGCATTGAAGAACCAGCCCCCCCCCCCCTCCCCAATTGTCATTTAAACACCATCAGTGGGTAGAGGGGAACATTTTCGAGCTTTTACCTGGAGGAGACAGGCTGTCCCACTGTGCTGCTGCAGTAGCCGAGCGCCGCCGCCGTCAACAATGGAATCCCGCCGCTCCTCCCGCATTCAGGCCGCCAGGAAGGTCCTCCCCCTCTCCTTAACTCACGGGTAGATCATAGGTCTCCTTAGGTTCAAGTTTCGGGCTCAATTGAGCCCGATCAAAACCAAGCTTTTCATGGTTTTCGGCAAGAAATTTTCCTGCTAGAACCGCCGGAAAACGCCCCTCCGGCGGCAGAGCCGCCGCCTGGCGATAGCCACCACCTCAACGGAGGTGGTGGTGGTGGTGGCCGGCCGGGGAAGGGGCTGGATCGCCGGCGGCAGAGCTTGGAAGCGGCTCCAGGCGGGATGGATCCTGGCCGTCGGCTCAAGGAGGAAGATGAAGGGATCCCGTCCCTTTTGCTTCAAGATCTGTGCGGCTAAATGATTAAAATATAGGATATCATTTTTATATTAATGTGAATTATGTCACAGATTTTGATATAATTGGTTTTAAATTTTAAAAATACTTAGGCCCCTCTGCAGAAAACGTCACCAACATAAAAGTTGTATTCCTTGGTGTCTACTTTATTTTAAAATTGGTTTGTACCAATTTGGGTGCATGGTCTGACCAAGGCACCCATTTTGGTGGGACATACCCTTAGGGCTAGGCAGTCATTAAACTGAGTGCCCACATCTCATCCCTGGTCCAACTCAATTGAAATTTTGGCAGGGAGCCTAACCTAGCTATACCTAGGGCCTGCCCAAAACTCAGAATTTTTGGACACACTTTTCCTAAAGTTTTTTGCTTTTATTTAATAAAGCTAGGGTAATTTAATTAAGTGGTCAAATGACCTCCAAACCCTCCCAAATTTTGGGGAGTGGTCCCTGGCATCAAGACCTAGTTCTGTACAACATTTGAGCACATTTGGATATGTTTTGGTTAGGGAATCACCAAACCCTAGTTTGGCCTTAAGAGGGTATTTTTGACCACAAGTGCACTATGGACTTAGGGTGGTCCCCTCCCCTCAACAGAGGCAGAGGTTTTGGACACTGACTTGGCATGGACAATGTCATCCTCTAGAGGAAAATGGGATGATTTAGGCTTGAATTGCCCTAGGGTTCAACCTCAAACCCTAAGGAAGGACTTTTGAGGGTTGTGAAGGACATGGGGGCAAATGCCCTTGCATGGCCTTGGAAACCCAGTAGAGTTGAGGGTAATGTAACCTAAGATCTCTGGTAGGAACTTTAGAAGAATTGGAGCAAGGTAGACACCTCAAAACCCTAACCCTAGTTTTAGGGTAGGAGCACAAATTGAAGATTCAACCACTAAACCTTCCCCAAATGTTATGAAACTTGGGTAGAATAGGTTTTAGGTCACCTAGAACCTCTGGTAATTTTTGTAGAATTTTATGGACTTTATTCTTGGTACTTCATTTGTTAATTATCAAAAGGCCCAAAATGATTTTTGATTTTCTTATGGATATTATGTGCTTTAAAATATGATGAAACTTGGTTAGAGGTTAGCCTAGGGCTAGTTGAACATCTCTGAATTTTTATCACATTTCTTAATTAATTTTATTTGGTACTTACTTCATTAATTTCAGAAAGGGGCTTTGGTAAAGAAAATTCATTATCGATGATATATCTGTTGAAAAATCATAAAGCTTAGGTTTTGATGTTTGTAGGCCAAAAGGTACTTGTAGAAATTTATTTATAATTTTTAGAGGTCTGTTTTCAGAACTTTCTTTACAGGGCCATATTTTTGAGAATAGGATAATTAATTAATCTAGGGAATAATTCTTTCAAAAAATTTATGAAAGTTTACTTAGAGGTTTTATGTGCCCTTACAATCATCCTGGAATTTTCTCTGAATTTTTGGAAGTATTTTTATTGTGCATCCCCTTTTAATGATTTATTTTGGAATAAATTGGAAATAAAATTTAAGGGCTAAAATCTTGCTGGAAAATTTGGAGATTCTGGATTTTTATATGATTACCCATTTTGCATTTATCATAATTTTAGTGGAGCTTTATCTTGCATAACCCTTGTACTTCATGTTCAACCTTGGAACTTTTGGCTTTTAAAATAAATAAATAAATTAGCGGTTAAACTATGAAAATTAGGAAATTATGGATTCAGGCTACATATGCCAATATAGACCTCTAATAATTATTATATGAGCACTGGATGATCATTTGGTATACTTCCCTTTTTACGGGTCATATAGCTTAAGTGGTCTGCATTTAGTAAAACTGCAGGAAATCATTCGGGATATGAATTAGAGCACATGTGATGGGTCTTGTTGGTTTGCTGGAAGTATAAATAGAATTAGGTGCATCTTTGGAAGATAAGTGAGTCGGGTGTTGTTTTGTCTAGGGTTTAGAGGCGCTCGGGCCCGACGAAAGATCGTCCTCCCCGAGGTGAGTGGAGTCAAATCACCTTAGGATTAGCCTATCGTAACATGAGGAAGTAATGGGTAAGGGAATCAACCAATAACAAAATAAGTACCTTGCGAAAGGGAATGCTGGGCGTAATCCCAACATAGTTCCTAGTGCCCCTTGAGAGCCATTCACAGGGAATACCGGGGGCAGTCCTGGGTTAACGTAAACTGTTTTAATAAGCTGAAAAGAGTAACTTAGTAATTAGGGTGCACCTCTCACAAACACTGATAGCACCGGAAGATAGCTGGGAGCTTCGGCTCGGATGGTTAAAAGACGGACTTTGGGTCCGGGGAGCTTCGGCTCGGTTGTTTGAGACGGACGTTTTGGTCCGGGGAGCTTCGGCTCGGTTTTTTTTTGTTTACGCTAAATTTGCATGTGCATTAAAGGAAAGGAAATTAAGGTGGTGGGTCTTCGGTATTGGAGGGTCGATGCACCGACGCCAATACGCTGACTCGGCAAGTGTGGTTAGCACTTCGCCAACAGAAGTCCGGTGCGCCAGCCGGCAAGAGTACGCAGGAGTCCGCTTCGTGCACCAAGCATTGACGCGTACGATAGGTCTGACCGGTAGTGATTTACTGGTTTAGAGGTGGGCGAGGCCCAACCCACCGCTTCTGTCTTCCACTACGGAGGTATCCTGGGAGGTTACGGCTCCAGAAAGGGGGAACTAAAGGTCTGTGTGCATAGAGTCGGGTGTGTGCGTTGCACTTGCATGTCCATCATACCCACTTGCATGTCATAGCATAATCGATTCATGTAACCCCTGACACCTAATATATAAGTGGAATGGGACGCATATACATTAGGACCTGCAAAACGACCCCTTGGTCTATAAGCTTGTGTGGGCAAGTTTATAAATTAAGGTCAATTTTGATATTTAAATACATATGCTGCTGTTTGATAACTGACACCCCAACGTATAAATTGGTATGAGACTTTTTATACGATGGGAGCCTTGTAGAAGACCCCTTGGCTTATGTGTTCTCACATAAGTGAAGGTTACTTTTCATATTTCAGCTTATTGTCTATACCTGTTATAGAATTGCTAGTATAGGTCCGCTGCCATCTGTTTTTGATATTCTCCACCTTCAAGTCCTC
This sequence comes from Platanthera guangdongensis, assembly GCA_039583875.1. Classification (NCBI taxonomy): domain Eukaryota; kingdom Viridiplantae; phylum Streptophyta; class Magnoliopsida; order Asparagales; family Orchidaceae; genus Platanthera; species Platanthera guangdongensis. Next base: position 93,275,352 of record CM077149.1, read on the forward strand.
CCCATTCTTCCTCTCCGCTCGGTGCCTAGGAGCCGTGGGGGAAGGGACGGGGGATGATAGGACTTAGTCTTTTAGACTAAAGGTTTTCGAACCGCATCATTTAGGGGATCGTGGAGTCCAGCATGGAGGAGCAGCCCCAGAGACCGGTGCGCTTGGAGGTGGGGCAGTCTAGCTCCGAAGTTCATACGGCCGGGACCGTGAGTCTCGACCTTGAGTAGTTTTTCTGCTTTTGCTTCCGCATTAGTGATTTTGTAGTGAGGATATGATGTACTGGGCATAAGCCCTTACTTTGCTACTCTGATGTAATCTTCTGTGGACACTCCCTTCGTGGAGATGTATTTACTATGATATGTGATTTCCTGTGGACTGATAGTTTCCATTTATTTATTTATGCTACTTTTCTGTGATCGAATTGGCCGGCAGAATCGGCGCTTTGTGGTGATGACCCTTCAGGGCATGAAGGGGTCACCACAAGACGGCAGTTCTGGGCCTAAGACCCCGGTGTCGATAAAGAAAAAAAAGGGGGGGGGTCTTACAATTCTTACCAAGATTGATACTCTAACCACTGCTCTCAAAGCTGAAATATCCAAGCAGATCAAAGAAAATCTTGCTGCTGTTCAGGACACTTTTACAAAATCTCACAAGAATATTTCTGATTTCTTGCAAAAGTTCAGGAATTATTACAAGGAAGCCACAGATTATCTTGTTAATCAAGTCAGATTACAGAAGGATGATCTGAGAGATCATATTGAAAGAGAAGTTATAAAGGGGGAGAGGGCGTTAGTCAAAGCCAGCTCAGATCATGCTAAATGGATATCAAATAGCATCAGAGCAACTCTTGGATATCCCCCCTTGTGTGATGATGACAATGTTGCTGAGTCTGGAGTGCAACCTGCCTATATTGAGGGAGATCGACCTGAAGTTGCTCAAGTCATTTACCCTCCAGCTAATTTTGACATGGTTCATCAAGAAGTTCAGTCAATGTACAGCCCTCCACAGGAGGCTAAAAATATTATTATTGAAAAAGTGGAAATGTCAGTGGCTGCCAAGGAAGCTCAGAAGGAAGCACAACTGTCCAAGAAAAGGTTTAGAGAACAGGCTGAGCTGAAGCCTGATTTTGAGCAATGGAGCCCTACTTCCAGGAACATTATATTGACTGCCTGGAAAGCTGTGAAGGACAAGACCCATGAAAGAGGTAAATGGTATACTGAGCAAGAGTGTAACAAGTATCAAGCCAGACAGGAAGCCATTCTTCAATACAGAAGAAAAGCAAAAGCTGAGAAGTTACATGCTAATGCTCTGGAGCCTAGCAAGTACTTCCCAAAGCCTTTTCATTATTCTGAAAGTCAAATGATAAGAGCTGAAGAACAGAAAAAGAAGGATCTAAAAGGAAAACAACCTGCTAATGATGTCGAACCTACTGTGCATGCTCAGATCAAATCAGGAAAAGACATTGTGATTAAGGAGCCTAATTAATTATATGATAGTTAGGCTTATGTATAGAACAATGTAATCTTTTGGATTTTGTTCTAAAGAAAATTGTGTAAACTTACCATTTCTCTCAAAGTAAATGAAATCAGTTTCTGTATCCATTTCAGTTGTTTACAATGTTTATATGTTACCCTGCAGTGAAATGCATGTACATCTATTTCTTTTTATGTGTTTTATTATTATGAGTGATGTATATATTTGACTAAAGGTTATGACTTCTTCAAATATGGGGAGATTGTTGGGTACACTGTTTATATGTACCAGATTTGGAGAAGCCTCATCTTAATCAATAATATACATTAATTTGTATTTGATGTATGTTTGAGTTTCATTATGCAGGTTTAAGCATTGGGAGAAAATTTTCTAAGTACAAGTGTCGACACTTGTGAAGAATCATGTCGACACCTAAAGAAGAAGCTGAGTCGACACTCAGACTTAAGTCGACATCTGAGCCAGGAATTATGTCGACACTGAAAGCAGAAGCTGTGTCGACACCCAGGAGCTATGTCGACACTGAAAGCAGAAGCTGTGTCGACGCCCAGGAATTATGTCGATACTGAAAGCAGAAGCTGTGTCGACACCCAGGAGCTATGTCGACACTGAAAGCAGAAGCTGTGTCGACATCCAGGAGTCTTGTCGACAATGGAAGAATAATTATGTCGACACAGAGGGCTTGTATCGACACATTTAAACAGATGCTGTATCGAGTACTGGAAGAATGACTATGTCAACACATGGAGTGTTGTGTCGACATCATCAAGATTTATGTCGACACATGTGAAGCAGTTTGTTGAGTGGTTCATGCTGTGTTGGAAAGTCTTTGAAGAATCAGCTGACATAACCAACCGGTCTGACACCTTTGTCAGAACTGTCAGAAGACTGTTATAAACCGGATCAGCCGGTAATCAGGAGGAAACTCTATATAAAGGACTAGTTTGATACAACAAGTGTGGATGAAAAAAAAAAGAAAAGAGAACATACAACACTAAGAAGTGAATCCTTCAGAGAGAGTTTTCTACAACAAGAAAAGGGGAAACCCTTATGAAGGCAGATTCAGATCAGTCTGCAAGGAAGATTCAGATCATATTCTGAATTCAAGGAGGAAGCTATCTGAAGATCAACTTCTACATCAAGTGAAGATCAACCTTATTTTGTTCTATCAAGAAGCTTTGAAACGGCTAAGTCAGGTTGGATCTGAAGATCAGACTATTCAAGAACTGATTAAGAAGCACACCGGTGAAGAGATTCATCTGGTGAAATTTTTGTATCTCTTAATCAAATAATTTTTGGTAGGATCTGTTGTAAGATCTGAGTTATAAGCACGTAATTATAAAGGCTGGGGTAGGGCTTTTGCCTTAGTTGTAGGAGTGGGGTTTCACTCTGAGTTGTAAGCCTAGTGACATAGGCTGAGGTAGGGCTGAGGCCTGAGGTAGGGTTCTTGGGAAGAATCTGAGGTAGGACTTGTATAAGTCTGAGTTGTAGGAACCATTCTTAGTTCTGAGCTGTAAGATCTGCGGATCTGAGAAGAAAGAAGGAAGTTAGGCCGAATCTAGTACACTGCTAGATATGCGAAGGGGGAAAGTGGATGTATCCAGACCTTGGGTAACCACTATAAATCTGGTGTATGTTGTGATGTGTTCATTATTCTGTGGCTTGCATTGTTCCTGTGCTGAGTTAAAATTTGATATGTGCCTAAAATTTTGAAGGAAAAATTAGAACCTATTCACCCCCCCCCCCCTCTAGGTGTCTAGAAATCAAGTCTTTCAGTCGTCTTGCCTAACAAACAAGATTCGAATCTCTCAAATGAGTCCAATAGTAAATCTTTATGGAGCTTGGATATACATTTCTCATTTATATAACCCAAACGATAATGCCAAAGATATGTAGGGTTCGAGTCATTCGTTCTTAGTCTTTTAGTAATTTCTATGTGAAAGTCCACCTAGTGTCAACTACCTTCACCTATGGGGGGGAATAGGTGGCGTGCAGCGTTTTTGCGGAATTAAAATTGTACCTGCACACGAAAATAAAACAGCACAGCAAAAAGAGTACACAAGCTATTTATAGTGGTTCCCCGATTTGGGTACATCCACTTTCCCCCTTCGACCTATCTCCCAACGAGGGACGGCTCGGTCTCTTCACCAACAGGATTGAAATCCAATCCTTGCACTATCGGAAGGAACCCTTCCACACGTAGGAGACAACACTCCCACAACACGGGTTGCACCCAACCCTTACAACTCGGAACCAACGTTCCTTTACAACAAAAATGAACTAGAATGTACAAGAAATACAAACTACTTTTGGAGACTAAGGTGTCCCTATTCGTTGACGACGTGTTCTTGAAGTCCGCGAAGAGTCCACAACCCTAGATCTCTCTTGGAGAGAATCTCCCCGGAACCGGCGGCAGCAAGATGGGCGGCGGCTTGGTTCACGGGATCGGCGGCGACAACGGTGTGCGGCTGCTGCACTTTGGAGATCCAAACTTCATAGCAAAGCTAGCTAGGTCTTCCAACGGTCACACTAGGATCGATCGTCTCGATCGATTCGGACGGGGAAGGTTTTCCCGATCAACAAATCAAGAGACAAGGGATCTCTGGTTAGACTCGTGAGACTCTATGCTTGGCTATGCTTCTATCGCCGGGAGATCTGGAGGAAACCACGATCAAACGGCCGGCGATCGACTTCTTTCTGTGTGTCTTCACTGTTCAAAAATACGCGTGTATTTATACACAAGTATACTCCTAAATGACCGTTGTGGGTCCCACCAGAAGAAACCCAAAAACCGGTTCAAAACAGTGCCAGCGGCAAAGTCCGGTCTAGCGGGATCCAGAAAAATGCCCAAGTCAAAATCGGCGAGAATCGAAAGTGATTCTCGTCAAATCGGCGAGAATCAAAGGTGATTCTCGTCGATTCGGCGAGAATCAAAGATGATTCTCTTCGATGTTGACTTGATTGCACGCTCTGATTTAGCCGGGTCGAGACGGCGAGAATCACCCAGTGATTCTCGACGATTCGGCGAGAATCACTAGTGATTCTCGCCGACTCGACGAGAATCACTTGGTGATTCTCGTCGATTATTACTTAGCATCAGAGTTGCTCGCTTTGAAATAGCTGAATCGAGTCGGCGAGAATCAGCCAATGATTCTCGACGATTCGGCGAGAATCACTAGTGATTCTCGCCGAATCGGCGAGAATCACTTGGTGATTCTCGTCGATTTACACTTAGACGATTTTTCGTCTTTCCACCCATGAGGTGCTCCTTGACCCATCCTTGCACCTTGTCTGCTCGTGATTTAACACAGCCCTGTACTTGAAAATAAGTACACTCCAATAGAGAGAGTACACGTAAGCCAACACACTGATCTGCTCAACGAGAGATTACGTCGTGCAGACCCGTGTATATTGACCTACTGCACCCTGACATTGGTGTGCACTTAGCGTGGAAAAACTGCAAGCACAACTTGAAATATTTTGTCAAATACATTGTCTATTTACCTTAGCTTGTCCAGGGGCGTCTTCAAATCAGGTACGTTGTGGATACAATACCCAACAATCTCCCCCTATTTGAAGAAGCCTAAACCCCACAAGCTAAGGTGAATAGAGCATATGGGAATGAAAATCATAAACTTGAAATTGAGTTGAGTGAGTTATTCATTACCAATACCAATTTCTTGGGAGCAAACTTGGAGCACTTGGAGCCACCTTAGCCTTAGCCGCGAGGGTAATCTCCCCCTTTTCGGCTTCTGTAAATCTGGGTCTGTTGCATTTGACCCCTTGCTCCCCCTCAGTTCTTGCACCTGTGCTATCACTTGAGTTCCTGGCAGAGGCTCCCCCTAGATGCACGAGCCTGGAGCTTCTGTAGTCTTCATTCCTCATAGTTTAGCATCCCCAATTCAGTTTTGAAAAGACTGAACTTGGCCTCGTCTAAGGGCTTTGTGAATATATCGGCAATCTGCTTGTCCGTGGGGACATAATAGAGAGAGATGTCCTTGTTCTCCACGTGCTCCCGAATGAAGTGGTATCGCACTTCAATATGCTTCGTTCTGCTGTGCGATACCGGATTGTTGGCAATTGCAATTGCACTGGAGGAGTCGTAGTACATTGGAACTTCCTTGAACTGAAGGTCGTAGTCGGCTAACTGGTTTCTGATCCATAGGAGTTGTGCGCAACAGCTGCCTGCCGAGATGTACTCAAACTCTGCTGTGGAGGTTGCAACACAATTCTGTTTCTTGCTATTCCATGAAATAAGCCTTCGTCCGAGGAATTGACACGTCCCGGAGGTGCTTTTCCTGTCATCCCTGGGGGTTGAGCGACGTATACTTCCTCCTTCAGGTCTCCGTTCAAGAAAGCTGATTTCACATCCATTTGATAGACTGTGAATCCTTTGTGCGAAGCATACGCCAGGAACAGTCTGATTGCCTCGAGCCTTGCCACTGGTGCGAAGGTCTGGTCGAAGTCAATCCCCTCCTCCTGTCTGTAACCTTGAGCCACCAGCCTAGCCTTATTCTTTATGATGACACCATGTTCATCCAGTTTGTTTCTGAAGATCCACTTGGTGCCAATCACATTCTGCTTGTGTGGTCTGGGAACCAGCGTCCAAACGTTGCATCGTTCGAATTGATGTAGTTCATCTTGCATGGCCAAAATCCATGCCGCGTCTTTGTTCGCCTCGTCGAACTTCTTTGGCTCAACCTGTGACAGGAAGCTAAGATGCAAAATTTCGTTAATAGTACCTCTTCGAGTTCTGACACCGACACGAGAATCTCCGATGATCTGATCTCTAGGATGATCCCTCACGTGCCGGAGCTCTAGAAGTCTGGCGTCTGGAGCTTCGATTACTTCTTGGGCTTCTCCTTCTTCTAAGATATTTGTTCCATTTTGATCTTCAACATTCCCCGATGACGTGGAGGTGGAAACTTTGACGTACTTAGGAGTATCATCTTTAGCGGTCTCATCGAGAATCAGCTGTTCAAGTCGAGTACCTGCATCTTCAAGAATACCGCTGGAAGAATTGATGTTAAGCAAACTTCCTTCATCAAATACAACATTAATGGATTCTTCTACCACTAGGGTTTTCTTATTGAAGACCCTATATGCCCGACTGTGGGAACTATAGCCCATGAATATGCCTTCGAAGCATTTTTCACCAAATTTAGTACGCGGGTACTTCCCATTATTTAGTACATAGCATCTGCAATCAAAGATCCTCAAGTAGGGCATGGTTGGTTTCCTGCCTCTTAGTAGCTCATAAGGCGTCTTACGATGATGCTTGTTGATCAATGCTCGGTTTTGTACATGACACGTTGTATTGACCGCCTCTGCCCAGAAGTATTCTGGGAGAGAAGCATCTTTCAACATGGTCGTGCAGGCTTCAATGAGAGTTCTATTTCTCCTCTTCGCAACTCCATTTTGTTGAGGAGTGTGCGGGGAGGAAAACTCATGAAAGATACCTTGTTCTTCACAAAACTCTGTCATAGCACCAGATTCGAATTCTGTTCCATGGTCACTTCTGATTTTGACCACTGAGCAGTTAAATTCGTTCTGAACTTGCTTGACAAAACTAGTGAAGATGTCAAACGTATCCGACTTTCGTTTTAAGAAGAACACCCATGTAAACCGAGAATGATCATCAACTATCACTAGCGTATAGGACTTGCCTCCCAAGCTATGAACTTGCATTGGCCCAAACAAGTCCATGTGTAGAAGGTAAAGACATCGGGAAGAGTCTTTGTCTGCAATGCACTTAAAGGTAGCCCGAGTCTGTTTGCCCATCTAGCATGCAGGATAGGGGCTATCTTTGATGCACTTGATAACGGGAGCATCCCTTACTAAGTTTTTAGAAAACAGCATACTAATTGTTTTGAAATTAATATGTGTCAATCTCTTGTGCCATTGTTCACAAAGAGATGCACTGGCAGCTGCCACTAGGCATACGGGGGTAGATGAATCTAAACTAAGAAAATTTAAGCAGAAAATATTTCGGCTCCTAATGCATGTTAATATCGTCTCAGAAGAGGCGCATGAAATTATCAGGCATTTATCCTTGCAGAACTTAACGTCATAACCTTTATCACATAACTGACTTACACTGATCAGGTTATGGTTTAACCCTTCAACATAAGCCACGTCGGTGATAGAGATTATACCGTTGGAGATCATACCATAACCTCTGGTGACTCCTCGATCTGATCCCCCAAAGATGACTTTGGGTCCATTCTCGACGGGAGTGTAATCACGCAGCAGGCTTCTTATCCCAGTCATATGCCGGGAGCATCCACTGTCCAAGTACCAGATCGGCGTTTTGGTGGCCTTTGGACATTCCTGCAAAACAAAATTAATTTCCCTTAGGAACCCAATCGAACTTGGGTCCTAGATTCTTGGTTAGCATACTCCCCCTCGGTTGGTTAACCTTACGAGTGGTCGGCCTCGCAGTGCTAACATAGGGAGTCTTGTTATACCTCGGGTTAAACCAACAATCCACGGCAAAGTGACCGACTTTGCCACAACACCAACAGTCAAATCTGTTGTACCTCTTCCTAGGCTCCTGCCTTACCCTGGGAATGGTGGGTACAGCCGGGGCCTTGGATCTGGAGGTGGAGGCCTCATAGTGATTGCAGTCACATGACTTCTTCACCTTTTGTTTCGTCAGTATAACAGGCTTGACTCTTGGTGCCTGCTTTCCATTATGGCCGCTGGAGAAATGACCATAATTTCCCATGTGGATTTCCTCATAAGGTGCCTTGAAGGCACTCTCACCGAAGTTGCGGGGAAAGGTCCAACCATCATATCGACTCTTTGGCTTTGCAACCAAGGGCCGGAAATGATGACCAAAGGTTGATTCAAAGTCATGTTGGTTGCAAGGAAAGCTAGGCTTTCTGAACGCAATAGGACTGAGCGGAGCCTTTCCCTTTTCAGCAGCAGAGGCCTTCTTGGCAGCCTTGTTCTTCCTCTGGTTCCTGTTTCTCCTGGATGAGGAACCAGATACCCCAACATGCCCCAAGCCAGCTCCTTTGGCCTGAGCAGAGAAGGTATCAACTACTGGAAGAACAATTTTTGGCATAGAGAAGCTCTTGACGATCTTCCTTTCTGCCGCAAGTTGTTCTTCCAACTTATCGACTTCCTCCTGCTTAAGATCAAGGAGTTTAAGAGACTCTGAATGCTTTGAAGTCAGGTCAAGGTGCTCCTGTCGGAGAGAAATCAAACTGGTGACCTCTTCCCTTAGGGAGACACACTCACCCTTAAGGAATTTCACTTCCTTTTTCTCAGCCTTCAATCTCTTACGGCACTCCTCGAAAGTGTTGAGCAGAAGCTCATACTTCTCGAGGAGCTCCGCTTCACGGGCCGAAAGGCTATCCTCAGGGTCATCATCCTGAGACTCAGGATCAGAGTCGGAGTCGGAGAGAGGGGTGTGAGCTTTTACCTTCCCAGTAAATGGGGGGCATTCTCCTTCTGAGTTGGAGCGACCCACCAGCCCGAAGTAGGCTTCCTCATCATCACTGGAGTCTGAGGAATCAGACTCACTCAGTGTCTTTGGCCTTTTGGCGATGTAGCTCCGCTCTTTCTTCTTATCTCTAGAGGATTTGTGCTCCTCTCCTTTCCTTTTTTCTCTCTTCCCTTGGTAGCAGTCGGCCACGACGTGTCCTGGCTTATTGCATCCAAAACAAATAATGTCAGAGGAGCGATGTTTGTTCGGTTTAGAAGCATACCTGTCAGAAGAATAATTTTTCTTCTGATGTCTGGAGGAGGAGCCGTCTTTCTTTCTTTGATTCCTCATCTTGAGGAACTTCTTGAATTCTCGGGTGATGAGGGAGAAATCCTCCTCAGACAGCTCTGAGCTGGAGGAGCATGGCTCGGAGTCCTCCTCCTCATCCTTTTTCCTGGCACGGTATGAAACCGCACCCTTGCCCTTTCTGGAGTGAGTGGCTTTTAGAGCCACAGTCTTTTCCTTGGCTGCAGCCTTCTCTGATTCTTCTTCTGCTTTCCGGGTGTTCAGTTGAAGCTCATAGGACATCAGCATTCCAAACAGAATTTGAGGGTCTGTTTCAGCTAGTCTGCCAAACTCGCGGATGGCGCAGATCTTTGTGTCCCATTCTTTAGTAAGGGACCTAAGGAATTTATCATTAAGTTCACCATTAGTGAACACTCTTCCGTATCCTTTGAGGGCATTGACAATCTTGAGGAAGTTCTCGAAGGTGACTCCGATCTCTTCCTTAGGCCCTTGTCTGAAGGCCTCATATTTCTGGTTCAGGAGGGATCTACGATCATCCCTCACTTCATCAGTGCTCTCCATTAGGATGATCAGGCAATGCCAGATCTCCTTTGTTGTCCTGCAGTTGCAGAAGTTCTGCATCATTGAGTCATCAACCGCGCTGACCAGAATGTTCTGCGCCTTCTTGTCAAGTCCCACTAGCACCATCTCGTCCTTGTCCATTTCAGAAAGTTTCTTCGGCACTTTCTTGGTAGGATCAATGGTGGAGACCTTAGTGGGGACATAAGGTCCCTCCTCCACGATCATGAAGAGTCGAGGATCAACTGCTTCCATGTAGAACCTGATCCTTTCTTTCCAGATAGGAAAGTTGAGCCTGGTGCACACTGGGATCTTGCCTGTGAACTTGAGCCCGTCCATAGTAGATGTTTGCCTTCTTCTTGACACTAGCGGCAGGATTCTACTCAAGGTGTTAACCTTTTTGATGAGTAACCTCCCTCTGATACCACTTGAAAGTCCACCTAGTGTCAACTACCTTCACCTATGGGGGGAATATGTGACGTGCAGCGTTTTTGCGGAATTAAAATTGTACCTGCACACGAAAATAAAACAGCACAGTAAAAAGAGTACACAAGCTATTTATAGTGGTTCCTCGATTTGGGTACATCTACTTTCCCCCTTCGACCTATCTCCCAACGAGGGACGACTCGGTCTCTTCACCAACAGGATTGAAATCCAATCCTTGCACTATCGGAAGGAACTCTTCCACACGTAGGAGACAACACTCCCACAACACGGGTTGCACCCAACCCTTACAACTCGGAACCAACGTTCCTTTACAACAAAAATGAACTAGAATGTACAAGAAATACAAACTACTTTTGGAGACTAAGGTGTCCCTCTTCGTTGACGACGTATTCTTGAAGTCCACGAAGAGTCCACAACCCTAGATCTCTCTTGGAGAGAATCTCCCCGGAACCGGCGGCGGCAAGATGGGCGGCGGCTTGGTTCACGGGATCGGCGGCGACAACGGTGTGCGGCTGCTGCACTTTGGAGATCCAAACTTCGTAGCAAAGCTAGCTAGGTCTTCCAACGGTCACACTAGGATCGATCGTCTCGATCGATTCGGACGGGGAAGGTTTTCCCGATCAACAAATCAAGAGACAAGGGATCTCTGGTTAGACTCGTGAGACTCTATGCTTGGCTATGCTTCTATCGCCGGGAGATCTGGAGGAAACCACGATCAAACGGCCGGCGATCGACTTGCACGAGCGGCGACGGTGGCGGAGCAGTTTCGCGATTTTAGGTCAAGATCGTCGCTCGGCTTCTTTTTGTGTGTCTTCACTGTTCAAAAATACGCGTGTATTTATACACAAGTATACTCCTAAATGACCGTTGTGGGTCCCACCAGAAGAAACCCAAAAACCGGTTCAAAACAGTGCCAGCGGCAAAGTCCGGTCCAGCGGGATCCAGAAAAATGCCCAAGTCAAAATCGGCGAGAATCGAAGGTGATTCTCGTCGAATCGGCGAGAATCAAAGGTGATTCTCGTCGATTCGGCGAGAATCAAAGATGATTTTCTTCGATGTTGACTTGATTGCACGCTCTGATTTAGCCGGGTCGAGACGGCGAGAATCACCCAGTGATTCTCGACGATTCGGCGAGAATCACTTGGTGATTCTCGTCGATTATTACTTAGCATCAGAGTTGCTCGCTTTGAAGTAGCTGAATCGAGTCGGTGAGAATCAGCCAATGATTCTCGACGATTCGGCGAGAATCACTAGTGATTCTCGCCGAATCGGCGAGAATCACTTGGTGATTCTCGTCGATTTACACTTAGACGATTTTTCGTCTTTCCACCCATGAGGTGCTCCTTGACCCATCCTTGCACCTTGTCTGCTCGTGATTTAACACAACCCTGTACTTGAAAATAAGTACACTCCAATAGAGAGAGTACACGTAGGCCAACACACTGATCTGCTCAACGAGGGATTACGTCGTGGAGACCCGTGTATATTGACCTACTGCACCCTGACATTGGTGTGCACTTAGCGTGGAAAAACTGCAAGCACAACTTGAAATATTTTGTCAAATACATTGTCTATTTACCTTAGCTTGTCCAGGGGCGTCTTCAAATCAGGTACGTTGTGGATACAATACCCAACACTATGTTATAGATCTGATGGTCTAAGTTCAAGACATATAAACCATTAAACATTTGGGTTATATCATAACAAACATCATTCTTAGATATTGAACAATAATTGTTCTTAATAACAAAAGAAAAACTCACCTTGTCCAAACATGAAATGGATATAATGTTTCTAGTTATGGACATAACAAAATAATAATGATCCAATTCAATTACAAGCCCGCTGGGCAAAGCAAGACGGTAAACTCCTACGACGACAGCAACAACTCTTACTCCATTGCCGACACACAGGTCCACCTCTTCTTTACTCAGCATTCTTCTTCTTCCCAGTTCTTGCACATTTATACAAATATGAGAACCACATCCGGTATCAATACCCAGGATGAAGGAACAAAAAAGTTTATCTCTATGGCATAAATACCTGAAGCGGAAGTCATACCTCCCTTTATCCTTTGTAGACCCTCAATGTATGAAGGACAGTTTCTTCTCCAATAACCAGCCTTGACACAGTGGTGGCACTTTCCCTCTTTCCCTGAACCTTTCTTCTTCAATGTAGAAGACTTGGGCTCCAAAGCAGACTTAGGTCCTACCTTCGTCTTCTTAAAGCCTTTGGTCTTTCCCTTGCCTTTATTCACCATCAGTATGGGGCTAGCAGGCCTGACCTTCTTCATGATGATCTCGGCAGTTCTCAACATGTCTAGGAGCTCGGGCAGTGTCTTGTCTATTTCATTCATGTTATAGTTCAAGACAAACTACTCATAACTGTCTGGCAACAATTGCAGGATCAGGTCTGTGGGCAACTGTTGGCCTAGAGGGAACCCTAGTCTTTCAAGGTTCTCGATATACCCAATCATCTTGAGTACGTGAGTCCCTACTAGGTCCTGAGCTCCCATCTTACACTGAAACAACGCCTTAGTGACATCGAATCTCTCTTGACGAGCTTGCCCTTGAAACATTTTCTTGAGATGCTTGTCAATATCCTTGCAACCCATGTTCTCATGTTGCTTTTGGAGCTCAGAGTTCATGGTCGCTAGCATGAGACATTCGACGTCTAAGGAGTCATCAAAGTACTTCTTGTAAGCATCCTTATCAGCATGGGGTGCATTCTTGACAGGCTTATCAGGGGATTCCTCTTCCAAAACATAGAGCTTGTTCTCTTGCCTGAGAACAATTCTCAAGCTCCTGTACCATTACAAATAATTCATCCTTCTCAACTTTTACTTCTTAAGGATCGCATGGAGTGACAAGGTGGAATGTGAACCACTTGGCATGGAAATTCTACAAGGATCAAACAAAGTAAAATTAGTACTGCATTTCAAAATATAATTCATTCTTTCAATAAAGACTTTTATCAAAATAACTCTCACTATTTTTATCAAACTGATAACCCTCGATATCAATTCGAAGAGTTTATGCGAGTAACCCTCTTAGTGGTCAAGATCCATATTTCACTAACACTATGAGTCAGCTTTGGTTTTTCTCTCACAATACAGCTATTTAGGTAGGCAACACTTGCCAATTGCATCACAATACAATTCTTGTATGTCTGGTGAATAACTCTTTATTCACATTCATCATATGGTGCATACCAATCATATGCCTTTGGGCACTTAACCTTTGAGGTCACCCAGTTAAGTATGACCCGATGTCGATAGTGAGATATCACAATTATCCGCTCGCACCCTTACTAAGATAGATTAACGCACCTTGCTTTGGCAAGTCCACACTTCATCGATCGAGACAGGAAGAGTGTCATCCATCGGAAGGCATCTAAACACTTAATATTGCTTAAGAGATTTTAATGCTTGATTAACTTTTTAATCATGGTTAACGATTAACCAGTGTGCATATCAAATAAAACAAAAGACAACAATCATAATCCAAATGCATCTCAGATGTGCATAAGAAAATCATCATCAACACTTGATGAGTTGGGCTAAATCTAAATATCTAGAACACTTCTAAATGTTCAGATTTACATGCACTGGACATGAGCAACACAAACTTCACTTGCACAGTAGACAAGCTCGTCACTTATGTGTGAGATTCGAAAATCTACCACATACTTGGTTTCACAAACCAATAAAAGTAATGGTTACTGTTAAGGAGTAGCAACAAAGAAATCACATACGTTCTTGTTGGGATTCCAAGAATAGATTTAGGGATTTTAGAGCACTTCTAAAATCTCTAAATCTATAGGTCATGGATTTAACAACTTCTGAAACATGGAATATTGCCGGCAACCTCCCTCTGATACCACTATTGGGTTTTACAAGACGACACAATACTTGTGTGCGCAGCGGAAATAGAGAACAAGAAAACCCAAAAGTTCGGATCTGGCAAAATTCATGAATCAAGAAGTAAAGTATGTTGTAATAAAATTACCTTTGAGGGATTGAGTCTATACTCAACCTAGATGCTAAAAAAAATTCCAATCGGGCACTGGCGGCTTGAGTCTTGAGCGCAGAATAGTATCCGCGCCTCTACAGACAGTCCACAAGATCGGAAGAACCCAAAGCAACTTGTCGCACAAGCGCTCGGTCGGGAGAGGACACACAACGTCTCCACAAATTGCTAAATCTGTTAGAGGAGAGGCGGCGATGACACTCGCCAGGATCGGAATCAGCGACAGCGGCGGAATCGGCGGAACGCTTCCGTCGGGTTAGGGTTTCCGTCTTTCGCACAGTAACTGCTTGTGTGCTTAGACATAAAGAATAATAACGTATAGTGGAAACCCTAAAATACATCTATTTATACTCAAAGAGATAAATAGAATAGCCCGACCCGGCTAATCGCAAACTCAACACTTAGAATCCAGAAATCAGCCAGACAACCCTTGTCTCGACGATTCATCGAGTATCCATGACATATACGACGAATCGTCGAGTATCATATCATACTCGACGAATCGTCGAGTATCCATAAGATACACGATGAACTCAACGCCATCCTCAGCCGAATCAACACCTGACTCAACGAAGGCGTTGAATAGACTCAACGCTGTCAATGCTTTCTGCGCCATGACATTGACTGCACTCAACACACTCAACGCCTAAGCCCAGATTCGTCGAATGACGTTGAATAAGCTCAACACTCAACACCTAAGGCCAAATTCGTCGAATGGCATTGAGTGCACTCAACGAACTCAACGCCTAAGTGCTGGATTCATCTAGTAACTCTTTACTCGACGAAAGCGTTGAGTGGACTCAACACACTCAACGCCTAAGACTCAGACTCGTTGAAGCAACTCCTTGACTCAACGAATCGTCGAGTATACTCAATACACTCAATGCTTAAGTGTCATACTCGACGAATCAACTCCTTGACTCACCGAGTCGTTGAATATACTCAACTCACTCAACGCCGCCATTCGACGAGTCAACTCTTATCTCGACGAAGGCGTTGAGTGGTCTCGACACACACGACGCTTTTGCCTTAGAATATTTTAAGTCTCTTTTCAACTCATCATATGAGCTAAACTATATAGATCCAATCTCTCAATTTCTCCACAATCTTATGTGCGACCCTGATAGACTCATACTTAGTTGGCAGTGAGGGCACATGCTTGATCACTTCTAGATCACAATAGTAACACCAACAAGAATCTCATGTACAAAAGATGGATCATTGTAGATAGAACTATTGAAGACAAGAAGCTTGCAATCCTGTGAAGTTCAGGAGATAAACAGCAAAAGGAGACAATGAGAAAGCGGGTAAGCAGTAGATGAGTGTGTGTTCTCTTGGATTGTTGTGAGCGAATAATTGGACTAGAGGTGAAATCAGTAGGGGCGACTGATTAGGTACACACTAGCGAAAATGATGATGAATGTATACATTTAGAGGATGAGGAAAGGGTGTCGGTATCCATCTTAACTCTCTTATAAATTTCATCATCCCACGTTGCATGAAAGTAGAGTAGATAGCTCCTCAGCTCACCTTATTTGAGACTTGAGTAAAGAGAAATCAAATATTTACAAATGCCAGAGTGGGTTCTCTTGTGTGCTAGAACTAGAATAAATATTCTCGTGGCTTAGTCCTAATCCCCGAGATTCGCAGGCTCTGTTTGGATGGCAGTGGTGACGGTGAGAAAAATTCTATTCACACCCCTATTGCTATTTTGGAAGCGTTTATTTATTTGTGGAAAATTAAAGTGCTCAAGTCAAAAAATATTTTTAGGACTTTTTAAAAATCACTCACTTTCAGAAAAGTTAAAAAGTTTGTCACATTTTCATAATTCTCTTTCTCATACTGTTTTTCTAACATAGCTCTAATCCCAATTCATATTTCTCTGCACTATTATTCCTGCTGCCTGAGCCCTCCCAAATAGAGCTTATTGTGCAGAAGGGATAGTGCATAGTACATGATTTACATCTTCCACCACACATTGGGGAGACTTTGAGGTCGTGTATCGTTTCAAGATCTTTGCTCGGGCCCGCATTTGAATATAGGAAATCAAAAATATAAAAACTATACAAAAAGTGGTGAACCCGTTTCTATCACCACTGAGATCGAAAATGATCTCTGTGGTGACCATTCCGGAGTCCGGGATGCGGAATTAAATTTTTCCCATCCATTGAGGGTGGAGAAATTTTTTGGTACGTATAAGCACTTATTTCTGTCTGTGCTCGATCAAATACGACGGCCTGATCCTTGATTTCAACGGTGGAGATCATGCACTAAAATGAATGACCGTATTTTGTCTAATACAGTTGTATCGAACAATGATTGCACTACAATTCAAAAAAAATTGCACCATTCAAATAAAGATTATGCGGTTGAATTTACTCACACAAAAAATACGTGCGTACAGAAAAAAAATCATTGTTCAAGCAGTAGTTGCAATTTGTGTGCATTGGGAGAGGAGAGATGACAATGTTATTGCCAATGCATAGAGTAGTGCGCAACATTAAATACCAAATGTTTTATCAATTCTAAGTTAATCAATTATTTGCTTTAAAATTATATAAATATAATTTACATATCTAGTAATCTTGTATTATTATTTTTGCAATAAAAACTATACAAGGCTTTATCCAATAATCCACATTCCTAATTGTTTTGTACATGCTTTTTGGTCATTATACATGTACAGATAGCTATATATGTCACTTGTTTATCAGCTACATTATACGAGTTAGTCCATTCTTAATATTGCAATCCATTTACATGTACTCGTATGATTGCTCATTGTCATGCTCCATCCCACTTACCCCCGCCGCTATCTCTCTCCCCGCTCTCACATTAGCTATGTTCGGCACGGGGTTATAAACCATCGTCCGGTATAACTAATTAAAATATTTTTGACAACAGTCGAGCCTTTATCCCACCACAGTGAGGTCGGCTAAATGGATCTTTTGCCACCATTGCACCCCATCTTTAGTCATAATCTCACAAATGTCTAAAAGTACATCAAGTCGTTGCTTATAGTTTCCTTCCAAGTCTTTCCGTCTACCACTCCCCCCCATTTAACATGCCTAGTGGCTAAACTCTCACAATGCCTAAAAGGTGCCTCTAATAGTCGGTTACTTTTGGCAAGAAAAAATGAACTAGTTCTCCATATTCACATGGCTGCAATTAGGGCTTTCCCCGTTATGGGAAGAACAGAATAAATGAGGAAAAACCGTCACCCAAGAACAGAATATTGAATAAAATAGCAAACAAGAACAGCTGCTCTAAGTGGGAGATATGCAGGTCTGCTTATAATGCCCGTATCCTCTGCACTTGCTGCAACGAACCGCTCTCTTGGTGGTAATCCGAGGCTCCGCAGGTTTCTTCTTTGGCCTGCCTGGCAGCCTCTTTGCTCGGCACGGAATCAGTGACAGCGAGTGGACCGGATCGGCTATGGGGTTAATCGAAAGCATGTAGGCCCGGCGGTAGCACTCGGCCGTGAAGTATTTGGAGCAGAAATCGTAGATGCACCACCCCGAGCGCTCGATGACCGCAAGCGCGTGCTCGCAGGGCAACCCGCTAACCTGCCACCTCCGGCACGTGCACTCCCAGGTCTCCATGTTGACGACATTCGTAGACCCGTCCTTCACCTCGAATATGCTGCCGGTCTGGCAGATGACGTCGAAATTTCTTGTTTTGGACAGTGCCTCCTCGACCTTCAGGCTCGTGGACGGCGTCAGCATCGTCTCTGTCCAAGAATTTGCTGATTCGTGTCGTTTGTAAATCAACTCCATTATCTTGCACCGGATCGTGTCGATCATCTGGAGCACCGACGGCTCCTGTCTCGACGATATCCACTCGTTGAACATCTGCACGGCGGTGGAAGAGTACTGACCGTGCCTCAGACCCTTGAAGAAGACGTCGGACCACAGGTCGGGTTTCGTGGACATGACCCACTCAGCGAGTTCCGGGGACTCCGCTTTTATCGCCTCCACGCACTCGTCGAACTCATCTACCTTACAGGAGCGAAAAGCATTGACAAAATTATCCACCATTCCATCCTTGAGATCCTGCGGCCATGAATCATCAAACTCTGCCTTGAATTCCTGAATGAGTTGATTAATGCAGTAGCCATAGTAGCTCTCCTCGAAGACCCGGGACATTATCTCTTCCAGCCCATTTTGCCTGTTGGAGATAAATGTGATGATGCGCGACATGCCGATCACCGACTTCAACTGCAACAAGAACCAATGCCAGTTATCGTCGTTCTCGTCGTCGACAACCGCGACGGAAACTGGAAACATTTCGTTCTCCCCATCGACGGCAGTTGCCGCCAGCAATTTCCATCGCCTGGCTGCTTTTAACGTGACCGCATCGAGAAAAAGGAGTGGCCGACATCCATGCTCGAAGCCATTTAGGGACGCATGAAAGGCTAAGAAAAGACGAACAAACTTCAAATCTTCGGTTGTTTGTAAGGTGGCGAAGCTTCCTGGGTTTGTTTCTATAATCTTCTCGCAGAGCCATGGAAGTTCGGTTCCAGCTTGCTCCTGGGAGCCGTGGAGCTCTTTCTCGGCGATGGCTTTCCCGCGCCATGCGCGATGGTAGCTTAATCTCAGCCCGTATTCGCGCTCGAGATCATTCGCAATCTCCCGGGGCTTATAATCCGGTACGTCGCGGAGCTTCTCCTTTATAACGCTGGCGACCCAGCTCTGCGTCGCCAACCGATGGCTTTGCTTGCTGTTTTCCCGCTCGCACATGTGGATATCGTTCATCTTCTTGATCGTGAATTCCTGATTCGCTGGCGATTTCGAGGCGTGTATGCGCCAAGGACAATCCTTTGCGGAGCACACGACGGTGACACGAGGCCCTTCGCTCTTGATAAATTTGTACATAAAACCCTTTGCAATGGCGTACTTGTGCAAAACTTCTCGGAACTCTTTAGAACTATCGAATGCTTGGCCCACGCCCATAATCAAATTGTCCCAACCATTAGTTATCCTTAGACGCTTTTCTGAATGGGGAGTCACTTCACCATCAACCGCATTAATTACATCAGTAGAGGTTCCTGAATCAGCTACAACACTCCTAATTATCCTACAAACAGACCAAAAAATTTCATCAGGTTGGTCGTGATCAAATAGTACCGCAAAATAAATTTTAGTCCTTCGATTGAAAATTTCAATCGTCTTGATCAGGTAGAATACGTGGTTTTTTTACACAAAATTAGCATAATCTCAATCTATATATAGATCTACTTGCGTCCGTGCACAGGGTAACCGACTAACCATACACTGGCAGAAGTTTGAGTTGTATTATGCGTGGATGAAGCACAAAAATATTAAAAAAAATAAATCAGACAACATAACAAAAATACGTCTATTATACTAATATCACATTTTTTTACAATAATTGATCAATTTGGAGAAATGACATCATTTACAATACTCTACTATGAAGTTTCAACTTCTAGGAGCATTTCATGATAACCTCATTATTGATGGTAAAATATTTTTTTAATATGACATCAAATAAGTCTTCATTCATCTTTCTATAATTACATAATGAGGTTTTAATAAGATGAATTGAATACAACTCCCACTATTAATGAAATCACACAGAAAAAAATCAATCATATCATGCATACTTCCTAGTAATCCTTACACTTGCTATGTACTTTTCAAAAACATTAATTGATCAGCAATAATAAAGAGTGGAATTTTAAATTTTTAAGATTAAAAATGTTAAAACATTGAGATTGATTTTATAAATTAGGTAAAGCCAAAGAGCTAATTTACTTATGGCACCTACTTTTTTACGCTCGATTTTTTTTATTGTCATAATACTTTAAATAAATATTGTTTGACACCAATTGGTTATTAAGTTTCCTATACTTTTCATGAATTTACAAAAGTACCAAATTTTTAGGGCATTTATAATTAAAAAGTATTAAAATAATGAAATTTACAAATATTAATGTAAACATAATATATATTATAAATTAACACATCTCTTTATTGTCATTTATGAACTATTTAAATATCGTACTTGTTTTTAAATATTTAAGATATTTGCACACAAACACAAAAAAACGAATTTGCTTATAATTTTTTTTAAATAACAACATTAAACGTATGTGTTTATAAAAAGTTTTCTATACAACATAAAAAATGAGCTTGTTTATTAAAAAAACTTTAATCAAGTTTATAAAAAATAAACTTTAAACAAAACATAGCAATGAATTTTCTTATAAAAAATAAATTTTAAACAATGACATAACAATGAGTTTGTTTATAAAAATAAAACTTTAAATGACCATCTCTAGTATTAGAATCCAAGACCACATGGATAAAAGCCAAGCAGTCCACCAGTTGAGTTACAAAGGCACCTTTACATTTAATATTTATAATGTTATATATTTGTTGATACCTTCCTTATCATGGCAAATAACTTACTTTTTATTATTGAAAAAAATAGTATTTTTAAAATCCAGTGTGAGGGGCCACCTGCACTGGGCCCTTTGTACGTCCTCCCCTGATCGTACGTATTGTGTGGCGGCCATAGTACGCAACCTCGCTCGATCAGGTACTGTTGCCGCCGCACACTGCGTCAGGCCTTGTGCACAGGCGCTAATCTAAACATAAAACAAAATGAATAAATATTAGTTTAAGTACCTGTTCTCCACCTTCAGAATGTAAACATCAACAGTAGAATCTGAGTTGTAATCAACCATTCTTCTCAAGTCCTTGTCATTTGATATTGTGATGAGAACCCGCTTGTTGTTCCGAAGAAAGTATTTGATGGAATGCATGTCCATATCGCAGTTGAACATGTCAGATATCTCGGCTACGAGTTCATGAAAGCTCATGTTTCGATCAATGTCGATTACATGTGCTTCTCCGCCATTGTAGATCATAGATCCATCGTTGATCGTCATAAAATCTCCGCCAAACTGGCAAATAGCTAAAATCTTCTCAGCAGACATGGTGAAGAGCCTCTTCCTTCTTAAGAATTTGGAAGCCTGATCATAAGTAAGCCCAATGATAGAAAACATTAAGAGGAGAGCGAGGAAAAAACATAATTCCCAATAATAAACTCTTTTGGACAGACTCCTAAAAATCTAATTTGTATTTTTATGGTGAGCCACGAAAAAAATTGAGACCTAAAACAACCGGTACAAATAGAATTATGGTCCACAACGGTGAATGTGGTTTTCTATTCATTCCGACATCCTATAATCATGAAGAATTTTTCCACTCTAAGAAATAATATATACTTGTAACTTGTAAGATAAAAAACTGCAGAGCCCTTCGTCCCTATGGATTCGAGTATCCTTCGAGTTTCTATCCATGATTGAACATGAATGGCTGTGATTGTCTTCTAATAATTAAAGTTAGAGGCATGGAAATGATGCACCCATGGTCGAACCAGAACAGTACGCCATGATAATCTACTCCTGTCGAGGCAATAAGAAAGAGAAGTTGAACCCAAGAGCACTCTGAATGCTTCACATTTCGCTATTTTTAATTTCTTCTACATTATGTTTAATTAAAGGAAAGATGTAGGCTCCTACATAAAAAGGAGTATGGTAGTGAGATTGGGGCATGTAATGAGTATTCTGTTTCAAAGAGGAGAGCACCAATCCAAAGATGTCTCCTTGGGTGGAGCTTGGTTCCCCCAATTACCCTGATTTCTATATCATTTAGTGGATTTGCCATTGGTTTGATCCATCCCTCAAAATTAACATCAAACACGTCGTCCCCGTTTAGTCTCAATCACGATGGGTAGCAATTTGATTGGTCCCTACTACGACCATCCGCCGCTCGGTCTCCGGCGCCTCCTCGCTAGACCAGGTGCATACTGGTAGCAACCAAATCGTAGGTCCACTGCATGGAATCGGATGACCCAGCATCTATGGTCTCCGCCACTGATGCCCGAATGTACCACCTGGAAGACTCCCTCACCCCCACCACCACAAAACCGCTATCCGTTGGAATCAGTGGCAGAGGCCGTCATGTTCGCCCCAGAGCAGTTGTTCTCCCATCCTCTCGAAGCCCATCATCCTCCATAAGCCTCCCACATGGGCCACCTCCTCCGAGTGATTTCCATGTGTTGAGGGCACTGGTTCCTAGAGAGATCGATTGTGCCAGCAATTCTTCAAGTTTCATGGAACCCCAGAACATCAGAAGGTGCCTCAAGCCACGATCTACGTGGATAGATCGTCCTTTGACTAGATTTGTTGAGCATGTGAATTGAGCCCCAATTTAACTTGGCTCACATTCAAGGAGACATTGATTCACCGTTTGAATATTTGTTGCTCTTGCAACCTGTTTGAATATTTGTTGCTCTTGCAACCTGTTTGAATATTTGTTGCTCTTGCAACCTGTTTGAATGCCTCTTGGATTTGCAACAGTTCAAATCGATGGACATGTACATTAACAAGTTTACCCAAACCACTATCCACATTCCAGGGTTGGTGGAAAAGTTCTTTGAGTATTTCCCCCAGTCTTAAGCCACATATCTGGACTCGACAACGAATCTGTAACCACGCAACGCTCAACGACACGATGGAACAAGCAATTGTGTAGATGACTATTCTTAGCGAGGCAACACCTCCTACTGTACATTTGACTCGACCAATGCCCTGGCCATTTTTTGTGACGACTAACAATATTTTTCAACCTCTCCTGCAGGAGTTCCTCTTTGTTTTTTCAATGACATGTTGGTATACAGTGCCTCAAACTCATACATTTGACACCAGCACAACAACCTTCATCTTGTGACCCAGCAACACCTCTCTGCCAACATCAAAAAGTGTTCCTTCAAGTGCTCCCAATTGGAGTATTTGGGTCATATAATCTCAGTCGTTGGGCTGCGATGGACTCGGAAAAAGTATCGGCCACATCCCATTGATCGACACCTACCGATGTTCATGTAGTTTGAGGATTTGTCGGCTTTAGGAGATACTATCGTCACTTCATCCACAATTATAGACGCATCGCCCAACCCCTAGCCCACTTAAGTATCCGGTTGTTTGGCCCTTCACCATGTCGGCGAACCTCGGTTGGCTTTTGCCACAAAGGGCTCCTTTTGTTCAACACACATTCTCTCCTTGCCTAATTTCTTCAAATCCTTTGCGATAAAATGTGACACGGTGTAGTAGTAGTAGTAGTACTGATGGAAAAGGGAAGACTGATAGCCCTATGACACGGAGCTTAGCCAAACAACACTGGAAACCGTACCTCATGGGTCATTTTGCCCAAACAGATCACATCAGCCTATGCCACCTCCTCCGTCAGAAGATCACGATACTAGCACGACATTTTTAGGATCACCAAATTTCTGGGTTACAATTTTTCGGTAGTATATAAAATTGGTTCCACCAACCAGGCAATAAGAGTCACTCTTCAGAAAGGAGTCATGCTCAATGTTTGCTCATCTCCCCATTGTTCACTAGACATCCGATATATTCTGCAAGAGCTTCACAATAACATGAACTGTGCCACCATCATCGACCTAGAGAGGGACTTAAAAGCTCACATTCCCCCCCCCCCCCCAAACCTCCACATCATTGTTAACAAGTTGTGCCTTCATAATTTCCTAGTTGTAGTAGATCATCTCTAGATACCACACATTTTCCCCGAATTCCATTTCACTCTTACAAGGGAAACTCGGAAGCCTTTCCAACTTAACACCATCTAACGGAATCACTATACTAGTGTAGGATGTTTAGCTCCGTTCAGTAGTTTGTTGCCCTCTGTCTCACATGTCAACGAGCCAAATATGAGTCACGCTTAGTGATAGGCCTATTTCAACCGTTCCCGATCTTGGAGGCGGTGTGGGAGGACATCAACATATAATTTATTATGCACTTGTCATGGTCCAATGACTATAACTTCCCCCTAATGGCGGTGGGAAAGTTATCAAAATAAGCACACTTTATTTTGGTGAAACACCCCTACAAAGAGGAGCCAATCTCGCAAGACTTTGTTCGCGAGATAATTCATCTGCGTGGGTTTCTATGGTTCATTATCAACGAACGTGATCCACCTTTAGACTGATGGTCAGACTAAGATGTTAAATGGTTGCCTTAAGACATACTTCAGTTGCTTTGTTTTCAAAGAATCGAGTCATTGATGTCAAAGGATCTCCTAGGTGGAACTTTGGCATAGTACTTCATATCATTATGTCGCAGGCTTGTGTTATGGGCCTAATCTGTAACGTTGTCGGAGGCAAAGATACAAGGGGATCCGAGCTCAGCCCGTGGAGAATACGAGGTGAGAAAAAAAGGGGGAATCTTGCTCGATTCTAACCCTAGATATGTGAAGAAGATGAGAGAACTAGAGAGAGGAACTTAGAGAGATAAAGCAAACTGGTTAATTCATTTCATATCCTTCCCATGACTCAAGGGGGTTTATACATAATACTACAAAATGGCATGGGCGAATAACCTCAAAAGAAAAGAGATGTGTGAAATTTTATAACATTAGACTCTAATTACTCATAACACAGACTCGACTCGATAAGACTCGGCTCATACAACCCGAAATAACATACATAAAGAATCGTAATGAAATTGAGCTTGTCCTTCAAATCAATGACGGATAATGGGGACCCATAATATCTCACATGTCCTTCAAATTGAGTTTGTCCTCAACATCGAACGAGGCTCTAATGATTGGATCCTCCGGCTCCTTGATTTCTCTCCGGAATAGCACCTTGTAATGCATCGTGGTAGAAGAGGCTACATCGAGCGGCAATCCGTCATCGTGCTCACGGATGTGATAATGAATTGCAGGGATCTGGCGTGCAGGACGCACATGCTGAGGGTAGACTGTCAGACAGAATCTCTGGAATTAGGCAAGTGTGTCTGGTGAATGTGAGTAGAAGTGAGCAAACGCAATGGTGTTGAGGATCAGGCCAAATGTGAGTAGAACTTAGCAGAAGGGATGGTGTTGGCTCTGAGGAGGTTGTAGGAAGTAATGCCTTCAGAGGGGTCGTGTAGTAGGAAGGCTGCGGGATGGAGACCACTAGGAGTCAGTGTTGTAGATATCGGCCGACATGTACGACATGTCAACTGATATATAGGTTTGACACATAAAATGACATGTTATCAGTTTATATTTGGTACGTTGCGTTTTGAAAAAATGAACAATATATTGACAAGTTTCCGTTATATCAACACAGGAATCGGAGGATATATCGACCATTTCCTCGCTTATTTGTTTTGGTGATGTTTTATTATCTCGTGTCTGGTTTTTCGCCGAGCACCTGGTTAAACCCTCTGTTGCACTCATTCCTCGCGTGCCCTATTCCTCAGCTTTCTGGTGTGCGTGCAGATGTTCTCACTGATTCTCTCTAATTCTCTGGCATGTGTGTGGATGTTCTCTCGGATTCTCTGGCGAACATCTCCCTAGTTTTTAGGGGTCTATGCTTATTCTTCCTGGTTCGATGACTCTCTCCAAGGTTTCTAGGATTTTGTTGCTTCTTCTCCCTCACTCCCTCAGTCTCTAGTTTTGTCGAAGGCATTGCAAGTTTTTCTAATCCCTCCCTCATTTCTACAGCATTTTTGAGTTAGGTTTGGTTTCATCTCTTCTCTTTATAGTGTTTTCTGATATCCGACAGCAGAAATGTTTTAGGGCATCAGGTTCGCACTGATTTGGATTGCAATGCTACATGCTAACATGATTATGACTACTTTTTGGCCCTCTCCTCTCTTCTCTGTGTTGCTATCATATTCCTAAGTCATATATCTTAGATGTTCTTTCTTCTCTCTGCTACTATCATATTCCTTCTCGCTTATCTGCCTTCTACAGTCTCCTCTCCTCTCTCTCTCAGTTGCTTCTCTATGGACGATGATATTATGGATTAAATATTTTAAATAGAATTGCTCTCGGCCCTCTCCTCTCTCAACTGCATCGACAACATTTTCTGGTTTGGTGGCTCATAACTCTCGGCCCTCCCCTCTCTCTTATGCTATCATAGTCCTTACTTCTCATCCCTCTCCTCTCGTCTCTTAATTAGTTCTCTATGAATGATGATATTATGGATTAATTGAGTAAAATGGAATTGCATATGCCTACGAATGATGATATTGGTGGCTCATAACTCTCCGGCCCTCTCCTCTATCCTCTCTGCTTCTCGGATTAAAATGCATTTGTGAATATAATGATAGTGACACTTGTTAAATTAATCTTGATCTTAATGGAGTTTTTACTTGAGGTTTTATTGAGGAAGGACACGGGAGACAAAGGCAGAGAAAGATACTCTCTTACATTCCTTAAACAAAGCTTGTTACATTTAAATAGGGCTCAAATCAACGGTCTAGTGCAGTAAATAAAAACAGTTAACGAAATACATTAATGCTCATTAACACTGATATATTTTCTAGGTGTTGTAGCAGGTTCCCAACCAGGTCGTGCCAACCGTGACAAAAAGGTGCATGTTTTCCTCTTTTATTTCACACCCCCTCTAAACCTGTGTCGTCCCTTACTCCAAGCTTTTCCCGAGGTCGATGAAGCAGTTTCTATGTAAGGGCTTGGTCAGGATATCGGCCTTCTAAACATCTGATGAGAAATACTCCAGCTCGACCTGCTTCTTCTCAGCTGCTTCTCTGATGAAGTGGAAGAGAATCTCAATATCCTTGCTTCATGCGTGAAACACGGGATTTTTTGCGAGTGCTAGGGCAGATGTGTTGTCGCAGAAATTTTTTACGTCGTTTTCTTCTTCTTTCCACATTTCTTTCTTCAATCATTGTAGCCAGATGGCTTCGCAGGTGGCAATGTTAAGCGCAGTAAACTCATCTTCTGTAGTGGAAAGGGCCACGGTGTGTTGTTTCCTGGAGCTCCAAGAGATGGGGCTTGAACCCAGGAAGAACACAAACCCACGGGTGCTCTTTCGATCGTCGAGACTGCCTGCCCAGTCAGAATTTGTGTATCCAATTAGTTTTGCATTTTTTCCAGTTTGAATAAAATGTCATGCGCCTTTGTTCCCTGCAAATAGTGAAGTACCCGTATTTGGCGCCTGGAAATATTTTTTAGAAGGGTTACTCACGAACCTGGCAAGGATGTTGACTGAATTTCAATATCGGGCCCTGGTTGGTGAGATAGATAAAGAGCCGATGAGTCTCCTATATTCTTCGATGTTTGCTTGCTCTTCTTCTTTTCTTGAAATGAATTTGTCGGAGGTGAACATTGGTGTTATAGTTGGATTGCAATCTTCCATCTGAAATTTCTTTAACAACGACTGGGTGTAGAGCCCTGTGACATGAAAATTCGCACAACAGTGTTTGATCTGGAAACCTAGGAAAGTTCAAGTTTCCCAGATCTGTCATTTCATAAGCTTCCTTCATCTATCTTTAAAATTCTCTTATCATTGTTGGATTGGTTCATGTCACAATAAAAATCATCCACATATAAATAAATTTGATAGATTTGCCGTAATTTTGTAGTTTTGGTGTAGAGTGTGGGCTCAATTGGGTTGGGGGAGAACCCCTCTTTGTGGGGCTTGCTTAAGCCCATACAGGACTTTGTGGAGTTTGTATACTTTGTCTTCACTTTCTTTAAGTTCAAATCCAGGCGGCTGGCAAACGTATACTTCTTCAGCTAGTTCCCTGTTTAGGAAAGTTGATTTCACGTCTAATTGAAAAATTGGGAGCTTAAACTAGGCTGCAATGGCAAGCAGCATGCGAATGGTCGTCAAACATGCGACTGGGGCAAATGTTTCATCGTAATCGGCTCCTAGTATTTGGGTGAAGCCCTTTGCCACAAGACGAGCTTTTTGTTTAAACAAACTCCCATCGTCATTATGCTTTATTTTTAATATCCATTTGAACACTATTATAGCTTTATTAGTGGGTCTTTTGACAAGAGTCCAAGTCTCATTTCTTTCTATGGACATGAGTTCTTCTTTCATTGTTGAGTTCCATCCTTCTTTTACCGCTTCTTCAAAATTAGTTGGTGTGATTGTCAACATAACTCTCTCTGTGGCTTGATAGATGTCTTGTAAAGATCTTAATTTGACGGGCAATGATGATTCAGAAGTAAGATCCAGTTGAGGAATATCCTTATTGCAGTGGCGGGGCTGGAGAAATTTTCCAGCTCAACCGCAATGAGGTGGTGTTTGATTTTGACAGAATCTGATGCCTTAGTCCCAAAGGATATCTTCATGAAAGGTAACATCCCTTGATACTATGAATTTGTTGGAGAGGGGTTCTAGAGTCTAAAAGCTTTACTTTCTCTGCTGTAGCCGAGAAAAAAAAACATTTTTCTCCTCTTCCAATGAGATTGTCTCTTCCTTCTTTGTTTGAGTGAGCATTCGCAACACACCCGAATACTCTTAAGTGAGCAATTATTGGTTTTTGGTTATAAATTGCTTCATAGGGGGTAGAGTCAGTCAAAGCTTTGGTGGGCAATTGGTTTAGAATGTATATGGAAGTGGCAATGGCAGTGGCCTCCCGCCAGAGATGTCTTGGACAGGATGTGTGTGTCATCATGGTACGTGTCATTTCTACCACTGTTCTATTGCGTCTCTCTACCGCCCTATTTTGTTGGGGGGAGTAGGGAATTATGAGTTCTCTGCGGATTCCTGCTTCCTTGCAGATGGTATTGAAGTATCCTGACATGAACTCTCCTCCCCTATCATTCCTCACAGCTTTTATCTTTTCATCAAATTGATTTTTTGTCTGTCTTTTGAAGTCAAGGAAGTGCTTACTGGTTTCAAATTTTTCGGCTAATGGCAAATCCATATGTACCGGCTGAAGTCATCTACGATGAGGAAATAGAATCGTTTGCCTACTATGGAGAGGACAGTGGCCGGCCCCCAGAGATCCATGTGAAGGAGATCAAGGGGAACACTGGCCCTTCTGTGAGCATTTTTGGGGAATGGCTGCATGTGTGATTTGGCTTTAGCACATGCAGAACAGTTGAGTGAGGAGGTACTGAATTTGGGCAGTCCTTCAACAAGTTGTTTTTGTTGTATGATAATGATGAGTGGGAGGCTTATGTGGCCTAGCCTATGGTGCTAGAGAGGGGTATTGGACGTGGGGGTTGTTTGGTGGCAGGAGAGAGTTTTGGTCCCAGCAGGGGCTAGGCAGATTGTGAAGATATTGCTTTTGTTCATATGAGCTCATAGCTATGGCCACAACTATGTTCTTCTTAGGTTCCACAATTTCACAGGTCTTCACCCTAAAGAGGGCCTTATATCCCTTTTTCAGTAGCTAGCCGACACCTAGGAGGTTTTGGGAGAGAGTGGGGACAAATTGAACAACAATGGTACTCCTTCCCTCTATTCGTTCCTTGTTGCCATCTCCTAGTGTCACTTCTGATTTCTATTTTTCATCAAGTGAGGTGAAGAAAGCCCTACTGTTCACCATGTGATTGGAACATCCACTATCAACATACCAACTGGATGACAGAGATGGTGAGATGGGAGTGTTACAGGAGAATAGGAATTGGTCTGCATTAGTTTCAGAGACTTGGACTTCTTCTTTTGTTTTATGCCAACACCTTCCAGCTGAATGGTTTGGGATTTTGCAATTCCTGCATCTCCAGAAACAGTCCTTGGACTCATGATTCGGTTTCTTGCAGATAATACAGTGGGTGTTGCTGCCAATTTTATTTTAGAATGGTGTGTGTGGTTTTTGTTGTGTTTGAGTAAACTTGTTGTTTTGAGGGCTTGAGTTTTCAGATTTTTGTTAATCACGTGTCTTACCTTTTTGAAAAGACATCTTTGTTTGGAAAGCTTTTTCAATCATTGGTTCATCATGGCTGAGCAGATCTTCATGGGTTTGTAAGGAGGTCATGAGATCAATTACTGTGAGCTTTTCTAAGTCATGTACCTCAAGGATAGCAGACACTGTGTTTGTGAGTATTTGGAAGTGACGTTAGTATTTTCTCCACGATTTGTTGTTCTTCAAGTGTCCCTCCAAGGCTTCTAATTTGATTAACAAGGTTGATTACTTTTGCAAAGAACTCTTGCACTGACACAGACTCAGTCATAGTTAATGAATCAAAGTTGCGTCGAAGGGTATAGAGTTTTATTTTGATTACCTTTCGAGAGCCTTTGTATTCAGTCTCGAGTCGCTGCCATGCTTCCTGAGCCGTCTTGGATCCCATGATTCTAGGGTAAATAGCAGATGCAATACCTTGTTGTATCAAGTGCAGGGCCAGTGCATCGTTTTTTTAGTTCTTTTGGGTATTTCGGAGCTTCCCCTTCTTTGGTTTTCTCTGGAGCACGAGGCCCTGGGAACGAAGGAGTGTCTCCATCTTATCACTCTAAAAAATCATACAGCTCGCCAGTGAAAATGGGAATGGTGGAATGAGTGTATAGAGGAGCATTATTGGTAGATCATTGTAGAAAAGTAGAGCAATGAAACCTGTGGGCTGTATTTCTTATATTAACCTTCAAGTATGAGTACATATATATAGGAAGAGAGAAAGAGAGAAGTCCCAAAGAATACAATGTGGGACAAAACAAAAAGGCATATATGGGCTTATAAATGGGCCACAATTACAATGGACTTTTACACATGGTTTTACTATCTTCTAACACTCCCCCGCAAGCTGGAGCATACAAATCGTAGGCACCAAGCTTGGATAGAAACCGCTGATACAATGGCCGAGATAGAGCCTTAGTAAAGATGTCGGCCACTTGCTCAGAGGCTGGAACATGTTTCAATTCAAGTTTCTTCAGTTGTACCTTCTCCCGGACAAAGTGACAATCAACCTCAATATATTTTGTTCGCTCATGGAATACATGGTTCTTTGCAATATGTATAGCAGCCTGACTATAGCAAAACAGAGTTGCTAGTGAGGAGAGTATGACACTCAAATCACAAAGAAGGCTCTACAACCAGGTAAGTTCAGAAACGAGAGCAGTCATTGAACGATACTCGGCTTCAGAAGAAGAGCAAGCAACAACAGATTGCTTCTTGCTACGCCATGTGATGAGATTTCCTCCAAAGTAGGTACAGAAACCAGTGGTGGATCGTCGATCATCAAGCGAGCCCGCATAATCAGCATCAGTGTACGCGACAAGAGATAAAGAGGAGGATGGCTTGTATACCAACCCTTGTCCCAGGGCAGCTTTCAAGTACCTGAGGATGCGCTCGACAGCCTGTAGATGAGAGTTTCTTGATGAATGCATAAAGCGACTAACCACTCCAACAGCAAAAGAGATATCAGACCTTGTAAATGTTAGGTATATCAGTTTTCCTACAAGGCACCGATAATATTCAGGATTTGTAAACAGAGAATCTGATTCTGTTCTATGAGCACTTAGCTTGTGATTGACATCCAAAGGTGTTTCCGCGGGTTTACATCCGGAATAACCAGCATCCTGAAGAAAGTCAAGACAATATTTCCGTTGAGATGGGACCAGGCCATCAGGTCGACGAGCAACCTCAAGTGCAAGGAAGTATCGAAGGTTTCCCAGATCTTTTGTTTGGAAGATAAAGTTTAAGTGTTGTTTGATCTGTTGTATCCCGGTGGAGTCATCGCCAGTTTTCAAAATATTATCCACGTAGACTAAGAGAATGACAGTCCCTGTTGATTGATGATGAGTAAAAAGGGAGAAGTCAGCCGAGCTTCGCTGAAAGCCAATATCATGAACAACCTTGCTAAATTTTTCAAACCAAGCTCGAGGGGACTATTTGAGACCATAGAGAGCTTTACGCAGACACCCGAGATTCCCCGGTGGATCAAACCCGGGAGGTTGGTGCATGAAAACCGTCTCATGAAGATCACCATTAAGAAAGACATTCTTAATGTCCAGCTGATGTAGGGGCCAGTTGCAGTGAACAGCAAGATAAATAAGGACCCGGACAGAGTTTATTTTGGTGATAGGGGAGAAGGTCTCCTCGTAGTCCAAGCCTTATTGCTGAGTGAACCCACGAGCCACAAGAAGGGCATTGAGGTGGTCGATTGTCCCATCCGGAGCATGTTTAATGACGAAGATCCATTAACAGCTAACGCAGGACTGGGCGGAAGGAAGAGGTACCAGATCCCAAGTGTGATTAGCCCAAAGGGCTGACATCTCATCCTCCATTGCTGCACGCCACTCAGGGTATTGAAGAGTCTCCTGCACAGTGTTAGGAAGAGAAATAGAGGAAAGAGCAAGAGCAAATTTGAGCAGAGGAGAGAGCCGATGTAACAAAATATAGTTTGTGAGTGGATGAGCCATAGAAGCGGAGGCGCAGTCAGCTGGCCACGAGATAGTACTGGTAGACGGTAGCAGTGATTGGGCTCCGGAGTTCGAACTATGGCAAGTGTAGACACGGATGAGAGGTGGTTTGGGTGGTGGTGGTGCCAAATGGGGTGTTGGAAGAAGAGGTGATAGAGAAGTTGTGACTGGGATTGCAGGACGAGGCACGGGTTGCACACGTGGAGGTACTGAAGCGGATGAGTGAAAGGGTTGGTTTTCCAGGAAAGTAACATCAGCTGAAACAACCACTTTTCGGTCGACTGGAGGGTAACATACATACCCTTTTTGAGTGCGAGAGTACCCCACGAACGTACATTTGGTTGCACGATAAGCAAATTTATCCGTAGGTGGACCAAGATTATGGACATAGCAGGCACACCCGAACACCCGAGGTGCGAGAGGAAACAGAGATTGAGAGGGAAAGAGGAGGCTAAACGGAGTGGCGAAGTGGAGAATGGAGGAAGGCAGGCGATTGATGAGATGACATGCAGCCAACACTGCAAAGTTCCAGCATTCGATGGGTACCTGCATTTGAAACATTAAGGATCGAGCAACATCAAGAAGATGACAATTTTTGCGTTCAGTCACGCCATTTTGCTGAGGAGTGTTAGCACAAGATGTTTGATGTATAATTCCAAACTAAGCATAAATTGTGGCGAACATTTGTCTCGTATATTCCCGCGCATTATCAGTTTGAATGATTTTAAGCGGAGAAGAGAACTGAGTACGAAGTTCAGTAATGAACGTACGAAATATAGAAGTGAGTTCGGTACGATCCCGCAGTAAATATAACCATGTGACATGAGAGTAATCATCAATAAACGTTACAAATTAACGGTACCCAAATACACTATGGACTTTATAAGGGACCCAAATATCAGAATGGACAATGGATAAAGGAGTAGTACTCCGATGATAAACAGGACTAAAGGAAACTCGATGTTGTTTACCAAAGATACAAGATTCACAAGTAAACTCATTCAAGGAGACATCCGGAAGAGCTTGCTTGAGAATCTGAAGGGGAGCATGCCCGAGACGACGATGTCACTCGACCGAGGAGACGATAGAAAGAGCAGATGGAAGAACATCAAGAAGATAGAGCTCATGCGACAGCCGCCCGCACCAATAATATTCCGCATTTGTCGATCCTGCACAACAAAGGACGATGTGAGAATGTAACATGACAATCAAGATCCTGCGTAAGTTGGCTAACCAAAAAGTAAGTTAAACGGAGAGCCCGGAATATGCAGAACCGAGGTTAAGGAGAGGTTGGGTGTGAGATGGATATCGTAGCTCCTGAGACAGGGATGGATTCACCATTGGCCACAATGATGAACTTGTGATGAGGAGATGTCAAGTATTGCGGCGGCTTCTGGGAAGTAATGTGGTAGGTGACACCAGAGTCCATGATCCAGTAAGAACTCCGAGATAGACAGGATATACCTTCATTGGCGATGGAGGCCACGGAGCTCAAGGAGCGAGCAATCACCCCTTGGAAGTGCTGAAGCTGGGTGCGGAGAGCATCAATGTCAGTCTGAGCGGTTGAAGAATCTGAAGTAGAAGCAGAGTGCAGAGACTCGGCCTTAGTAGAGGCAGCAAGGTGGGGCGGCAGACCATGCTTACGATAACAGGTGGCCTTCATATTATTATCCCGACCGCATGAAGTGCATTTAAGGGAGGAGTTTCCAGCACGTCCTCGTCCCTGAGCCGGATGGAGACCCCCACGGGCTGAAGGACCGCGACTGGAGTGATGTGGTGAAGGTAGCTGTAGAAGAGCTAGAGAGGGAGGCATAGGAGCCTCGGGCGGCGGGGTGACCTTCAAAAGCATTGAACAGACATCCGAGAGAGAGGGAGTAGTGGCGGAGGAGAGGATCTGAGCGCGAACACTATGCAGATGAGAAGGGACACTTACCATCATCATGGCAATCCCGATGGCCTCTTTTTGTGCCCATTGGGGAACCAGAACTGTAGTAGGAAGCTGGTGTTGTATCCAAGCCTCAACAAGAGTCTTGGCCTTGGCAACGAAGGAAGTCATATCGCCTGGCATCCCGGGATCAAGGGATTGAAGATCAGTGATGATATCAAACAAATGTTGGAGGCTGTTTTGGCCAGAATAGAAGGAATGGAGTTCCTCCCACATGGGCTTAGCTGTATCATGATACATGGTCATCTTGTAAGGCTCGGTATCCATATAGTTGAGAAGAAAGGATTGCACACGGCCGTCATCACGATCCACTCATCAGTAGGAAGGGCAGGAGTAGCCCGGGTCAAGTGATGAAGAATTCATTTCGTCTGGAGCACCCGACGTACTGAATGTACCGATTCCACAAAGTTTTGTTTGCCATTGAGAGATATGGTGGTAATCTGGAGTTCATCCCGAAGATCAGTAGCGGAAGTAGCAGCCCGAGGTGGCAAAGGCGAAGCCGCAGCGGAGTCGCCGGAGGCAGAAGTGGAACCCATGAAACCACAGCAAGGAGAACAACAAGGTCTAGCCGCCGGAAGTAGTCTAGCCGCAGAAGGAAGACAGAAGCCGCAACGGGAAGACAAAAGCTGCAGCAAGGAGTAGCCGAAAGGAGAGAAGTCCTAGTCGCAGCGGTCTGATAGCAGCATAGGCTGGAAGAAACAGAAGGTCGGCGAACAGGCACTTGACCGGACAGTTAGAGGCAGCCCGCAACCCAAAACCCAGAGCGGTTAGAGAAGATAAGCCCCTAGACTAGAGAACAGGAGAAGCCGCATGGTCTCGGTGTCAAAACACCAGCGACAAGAGGCCGCGACCTAGATACGGAGCTCGCGGCGGGTAGAGAAGCCGCAACGAACAAGCAAAGAAGAAACCGCGCGAGAAGACGCAGCGACTGGGGAAACCGCAGCGGGTAGGGAAGCCGCAGGGGGGAAATCGCAGCAACTAAGCAAAGAAGACCGCACGGTCACAGTGAGCACACCAGCGACAAGGAAAGATAACGCGACCAAGATGAGGTGCAGGCAGCGGTTAGGGAAGCTGCGGCGAATAATAGAAGTCGCAGCGACAAGGAGAAAAAGTCGCGTGAAAAGAGAGGCGAGAAGGCGGATAGACAGGAAGCAGGTAACCAGAAAGAAACCGCGCGGTTAGAGGAAGAGGGCCCCACCTAATCGAGAAATTTATAAAAGGGAAGGGGGGCAAGAGGAGAAGAAGAGGTGGAAGCCACGAGAGAAAAAGGGAGTGAGAGGAGCGGCTAGAAAACTTAACCGCGCGGGAAGCCGCGGTTCGAAAGGGAGGAGGCCGCAAGACACTGCGGTTAAGCAGGAGAACGAGCCGCCCGATAATCCGGAGGAGCGGGCGGTTAGAAAAGAACAGGTCGGACAGTATTCCTCTGATACCATGTAGAAAAGTAGAGCAATGAAACCTGTGAGTTGTATTTCTTGTATTAACCTTCAAGTATGAGTACATATATATAGGAAGAGAGAACGAGAGAAGTCCCAAAGAATACAATGTGAGACAACAAAAAAGGCACATATGAGCTTATAAATGGGCCACAATTACAATGGGCTTTTACATATGGTTTTATTATCTTCTAACAATGATGATGCCATCAAGAATAAGAGAGCAGATGCTACAATGGCTTTGATACCACTGTTAAATTAATCTTGATCTTAATGGAGTTTTTACTGGATGTTTTAGAGAGGAAGGGCACGAGAGACAAAGGCAGAGAAAGATACTCTCTTACATTCCTTGAGCAAAGCTTGTTACATTTAAATAGGGTTCAAATCAACGGTCTAGTGCAGTAAATAAAAATAGTTAAGGAAATACATTAATGCCCATTAACACTGATACATTTTCTAGGTGCAGTAGCAGGCTCCCAATCCGGCCGCGCCGACCGGGACAAAAAGGTGCAGGTTTTCTTCTTTTGTTTCACAACACTGATATAGATGATAACATGTCTTTGATTGACTTCCTATATGGTATTAATCGCATTTTCTGGTTTACAATGATAGTGATACTAGTATTATTTTTTCCTTAAAATGGATTTGCATTTTCTGATTTGGTTTGGTTTCATCTATTCTCTTCTCTACCTTTGTGGCATTAATTGCATTTTCTGGTTTATTTGCCTCTATCATGTTTGTTGGCCTTTGTGGTATTAATTGATATATTATGATATTATGTAACTTCTCAGCTTTATGAAATTGCTATCAATAAATTGTTTTATTCAGCAACAAATGATGATTAAAGACACCCCACGAGTAACTCCATCATTTTGCAATCTAAGATGTATAGCCATGCTGAATGATGAATGGCGATATTGAGTTGTTTTGTTCGAGAAATAAGAGGTTGGATGTGCATTGCTTGGTACTTGAATATAAATAGAATGTTGGTCACTTTGTGAGGATGAAGTTTTCTTGGAGAGGGATTGAAGTGGGTGCAACTTAGAGATATTGTTGACACCTATCTGGATGTGAGGAGACCTATAATAATGAAGAGCAAAGACGTGGCCATGAGTGAAAAAAAGGAAGTGAGAGAAAAATGTATGAGAGGGACAAAGTGGATCTTGAGGGTGGCGTTCGTCAAATAATGATCATATTCTATCTACAATCACGACTGTTGATGATTATGCGATAGATGAAGAATAAGGTATGTTTGAAATTTATTTTTTAAAATTTTGATATTATAAAAAATAGATAAAGTTGCAAACATCTTAAAATTGCTAGTTTACAATTTCTGTATCATTAAGATATTGTATGTTCAATGTTTTACTTATCGCATTATGCCGTTCTTATTTCTGTGATAGAAATGTTACGTAGAGTTTTTAAGAATTACAAGTTCAATAGGTTGTAAAATAGTTAATACGGTAGCATATATAAAATAAAAAATAACATATAACTATATATATAATTAATTAAATATTAAAACTCAATATATGAAATATCTCATATATATATATATAACTGACATGAAAAATCCAAACTAACGTGTCCCCGACATCTGACATCTGCAACCATGGCTGGGACAGATGGCGGCACAAATGGTGGCACGACATAAACGGCAGAGAGCGGTGGAATTTCTTTGGGAGACGGTGGGAGCAGTGATTGCACAAGCGCAATTGGTGGCGACACCGATGGGATAGGGCTCCCGAAGTGCCAGTATATGCTCGCAACGAAACAGGAAAGCACGGCGTCAAAGGATGTCGATACTTTCAATAACAGAGAACAGAGTGACGGTTGTTTATGTGGCACTGATTCTCATGTCGGATTATGTACCGAATCAATTGCTTTGAAAAGAATTAATCAATTTAATAAATAGTGACCCCCTGCGCTTGATAAAATAAGCATGTGGCGGGCAACTTGAGGACTAGGAGTGGTCGACTGGACAGAAGATGTTATTGGGCGTGGGCTAGCAAGAGAGCAATACAGTAAAATCGACACGAGGAGATCGCAGGCGAGATGATGAGAACATCAATGCGGACGACTCCACAGATAAGGGCAATCCCCGCTGATGTCGACGGAGACGGGGCCGTTGGCGATCAAGGAGTTGTGGCTGACTGGCGTGGCTCTTAGAGCTGACACTTAAAACTGAAAACCGTAAACTGAATCAGAACCGAACTGGAGCCGCAAAGAACTGGACCAAACCGCTCGTGAATTATTCAAGTTCCGATTGGAATTTTGGAACAGAAAACAACAATGGTTCGGGTGCGGTTCCTTCATTTTATTATCCGAACCGGAACCGCAACCGCAACATAAATGTTTTGAGCGGTTTTAAAATTTTTAAACCCAATTCGGACCGAACCGAAGAAGAACCGAACCACAATCCGTTTATTATTATTATTTATAATACATATTTATTATTTTTTTATAATATTAATAATATATATTTATTAACTATTCGACTATACCTAATTACCTATATCAGTTGCCTGGTTGTAGCGACGTCTGATTGCAATCGTACTCAGTGATGAACCCTGCCAATATACAAAATGGTATTTGGTGATTATTATTTAATTTTGTTGATGATTATATTATCTACTTTGTGCATGTTTATGCTTGATATTCCTCAACTACTTCGATAAAATGACTGTTTATGTTCAGAATTGAGTATTATAATGTTACTTGCTGTTCATCATGTTAATATGATCACGTTTATGTTGATAGGAAAAAGAATTTTTTGTATTCAAAATTGAAACAATGGTAATACATATGATGTACAAGGGAGGGTGATCCTAACACCCGATGTGACTCTAAGCTGACACTACTACTCATAATGTACAACATATCTAACACTCCCACCTCCCACAAACTCACGAGGGATCATACACCGAGAGTTTGGACAGTAGATAGGCATGCTAGATATTCGTCTGCGGTTTATCATCAAATCTACAATCTGCTGCTCGGAAGAAATAAAGGAAGGGACAAAAGTGTCACAACCATAGTGCTCACGTAGGAAGAAAGCATCCACCTGATATGCTTGGAAAGAGAATGTTTCACCGGGTTTAGAGCAATCTGAATAGCACTAGTGTTATCACAGTAGAGGGGAGTGGGATCTGGAGAAGAGACACCAAGATCCTCAAGAAGCCAACGGAGACAAATAATATCCTCAGCGGTGGTAGTCATGGCTCGAAGCTCAGCCTCAGTGCTGGAACAAGAAACACCAATCTGTTTCTTGGACTTCCATGCAATAAGTGAAGAACCCAAGAACAAGCAGAAACTAGTGACAGAACGACAGTCAACAGGATCACTAGCCCAGATGGAGTCCGAGTAAGCAAGTAGCTGTAGAGAACTATTGCTGGAGAAGAAGAGACCATGATAGGTCGTCGCCCGGAGATAGCACAGGAGCCGCGGCAGATGACCATAATGCACAGAGGTGGGCACACTAACAAACTGTCTCAGCACATGAACAACATGGGCAATGTCAGGCTGAGTAATGGTGAGATAGATGAGACTTCCCACGAGGTGACAGTATCGAGTATGATCAGAGAGTGGAACCTCATCATCCGGACGTAGCTGAAGGTGGAACTCCATAGGGGTGTCCACAGTGGGAGACTCAGAGAGAGCAGCCCGAGCAAGGAGATCTGATGTGTAGCACTACAGAGAGAGTTGAAACCCGCAATTTATAGAGCTGACCTGAAGACTCAAGCAATAGCTCAGTTGTCCAAGATCAGTCATCTGAAACTGCTGTTGAAGGTGATGTTTGACGAAGGCCACATGAGAAGGATTATCACCAGTAATAATTATATCAACCACGTACAATAACAAAAGGGTCCGACCACGATAGGAGTACATGAACAGAGCTGGATCATGTGGACATGGCTGGAAACCAGCGGCTGTAATGGCTGAACTAAAACGTGCAAACCACGCGCGGGGCGCCTACTTAAGCCCGTAAAAAGCTCGCCTCAAGCGGCAGACAAGGCCTGGTGGAGAGGATAGACCCGGAGGAGGAAGCATGTATACCTCCTGCTTAAGATCACCGTGAAGAAAAACATTCTTCACGTCGAGCTGTGATAGGGACCAGTGGCGAACAGTGGCAACAACAATAAGAGTTTGGACTATAGTCATGTGAACAATTGGAGCAAAAGTCTCGTCATAGTCTCACCCTTACTCCCGGTGAAAACCACGAGCAACTAGCCAAGCCTTGTACCTCTCCACAGAACCATCAGAGTGTGTCTTGACCTTAAAGACTCACTTACAAGTAATAGGAACAACACCAGGTGGAAGAGGAACAAGCTCAAATGTACGAGTGTGCTCAAGCGCTTCCAACTCAGCAGACATAGCAACCCGCCACTCAGGTATCTGGGCAGCCTCACGGTAGGAAGTCGTCTCTGGAGTACTGCAGGCAGTAGCAGGAAGGTCCAGCGGTAGGGTAGCAAGGCTAAGGCGGTTGGGAGGACGCCTCTCACAAGGTGGGTTGCGGCGCACAGGAGGATCATCTATAGGGTACTCGCTGGAGGAGGTAGGCACTGAGTTTGGGGGTACTAGAGGAGAGGAGATAGGAGGAGGACGACGAGTATAGTGATAAGGAAGAGGAGACACGGCCCCAAGTGGACAGCTCATCAGAGGGAGAAGTGTGACGGAGGAGAGGAGTGAGGAGGTGACGGAGTACACTACGGCAAGGAAGGAGGAGACAAAGTAGACTGCGACAAGGGAGGAGGAGGTGACGGAGTAGACTGTGACAAGGGAAGAGGTTGTGGACATACCAGAGGGGAGGATACATGAGGCGGAGAGATGGGAAGAGTGAGAAACTGAACGTCAGAGGGAATAACAGATGCGTGTGAGGTCGAGTGGGCAGAGGACACGAAGAAAGGGTGAGACTCGTCAAATGTAACAACGCAGTCGACGTGCAACATGGTTCATAGCATCGATAGACCTTATGTTCAGTACTATATCCAAGAAAGGCACAAGGAACAGACTGAGCAGAAAACTTAGTACGCTCACGTAGAGAGAGTAGAACATAACATCGACAACTAAAAACACGAAGATGAGTGTAATATAGGGGTCGAGAGTACAGACACTCACCAGGACACTGACCCTGAAGGAAAGTGAAGAGCTACAGATTAATAAGATAGACAACAGTGGAAACATACTCAGCCCAAAAATATGGAGGAACGTGAGAGGAGATAAGAAGGGTGGGAGCTGTCTCAATAATTTAACGATGCGTCCTTTCAGCGGTGTCATTCGGAGTGTGTTCACCGGGACAGTCAAGCTAGGGGAGAGTGTCGTGGGTAGCTAGCAGATCTTGAAAAGCATGAGAGAGATACTCCCCCTTGAGTCAGAACGAAAAATGCGTATGAAAGCAGAAAACTGTGTGCACATCATAGCAGAAAAAGTAACATATATCTGAAAAATTCAAATCGAGAGTGCATAAAATAGACTCAACAATAACTAGAATAGTCATCAATGAAAAGAACATAGTACCTGTGTCCACCCTTGGATACAAAAGGTGCGGATCCTCATACATAAGAATGAACTAAATCAAAAGTACGTTGATACATGCACTCACTAAACGGATATGGGAGTTGTAGCTGTTTACCGAGCTTACAACCCGAACATGAGTGAGATTGATAAATGGAGACACGACCAAGGAAGCCATTACTGATGAGAGAAGCTAGACGTGAACCACTGGGATGACCAATACGGTGATGCCACTGAGCGAAACTAATGCATTCCTAAATTCTAAATTTGATTTTAAAATATTTAAAAATATGAACTTTTAAATGTTTGCGGCGCAAGTGAAATTTTCACGAGCAAAGCCATGTGGTAACCAACCTAGAGTCACAAACACATGTTAATGTCTAACAATCGAGTGCTTAGCTAATACGACTTAATGTTCCACAAGCGAGAAAATTAAAGAAATGGCAATGTGAGACAAACAGATTTTAAAATTGTCGACAAACAAGGATAAATGTTAATTAAAGGCAAGATCTGAAACTATAGAGGTCATTTTAAAATTAAGCATAAAAGTTACACTAACATGAATCAAGCACAAGAGAATTAAGTGGCATACCCTAATTGCATGACAACTGCGACAAACCCGGCTCTTCAGGAGAACTCAAAAGAAGCTTTGTAGATCAACATGAATGTCATCGTTCGCTGCGAAAAGGAGCAAGAACGGGTCGTCGGATTCTGGCAATCACTCTGGTGGCTCTGGCGCTCTCTGCGACAGGGAGGAAAGGAGAATCCAAGGAACGGCCGTACAAGAGCTCGCTCCTGCCGGAGTTCGCGTGCGAGAGGCTCGCAGGCAGCAGTCCCGCCTTGGGAATACTCGTCGACATTTGTACCGGTCACAGGAAAGGTCGTCGAGGCTGAGGAAGCAAGAAGATGGGCACGCGCGGCAAGATGGATGCTTTGCCAGGCTTTACCGAGAAACAAAGATTTTTCCTCTGTTTCCCGATTCTGTCCAGACCACCCTTAACTGGTACGGGCAACGGGTTTTATAAAAGGGGGAATTGAATTCAGCAATTTAATGGATAGGGATTTCAAAGGTCAAAAAAAGGCTAGTAATGGGTCGTGTCAAATTGATATCAAAAGGTTAGTAATGGGGGAAGTTTTCCGGTTGATTTTAATGTTTGATGGCAGAAGGTTTCAGATTAAAAACGGCTGATTTTAATGGGGGGAGTTTCCAAAAGGCTTGTAATTTTAAAAGACTCCCATTTAGTATTCTGAAATCTATAACTTCTGAATTTAACGCATTTAATGTCAAATTCAGAATTTAAAATATTCTGTTGCTAAGTAAAAATACATTTGTTCAAAGTTTGCTTTAATTAACACTAGCCTAATTTGACGGAGATCTTCATTTAAGGTCTTATTGGTCGGTCACACCAATAAGGCGAACAATTCATGACATAAGTGCGCTAATGACATGCGCTAATGAACAAGGAACACGTACAAATATAAAATAAAATGACTTGAGCAAAGACATGCACGACACCAATTAAAATGCAGAAAATAAACTAAAATACGATGTGACTCAGGTTGCATCAATTCTCCCGGGGTTGAAAGAGCTCGATCCCGACGAGACTGTGATGTGACCTATAAGTAGAAAGCTCAAATGTGGATCTGAGAAACGAAGCACTACCACCCTGCTGCTGCTGAATGCCCCAGATCTGTAGATAAACCCTGCTTCTGAAAAAGATAGGCACTCAATCCCCATTGGAAAAGGATAACTCTTGAAAATAGAATCAACCGTAAAGTTATAATTTTCCAATGATGCTTGCAAACAGTTAGATATAATGTAATGCAAAATATTTAAATGACAAATAAATTTCAGAGCATCAAATAGGAGAGAATCACAAAGTGGAAGAGATGGTGGATTGAAAAAACAAGGTAAAAAGCATGGTAAGAAGCAAGGTATGGAGAAAACATGACTGACCCGTGGAAGCATTAAATCATATCGCATCTTACGCTCATCAGTCAGACACTTACAAGCGCTCGCAAATCCAACATCAATTACAACTATGTTTTCACCCGCTGAAGTACCACTAGGAATCCTTTAAAATGTGCGTCCCAAGCAGGAAGAAAAAATCTAGGGACCGAGTCAATTCGCCTATTACGACTTAGCCTAAAAAATTTGAAAGCAAGCTCACTCATAATCGTAGGGTAGTGTGGTGCACTAAAAGTGCGATCACCAAAAACAAAATCTATATAAGGTGAACCCAAAGTAGGATCACCAAAAGTGTGAGCATCATCCCAGACGAATATCGCACTAGAATCAATTGCTTCTTCCTGGAGCGGGGGTCCAGGCAGAAGAGTGACACTAAATAGAAGTGGCGTAGTGGTAACTAAGGAAGGTGAGGTAGATGTTGGTGAGGTCCTCTCAAGTATCCT
This sequence comes from Platanthera guangdongensis, assembly GCA_039583875.1. NCBI lineage: Eukaryota > Viridiplantae > Streptophyta > Magnoliopsida > Asparagales > Orchidaceae > Platanthera > Platanthera guangdongensis. Next base: position 93,319,068 of record CM077149.1, read on the forward strand.
AGGGACAAGACTATTCTTCTGGGGAAGAAGAACAATCTTGCGCCCATGGTGATCGAAGGAATGAGAGTTCCTCACACCATCATGCACGACGCGCCTATCGTACTGTCATGCTCTATCTAACAAGATATGACAGACATCGATGGGGGTGACATCACATAGGACAGAATCCTGGTACACATCCCCGATAGAGAACTATACTAGATAACAATGAGTAACGGGCATAGTCATGTGACTATTAACCCCAGATAAGTGGTAGGGTTGCTCGTAGTCCTACCATCTCAACCATACGTTGGGAAACAAAATTTTTCATGCTACCGCTGTCAATGATGATAAAAATAACATGTCCCTGAATACGCGCAGTAGTGCGAAATATCTTGTCTCTGAAAATCACGCGCAGTGGACTCACTAAGGGAAATCAAGCTATATCGAAGGACACAAACTAAATGTTCAGTTTGTTCTCCCTCGACCTCAATAACGTTATCAGACTTGGGCTCGGCCTCAGGTTTGGAGTCATTAAGGAAGACTCCATATTCTGGCTCACGCCCATCAGAGAAATCAGTAATTGTGACAAAGTGGCGTCGCGGCCACTCAGAAGATTTGTGCTAAGGCTCCATACACTTGAAGCATCGAAATACTCCAGTGTTGGGCTTGGATCCCATGGGCTCCATACCTAGGGTGAGGAGTACTGAGGACGGTGGGAGGAGTTGGGGTCCCAGTTGTAACATGAGGAGGAGAATCAGAACTCTTAGAGGTGGGTGCAGTGGTGGTGGTGCTCGAGGAAGGCCTATCAGTAGACCTATGTCAGTTGTCCTCTTCTGAAGTGATGCCTTCACTCTACGTGGTCGACTAGACACTTCACCCAAATCTCTAAAGTCGTGCAACTCTAACTCATCCCTAATAGCATAGCGGAGCCCGTTCAAGTAACGAGACACCGTCATATCGTCCTCCTCATGCAAGTCTAATCTATACTGCAACACTAAAAACTCGCGGGTATACTCGTCCACGGAAAGTATATCCTGTCGAAGGTTACGGAACCTTCGATAAAGAGTTTGCAGATAGTCTGGCAGGACATATCACTTCCGCAGTGGTATCTTAAACTCTACCCACGTGGTGATAGGTGCTAGACCTAAGGTGTATCGGGTGCGCTCTAGTTGAACCCACCAAACTAGTACGGGTCCTTTGAGCCTAAGGACAACATATTCAACTTGACGATTCATAGACATTTGTTTCCATGACATGAACCTTTCCACGCGCTTACACCAATCGAGGCATTTCTCGGACTCTACGTGACCCTCAAAATAGCTTGCATCAAGCTTAACTCCATCGTCCCAACGGGGTTGGCGACGGAATCCAAGGTCAGGCTGTGCAGGATCTGCGGGTCTAGGGTTTGGTTTCTCTTGTCTAGGATTGTGGTAAGAAGGTTAATTTAGTCCTAGGTGTCGTTCAGCTTCTAGGTGATTAACGGTGGTTCTCAAATTATTTACTATGTGGTTCGTGTCTCTTACGTTGGCAGTGAGTGCTTCTACTGTCTTCATCAGTTCACCCATTCGGTTAGCAAGATCGCCTATGCTAGCGTCTAAGAGATCTATACGAGTCCATTTTTTAGTGAAAACTTGGTAAAAAATTTTAACTAATAATAAATTTAAAAAAAAAACTCACTGATTTTTTTTTAAGAAAACAAGAGCTCAGATTTTTTTGAAACAACTAAATAAAATAAAATAAAGGATCATTTGATTCACAATAGGAGTGAATTGAACCTCGCTTTGATACCAAACTGATGCATTCCTACACTCTGAATTTGCTTTTAAAATATTTAAAATTGTAAATATTTAAACGTCTGCGGAGCAAGTAAGGCTTTCACGAGCAAAGTCATGTGGTAACCAACCCAGAGTTACAAACACACGTTAATGTCTAACAATCGAGTGCATAACTAATACGACTTAATGTTCCACAAGCGAGAAAATTAAAGAAATGGCAATGCGAGACAGATTTTAAAATTGTCGACAAACAGGGATAAATGTTAATTAAAGGCAAGCTCTGAAACTATAAAGGTCAGTTTAAAATTAAGCATAAAAGTTACACTAACATGAATGAGAATTGAATGGCATACCCTAATTGCATGACCACTACGACAAATTCGGCTCTTCAGGAGAACTCAAAAGAAGCTCTGTAGAACAACAGGAATGTCGTCGTTTGCTGTGGAAAGGAGCAAGAACGGGTCGCCGGATTCTGGCAGTCGCTCTAGTGGCTCTGGCGCTCTCTGCGGTAGGGAGGCAAGAGGCTCGCAGGCAGCAGTCCTGCCTTGGGAAGACTCGTCGGCATTTGTACTAGTCACAGGAAAGGTCATCGAGGCTGAGGAAGCAAGAAGATGAGCACACGCGACAAGATAGACACTTTGTCTGGCTTTACCGAGAAACAGAGATTTTTCCTCTGTTTCCCGATTCTATCCAGACCACCCTTAACTGGTACGGGCAACAGGTTTTATAAAAGAGGGAATTGAATTCAACAATTTAATGGATATAGATTTCAAAGTTCAAAAAAAAGGCTAGTAATGGGTCGTTTCAAATTGATATCAAAAGGCTAGTTGGGGGAAGTTTTCCGGTTGATTTTAATTTGTTTGATGGCAGCAGGTTTCAAATTAAAAACGGCTGATTTTAATGGGGGAGTTTTCAAAAGGCTTGTACTTTTAAAAGACTCTCATTTAGTATTCTCAAATCTATAACTTCTGAATTTAACGCATTTAATATCAAATTCAGAATTTAGAATATTTCGGTGCTAAGTAAAAATACATTTGTTCAAAGCTTGCCTTAATTAACACTAGCTTATTTGACGGACCTCTTCATTTAAGGTCTTATCGGTCGGTCACACCAATAAGCCGAACAATTCATGACATGCGCGAAATTACAAGGAACACATACAAATATAAAATAAAATGACTTGCGCAAGGACATGCGCGACATCAATTAAAATGCAGAAAATAAACTAAAATACAATGCGACTCAGGTTGCATCAGAAACCCACTGAAGGAAGACAAAGGGAGAAACCTGCAGGTGACGATGAAGTGGATGGAAGGTGGAGACGATCAAGTACGTACATCCCGCAACGACGACGACCAGAACCAAGGAGTGCCCCAGTCAGACGATCCTGCACACGACATGTAAACTCATCAAAGGTAACCAGACAACCATGGGATGTGAGCTGGCTGCGGAGGGGGAAGATGCGGTTAGCGTCGGAAATGGAGGAGGCGAGGACTTGCGACTGGTCTTGGGCGAATCGTTGCGGATTTGAGGAAGGAGAGCGCTCAGTAGGCAGTGGTGTGCGCCAAAGATAGGGGAGGATGGCATACTGGAGGTAGGGAATGCAAGTAGCTGTGGCGTGATCGAACATAGGATGCGCGCGGGAAGCGGTATCGGGAGAACAAACACAGTTGATCGTGGATGGAATGGGGAAACAGGAGCAGTTATGGCAGGTGATGGGGAAATCGTGGGGAAGACGGGCTTACGGGAATAATAAAGAGGAAAACTGAAATTAATCGGGACGTCTCACCCCGGGGGCTCGCGACGTCGCACCACGATTAGATTGTTGACTCTGAATTCTCTTACAAGGCTAACAATACCCATAAATTAATCACCCGTCACTATTTATAACAGGATGGACGGTTGGGCACCGGCCGTGAACATTTATGATTGGTCGTTACGCCTGATGTCATAACACACTAAATGCACGTCTAAAAAAATAAACATAAATATAAAACGACGATCTGGACGCGCTCGCGGTCTCGGACCTCCGATCCGATCAGCGCTTCATGCGCAAATATACGAATGTGAGCCCCGCTGACTGGTGACCCATAGTCCAGTGCTGATCTCCAACGACTCCCCCCGACTAAAAAGCATTCATCTCCGATGAATGGAGATGATCGTACTGACAACGGAGATTGAGGGCGAGTCTAACAAAGCTCTGTCACGAATATCCATGTATCATCAAATATGAAGCGTGCACTCCAGCGCACCAACTAACGGCAAGAAGGACCCGTCTGCGGTGAAAATGCACTCATGCGTAGCAATATCAGCAATGCACTCAGCTCTCACCTCTCGTGATAGGGGATCCAAAAAACCAATGGAATCATAGGTGGCGCGGGAAAGTACGCTGGTGCTTTTCCAAGGTAGTCAGGGGAAGGATCAGGCTGTAACAGAGGGAATGTAGGAAGTAGATCAAGGTATGGATCTCTATGCTCGAGAGGCTCAAAGTACGGTGTTAAAACTTTAGTATTAAATACAGGATGAATACCCATATCTGTTGGGAGATTGACCTTGAAGGCATTTGTTCCAATTTTCTTTATAACCATATAAGGGCCCATTCATTTTGATTGTAGCTTCTTAGCAACCTTTTGGGAGCCTCTCCATCCGAAATCAGATCATGACTTGCTCGCCTATCTGAAAAGTCAGATCATGACTTGCTCGTCTATCTGAAAATGATGCTCTGTCTGTGTTCATTTATTTGTGCTTTATATAATTCATTACTGCTAGCAATTCTCTTCTGGATCAATTCATGTAGTTCGTGTATATGATGAATGAAGAACCTGATAGACTCACTAGGAAGTGACTCTAAGGGAACACGGGCAAGGTCAATTGGCGTCCTAGGCTCATACCCTAACACTATATGGAATGGACTCATGCCAGTAGACACTGATGGAACTATTGTATACAAATTCAGCTACGGGTAACATAGAATCCCAGACTGATGGATAATCACCAATTAGACACCGCAACAAATTCCCTAAGCCCTTATTAATGACCTTAATCTGGTCATCAGCCTGTGGGTGATAAGCAGTAGAAAACTTCAAAGTCATACCCGTCTTATACCATAACATCCTCCAAAAAAACTCAAAAATCGAACGTCACGGCCGGACACTACGGATTTGGGTAATCCGTGTAACCGGAAAAATGTCTCTCATGAAAAGGGCCGCCATATGAGCCGCATCGGTGGTCTTGCGGCAGGCAGTAAAGTGAGCCATCTTCGAAAACCGGTTCACCACTACGAAAATAAAATTGTGCTTCCTCAGGGTGCGAGGAAGGCTATAAAAAATCCATGTTGATATCGACTCAAGGATGGTGTGGGACCGGAAGAGAAGTATAAAGTCCAGTATTTTGCGTTGAACCCTTTTGTCTGACATGTGCCGCAGTGTCGTACAACACATGCAACATCCCTTTTCATAGCGGGCCAATAGAAGCGATCATCAACTAAAGCAATCGTCTTATCTTCGTCAAAGTGGTCGTTGCGCCACAAGCGTACATTTTCCAAATCAAGAAGTCTCGGAAGGACGTCCTGGGGGTGCAGAGACGAGACCCCTGATAAAAATATCCTTCTACAATATCAAACCCCTCAGTGGGATTAGGAGGATCTCTCAAAACCCAGAATAGATCTCACCAAAATCAAGGCAGGTAAGGTAATCATAAGACAAACGGTCAAAACAAGTTGCGCTGCCACTTAGTGTGTGAAGTAGGGCTATACGTCGGCTCAGAGCGTCGGCAGGCTTGTTCTCAATACCCGCGTGGTGTTTGAGAACATAATGAAAGTCCCGCAAATATTCGACCCACTTGACATGCATATGCCCCAACTACTGTTGTGAACCAAGATAGCGCAGAGCCTGATAATCAGAGTATAGAACAAACTCCTGTGGGAGGAAATACGGCCCCCAATAACGAAGCAACTGCACCACTGCATAAAACTCCCTATCAAAATTTAAGTGCTTCAGTCGGGTCTCATTCAGCTTCTCACTAAAGTAAGAAACTGTATGGCCTTTTGGCTCAGTGCTCCGCTAATCCCAACACCAAATGGGTCGCAGGCTACCTCAAATACTTAGAGAAATCGGGCAATATCAGAACAGGTGCGTCGTCAGTTTTTCCTTGATCTCAGTAAATACTCGACTGTCGACAGTCGTCCACTGAAATCTCCTTTCCGAAGGCAGCTCATGAAGGGGCTCATAATGATGTTAAAACCCCGAACAAATCTCTTGTAGAACGTGTCTAGTTCGTGGAAGCTACGGGCATCAGTGATAGTGGAAGGAATAGGCCACTCACGAAAGGATCGGACCTTGTCTGGGTCAACAGACACGCCGGATGTTGATATGATAAACCCAAGAAAGTGGACGGAATCAGTTGGGAATGAACACTTTTTTAAGTTCACATATAGCTTGTCCTTTTAACGAGTGTCGAATACGAGCCTCAGATGGCTCGGATGGTCATCAGAAGAGTGTCTACAGATCAAAATATCGTCAAAGTAGATGACCAAGAATTTGCCCATGAAGGGTCGGAAGATCTAAGTCATGACAAGTATAAAAGTGTTGGGGCATTGGACAGCCTAAATAACATGAGCAACTACTCATAGAGACTATTTTGGGTCTTAAAAGTCGTCTTCCACTCATCTCCCTCGCGAACTCTAATCTAGCGGTACTTACTGTGAAGATCGATCTTTAAAAATAACTGGGCACCAGTCATCGTATCATGTAAGTCGTCCAGTCGGGGAATGAGAAAACGATACTTAATTGCAATCTTATTAATGGACCTACAATCGATACACATTCGCCAATTCTCGTCCTTCTTCGGGGTGAGAAGGGCAGGGACTACGCAGGGGCTCAGAATCTCTCGTATGAATTGCTTTATCAGCAACTCGTCAACCTGTCTCTTGAGCTCAGCATGCTCATCTGGATTCATCTGATAATGTGGTAAGTTCGGAACTGAAGCTCCCAGTGTCAAATCTATGGCATGTTGAATGTCTCGTAATGGAGGTAATTCGTCATGTAGCTCATCTGGGATAAGATCGTCATAATCATCCAGAAGTCACTGGACTTCATGTGGTGGATCGGGAATCTCTGTAGAGCTCTCAGAAGCCATGGTGGCTGCCACTATGTAAAAGATACTAGCGTTGGCACTCTCTCATAAACTCGATGTGACGCATGATGTGTAACGACCTTGATGAACTCGTACTAGTAGAGGGCATGACATTCCCCATGAATTTCTCCTTGGGTTGGGTCAGTGTCAACGGGATCTTACGACCCTTGTCATAGAATACATACGTGTTCAAGCGAACGAAATATGTGACATCACGGTCGTAAAGCCAAGGCCTCCCTAATAGAATGTGGGCAACATCCATATGGATGACGTCACACCAAACACAATCCTCAAATGAAGCGGGAGTGATCGGAACTAGGCACCTCTGGGTAACCTGTATAGCTGTCATATCGACCAAATGACTCGATAAGGATGTGGATGAGGCTCAGGGGTCACCTGCATCTGGTTTAATGCTCATTGGGCTACAATGTTCATGCAACTCCCGCTATCAATGGCTAGCTTGCAGGGACCGCCTGCGCTGGGAAAGTAGGTATAAAAGATCGTTGTACGACGTCAATCCTCATCAGTAAGAGGGATGTAAAGGAGATGTCGTATAACACCTAACTCTAGGGAGCGCTCTACATTGCTCTCCCAAATGTCCTCGACGGTGGCAACAACCTCCTCATCGACAAGCTCTTCAGCATCAACATTTGGTTCGTCTTCTTCAACTAACAGATTTTTGTAAGGCATTGGGCCTCTGCATGGCCCCTACCCAAGAAACTATAGCACTGGATGTTCTCTGGCCTGGAGGCCGTGGAAGGTTCAGTGGTGACAACCTTGCCCTTTGTGCTTATGGGAACATGAGGGAGCCCTGCAGGGGTGGTAGTGGCCGGTGGTGGTCGCCTAAATATGAGCCCATCTGACTTGGTAGAAATCTGACGGGTACCAGCAAGTCGCAAGTATTGTTCATATTTGAGGGTCATCTGATAAACTTGCTCTACCGTCTTCAACCGGTGAGGAATAAGCTCCCTACATAACTCTGATCTCAATCCAATACAAAATCGAGAAGCAGTGACACTAGTTTCCTCTCGTAGATCACTCCTCGCTGCAAACTCATCAAAACGAGACATGCACTCAGCTACCGATTGTGTGCCCTGACGCTACGCAAAAACCTGATTTAACAACTGATCCTGATAGGAGGCGGGAAGGAATTTTTCCTTCAATCGACGTTTCATGTCTTCCTAACGGATAATAGGACGGTACCTATCTCGTTGTAGAAATACCTCTCTAGGCTGATCCAGAAAATCTTGGCTGGACCGACTAGCTTCATTTTTGCAAATCCAACTCAATGCTCCTCGCTCATATCATACCACTCAAAGTAGTGGTCCATCTCCTGAAGCAAATCACTAAAAATCTTTGGGTCAAGCTGAGCATCGAAGGTGGGGGCATTAATGCATATGCGCCGGGTAATATCATCCTCAACACATGGTGCTTGGCATGGCGCAAGATATTGTCAAAGTAATCCTCTAGCTTGTAGTCATAACGATCCTGAGCTCCATCATGTGGAACTGAACGTCGTGGTGGAGCAGGTACAGGTTGACGGTCTCGAACATGATTGAGAGGACTTCTGTAGTGTGGAGCAGGCTCTCAAATTAGAGTGGCCACTCGTTGTGGCTGATTTCTAACACGCTGTGGTGGCAGGGCAACTCGTTCTTCCTCAAAGGGAACATCAGGTGGAGTGGGTGAGGTATCCCTACTTTAGGAAGTGAAATGCTCTCGCAAATTCTCAATGGCGTTGACGCGGGTGCGAAGATCGTCATATAGTGCAGTCAAATGATCAAATCGATCTATCATCAATCGTTGAAATTCCGTTGGTGTCATTTCAGAATTGGAGTTGGTAGCTCTATCGACGGTAAGGTTCGGGTCAGACATGGATTGACGATAAGACCTACCATTACGTAATATTCATGTTGCCCTAACCTGACTCTGATACCAAATCTGAGGCCAGGGTAGGTTGCGTAGTGGTCTTTGTGGACTCTAATGCTCTAAAGTGAGTGTGCGGAATGGACTTAAGCGCACCTACGCCATATGATGTACGGGTATTTCAATTTAAAATCTGAAAATGAAATTACTAGAAAGTAGAACTTTACAATAAAAGCAGTAAACACAAAATTTGCAATAATTTTAAGTAAGTTAGCAAAATCTGAATATTTTTCGCATAAGTTGCTATTCGCCATAACTTTCACAAATGTAGACTTATAAAATTAGGAAAAATGCAACAATAGCACGGTAAGTTTCCCAAACAAATATGTGGCAGTTTTGAATATTCAATAACGAAGTAAATAAAACACAATACAATAATAACTCACATAGGAATGAAATGAAGAACCGACAATGGGCAAATGATGACGGTGGACTGTTGTATGGGGTCGAACTTGGCCATTGGAATGTTGACATGGATTGGAGTTTGCGGCAAGAAGATGTTCTGGTGAGAGGAAGGGGTAATGATTGGAAGCCAAGCCGAGAGGGACTGGGTATGGCAATGAACCACTAGAATGAGCAGAGCTGGTGGTTTGGGCTGCCCTTCATGGGAAAGGAGTGGGGCGGATGATCTCCAGATTGGGGCAGGGCAGGGTAATGTGTCCCTGGATGAGATAGGGTTGGACGGTGGGCTGCTGGATGATTTTGACAAGGGAGAAATAAGAGAGTGAGATTTGTTGGAGGGGATTCATACAAATCGATGGAGAGAGATGGTTTAATGTAGAAGGGAGGTGGGGGATTACAGCAGATGAACGAGTAAAGTAGCGGCTTGTTGTAGGGATTAGAGGGAAGCAGTTGTGGTGCCGACCAGACTTGGGAAGGAGGATTGTGCTTGCGGTTTGTTGTGATGGGAAGGAGAATTCGAGTATTGGAGGCGAGATTTGAAGAGGAAGGGTAAGGGGTGCGGCTGCGGAGGGGGAAGATGCGGTTAGCATCAGAAATGAAGGAGGCGGGAACTTGCGACTGGTCTTAGGCAAGTCGTTGCGGGTGTGACGAAGGAGAGCTCTCAGTAGACAGCAGCATGTGACAGAAATAGGAGAGGATGGCTCATTGGAGGTAGGGAACACACGTAGCAATGGCATGATCGAACAGAGGATGCACACAGGAGGCGATATCGGAAGAACAGGCGCAGTCGATTGTGGATGGACTGGGGAAACAAGAGTAGTTATGGCTGATGATGGGGAAATCATGGGGAAGACGGGCTTACAGGAATAATAAAAAGAGGAAAATTGAAATTAACCAGGATGTCGCACCCACGAGATCTCACGGTGCCGCACCACGATTAGATTGCCAGCTCTGAATTCTCTCACAAGGCTAACAATACCAATACATGAAGCATCCGCCCCTATTTATAACAGGAGAGGGCGTTTGGGCATCGGGCATAAATGACTGTGATTGGCCGTTACGCCCGATGTCCTAACACACTAAATAAACATCCAAAATATAAAATAAAAAATACATGAATAATAAAACGACGATCCAGACGCAATCGCTGTCTCGGATCGCCGATCCGATCAACACCACCTGCGTGAATATATGAATGCAGGCCCTGCCGACTGATGACCCGTAGTCCAGTGCTGATCCCCATCAATAAATTATGAATCTTCGTTATTTGGATCATAAGCTAATGATGGATTGAAATTTGAAAATGTTTTTCATTTGTAACAAACATAAAGCTTTTTATTATAATTTAAGCTTTTTTTAATAGGGTGAAAGCTTAGAAATTGAAAGATGATACTCAAAGTCATAATCATCTGAATGCGTAAAACCTCCGCTTCATAAAGAAACATGCAAACCCATATTTGGTGATTATGGCACCCAACAGCATAATTATTAGCTCAACAATTACAGAAGATGACACCTAGGAAACAATGGTGGGCAATATGAGTGAACAAAAGTGGAGATTAACAAAAGTTTCACAAATATTTATTTTCCATAGCAAATTATATTCAACACGCCAATGCAGAGAGCAATTTCTACACCATAAAGAGAAGTAACAACAAGGGACCACTTGTTATAAGTTATAACCGACAATGAGCATCCACTTGAATCAAAGAAGCCAACAGAATATAAATTGCACCAATACTAATTGGTTATTAAAACGACATGTAAGAACATGTCATAAACACAGTAATAGGCCCATACTTGCTCAAAGAATCCCAACTCTCAGTCATTTATGATTTTCCAGCATATAAATGTGTCATTCTAAGAGGAAGGGGCATCAAATTTAAATCTCAAGGTTCTCTAATCCTCCGATCATCTTTTACAACAGCTTTGGATTTTTGGCGTAAATTATACTCATGGGATATAGGTCGGACCACTACTTGTAAAATTTTCTCTAATGCTCTTCCGTTGGTTTCTTTATTCTCTTTCTTTCTATGCTCTTGGTGTGTATTTTGTTGCTAGGCAATATTTTAGTCAGTATCATCTCCATTGAATTTCTAGTTTTAACAGAACACTTCAATGTAAAACAGCAAACCTATATAATAAACTTAACATAAGATCTTCGATGCAAAATAAAATTAAAATAATCAAGAAAAATAAAAAGTTGGGACAAACATTGGCAAATACTTGCAATTCATAAATGGTAAATTTGATAACAGTCATTCAATTTGTAACATATCTCAACATAAAATCATTTCAACCATAAATGAAACTTTCATATAAAGAAAGCTCAATTCTCTTCACATGCCACACATTAAACTTTGGCATTGCTAAAAATAGATTCAAATCCTTTAAAACTCTCTATAGAAACACAGCTCATAAGCTATCAAACTTAAGCTAATGTAAGCATATCACTTATCTCAAATCTAACTTTGTTGAAACTTGTATGATTAAGACATGAGTAGGGTGTGTGATGGAGACCAGCCCCGATCAAGTCGTCGCAAAAGTGCCCGACGCCGCGCCCGACCAGCCCTAATTTACGGCATTTAAATTTTTGTTATTTTTGCATTTTTATTTTGCAATTTTATGTATTTTTCCAATATTGGCTGTTTAAATATATATATAATATAAACATAAATATATATATATGTATGTGTGTGTGTGGGTATATAGTGTGTTATGACTGTAATCACCATTTGAAGGAGCCGTCAGCTTCCTCCCAGCCACCTGTGCATGTTCTTCCCAGCCGACCCACGAAGAGAAGAAACCAACCAGCCCATGGAGAATGGATACAGTTGGTCCAGCCGTATTTTAATTTTGGCCGGTTCAGTGAGCAACTCTAAAGTTTAGAAGGAAGCGGAAGAAATGATTCCCCAGATATTTATCTCCCGGGTTCACTATGCTCGCGCTTGTTAGGGTTCACCCGCTCCTCCCCGACATTGGCGCCGCAGCAAAGGAAGCACCACGTCTTCCGCCCACGTCCGGGCTCCAACCGTCGGCCACGTCCCCTACAGTGATCCTCCACCAGCAGTTCCCAGCCACGTCTCAAATCTTTCCGCCATGGCCGCACATCCAAGCTTCCGCCGGTTCCATATCGACACTATTAACTGTTTTTTTTCTAGACCATATAAATGGGGTTTGTTGTTGTATTGTGGGGAGATGGTGAATGATTGATGAAAAAAATAAAAAAAGTGTTGTCTTCATTTGTGATTCCTGTGAGAGGGATTTAGTGTTTGTGTGATATAGTTAGTGATTGATGATGTTGATGACTGTATTGTGTTGTAACTTTGATGCGAGTGTTTTTTTAGGAGATTAGTTCTGTTGTTCAATTGTGAAGAAGAAGACCAGTGGAGTGTTTAGTGCTTTAGAGTGGTGGCCGATTGAGTTAGGTGTTAGAGATTGTTGTAGCTTGTCGTGTGCTTTAGGAGATAGGATCGGTAGACCTGCCTCCTTGTCAGGAAGTTATTTTAGGTGATTGTTGATTGCATCTTGGAGAGGGGACGGTCAATTTGTTAAAATGTTTAGAGATATCGTGGATCCACCTTTAGTGATTGAGATTTCATTAAACCATCTTGTGTGTGAGAGCGAGTGTATTTAGGTTGTTTAGTTTGTGGCTTCTTTACACTATTGAGTGTTTGAGATTTCGTGGATCCACTTGCGTGAGATAGAGCGAATTATTTTCGTGGTGCCCGTGTGCGATTGTGGCAGACCTCGGAGCGGGAAAACGAAGGTGACGAGGAAATTCCTCGCGGGATCGCCGCCGACTTCGATTGCGGGAAGACGGCTCTTTCTGTGGGTAATTGTTTTTTTCTCTTCCTTTGTGTGCGTCTACATATTTTCTCGTAGAAAAATAGATTCATTGTTGGATTTTCGCCCGGATTTTGTCACCGAACGCTAAGTCGAAAACACCAAACGAAACATATTTGGAGTTCACGAATTTCATTTTGCTACGACAAGAGAAAAAGAACGAAAGTTGTGACTCTTCTTTTTACGGATTTAAAATTGAACTATTTTCAGGTGATTTCATTTTTTGAACGAAATAGTAATTTTATGTTTTATAAAAAAAATAAAGGATGCTTCTTTTCTCAAATTTCATGCAACATCCACTCAAAATTAATTTAATCATCGCATGCATTTATGATTTTCTAAAAAAAAACCGACAGGCGCGCAAACCCTATGCGTCGTCCTACATCAATTTGGTATCAAAACGAGGTTCCAAAATTTTTCTAAGTTTCAAGATCTGCATTGCGTAGTATAGGAACCCGCATTAGCATTTAAATTGTCAAAAAAAGGAATTTTTTTAAAGGTTTTTTTCCATTTTATTTTTGAAAAAAAAATAGCATAAACATACATTTCCATTTTATTGTCTGTGCATGCATCTGCGTAGTAATAGGTTAGTGAGATGCGTCGAGTTGAACGTGGTCAACCGAGTCGTGGAAACGAAGGGAATGCACCACCCCCGTGATTTCTACCTTTTTCCCACCAAATGGTGGCGTTACCCGAAAGTATACACCAAGTGCGAGAAGTGTTCGAAAAGCTTAATGTTAGGATGCATAGTTTAGAAGCACCCCCTCAAGCGTCAATGCCACCTCCTATTCGAGATGAGCATTCTGTTAGACCCCATCACGAAACCCCACACCACTACTTTAAAAGGTCTACACTTAGGAGGAATTCACTATTTGAGGATCACGAATCCACCTAAACCCACTCCCATAGAACCTCATCAAGGAGATCTTTACGATACTTCGATGATTATCCTCGATCACAATACATCACTTATAGAGAACGTGTTGATCCACCGATACGATCTCATTGTGCTAGAGACGATCAGTAAGATGATTGTTGTCATTCGTATCCCCGCACACGGTTGGATCCTATTGATCCTTCGACACAATATTATGATGATAGAGTTCAGTATCACTCCAGTCATTGATATTACACGTCTGCTCTATATGAGGAATCTGAGTTTGTAAATGTGCGACCACCACCACACATTCGTAGGACTCACGACCACCCACGAGCACACCATGATTATGTTATGGACGATCATCATGATGACCCTCAAGAAACCTATAAAGGTCACTCTCGTCAAGATTACATCACACCAAGTGATTCTTCTAGTGTTCCAAAAACGAACATGATGGTAGTCATTAAGGGTCAGCGAGACCACTCCACTTCCTAAAGAAGGGAAACTTCATCCACTCTGTCTGATATTCTAATACAGGATGTGTGGAGTCAACCCCCACGAGAGTCTGCTCCACTTAGAGAAGCTTCCCTAGATTCTATATCTACATTGAGTGAAGACGATTCACATACTTCACCCGAGATTTTAGATTCTTCGTTGAGTGAAGAATTTTCGCACACTTCACCTGATAGCGCACTGCGTCACATCACGATTGAGAGCCGAGAGTTTTTTAGTGATCTCGAGGTTGTCACCTCTCCCCATTCCGGGAGCACGACCCCTTCTAATGGTTTGTTTCTAGAGGACAAACACTATACTGATGGGTTTTTTGATGACCCTCCTATTGAGCCTCCAGATGAGCCACCTCGTCCTTGTGTGGATGAGATTCATGTAACACACCTATAAATTTTAAGACATGGATACCTTTCCCATTAGCGCCCCTGATGTCGATAGTGCTCCCGAGAGAGGATTTTGTGTGTGACATCCATATAGTGAGGCTTGATCGTAGTCATTTGATCACTCGCACTTTAGATGAGTTATGAGATGTACCACCTACTGACCCATCAAATGCGTTCTTTCATGTGATAGGTACTCACCACAGTTTAGAGTCGCGTCTTATTATCAGTGAATATGGTTATCACTATGAAGACCATCGTATTCGCGATGAGTTTTCATGTCCCGCCTGGTGAGCCTCATGATGCCTCACATTCCCTTAGTAAATTTATTACGACTGTCACACTTCACGCGCATTATTGTTTATATGAGAGCACTTCATATATTTTTGGAGTCTATGTCGGTACTCGTCACATTTGTGACGAATTTTATTATGTCCCTCTCGGTGAACCCTCATATGAACCACATATGGGTTCACCGCACATTTGGGTTGGATCCATCCTTAGTAGCACAGTCGAATTTGAGGGTGCACTCACTGATTCGTTTATTTTATATCTTATCACCCTCACTTGCAAAGACAGTTCGCACACTATGATGACACATCTTATCACTGACGTCTTTGATATTCACTTGAGTGTTCATCGCCCCCGCGATGAATTCTTTTATGAACCACCTTCCGAGCCTCCTGATCATGTGCTTATCTCAGAAGTTGTTTTTAGTATCTAAAACTTCTGGTTTGTGAAGTTAGTCATGTTCGTAATTCATCATTGGCATTTTCATGATTTGCAAAAAAAAATTGAGCGAAAATTGTATAGTACTTATGAATTATATGCAACTCAAGCTAACAGGCATAAAAGAGCTACTAGTTTCAAAGTGGATGACTTGGTAATAGTTCGGCTAAATCCAGAACGGCAACCTTCGGGTACCGTAAAGAAGTTAGTTGACTATAGAACTGAACCCTTTTGAGTGGTGAAGCGGATTGGGCAAAATGCGTATGAACTTGAGATGTCTTTCGTTTGGGGAGCAACTCTGGTTTTGAATGTAGCCGATCTGACTTTATTCAATGATTGCTTGCATGAGTCTTTAGATTTTTTATTGTCTTCTCCTCCATTTGATTCTTCTGGTTGGTGAGTATTAGTGAGGAGCCACATTCAGAACACACTGATTTTCATTCAGTTGTTGACACATCACCTGCAGTTCTTTCTTTCCCTACTGACAATTTTCAGGTTGAGCATGAGACACCAGGAGATTCTTCTATTCCAGTTCCCAAGCCGCTGATAGACTCGACTACTGATGGTGGTTTTTAGATATTTGGTTCGTTGACACGGCAGACTAGAGACTTAGACCAGCTGGGTCTTGGCCGAGGAGTTACATTGTATGGATGTTGAACTTCTATAGTACTACCACTACTCACCAGAGATGAGTGACTTCGAGAGGGGGAGAGTTGGTGGAGACCAGCCTCGATCAAGTCGTCGTAAAAGTGCCTGACGCCGCGCCCGACCGGCCCTAATTTACGGCATTTTAATTTTTGTTAATTTTGTGTTTTGATTTTGCAATTTTATGTAATTTTGCATTATTGGCTATTTAAATATATATATATATATATCACTATTATAAGAGAAAAGTTGTCTTTGGTGAAACATTCAAAAATATCAATTATGCCCTCATTTTTATATTTTAATGACTTGACATATATTATAATCTATTTCAAAGAAATTAAAATACAATGTCCATTCAAGTAATTACACTATCAAAAAATTAGAAGTGATGATGAAAATCCATTTAAATTCAAAAAGTTTTTCAGTAGAGCTCCTACACCTACTATGGTAGGTTGTCATTAGGCATGTCAGCGGTTTATTCAAGGAAGATTGGCATTAGGCATATCAGTGGTATTTTCGAGGTGATGACATTAAATCAATCAACTTTATTAAAATCAAAATTAATATTTTTACGTCAAAACGTATATTGTTTTACAAAATAAAAATTGTAATATTTATGTATATTTTTTTACGGTCATTTTGAGTACTTATATGTATATGTTGTGGGCGAAACCCGTCTTGATGAGGCAGGCGAAACCCGTCGTCGCCGGCCGGGTACTGTCGCCCATGACCATAAGGGCGGAGCACCATGTCGGGCACTCGTATATATATATTTAACATATATATATATATATATATATATATATATTGTGTGTGTTATAACTTTAATCACCATTTGAAGGAGCCGGGTAAGCTTCCTCCCTGCCACCTATGAATGTTCTTCTTCATAGCCGGCCCACGAAGGGATGAAACCAACCGGCCCATGAAGAATGGATAGAGTTGGTCCAGCTGTATTTTAAATTTGGCTGGTTCAGTGAGCAGCTCTAAAGTTTAGAAGGAAGCAGAAGAAATGATTCCCCAGATCTTTATCTCTCGGGTTCACTCTGCTTGCACCCGTTAGGGTTCGCCCGCTCCTCCCCGACATTAGCGCTGCACCAGAGGAAGCAGTCGCGTCTTCCGCCCACGTCTGGGCTCCAACCGTCGGCCATGTACCCTGCAGCGATCCTTCTCCAGCAGTTCCCAACCACGTCTCCCATCATTCTGCCATGGCCGCTCATCCAAGCTTCTGTCGATTCCAGATTGACGTTATTAACTGTTTTTTGTCTAAACCCTATAAATGGGGTTTGTTGTTGTGTTGTGGGGAGATGATGAATGATTAATAAAAAAATTAAAAAAGTATTGTCTTCGTTTGTAATTCTTGTGAGAGGGATTTAGTGTTTGTGTGATAGTGTTAGTGATTGATGATGTTGATGACTGCATTGTGTTGTAACTTTACTGCGAGGGTTTTTTTAGGAGATTAGTTCTGTTGTTCGATTGTGAAGAAGATGAATAGTGGAGTGTTTAGTGCTTTAGAGTGGTGGCAGATTGAGTTAGGTGTTAGGTTCTTGTGTTAGAGAATGTTGTAGCTTGTCGTGTGCTTTAGGAGATAGGATTGGTAGACCTGCCTCCTTGTAAGGAAGTTACTTTAAGTGATTGTTGATTGCTTCTTGGAGAGGGGACGGTCAATTTGTTAGAGTGCTTAGAGATATCGCGGATCCAGCTTCAGTGATTGAGATTTCGTTGAACCATCTTGCGTGTGAGAGTGAGTGTATTTCGGTTGTTTAGTTTGTGTCTTCTCTACACTATTGAGTGTTTGAGATTTCGTGGATACACTTGCGTGAGATAGAGCGAATTATTTCCGTGGTGCCCGTGTGCGATAGCGGCCGACCTCGGAGCGGGAGATCGAAGGTGACGAGGAAATTTCTCGCGGGATCACCGTCAACTTCGATTGTGGGAATACGCATCTTTCCATGGGTAATCATTTCTTTTTCTTTCTTTGTGTGCGTCTACATATTTTCTCGTAGAAAAATAGATTCATTGTTGTGTTTTCGCTCGGATTTTGTCCGCGAACGCTACTTCGAAAACTCCAAACGAAACATATTTGGAGTTCACGATTTTCGTTTTGTTACGACAAGAGAAAAAGAATGAAAGTTGCGAATTTTCTTTTCTCGGATTTAAAATTGAACTACTTTTCAGGTGATTTCATTTTTTTGAACGAAATAGTAATTTTATACTTTATAAAAAAAGTTGTTTCTTTTCTCAAAGTTTGTGCAACGCCCACTCAAAATTAATTCTATCATTGCATGCATTTAGGGTTTCCTAGAAAAAAGCCGACAGACGCGCAAACTCTACGCGTCGTCCTGCAACAATATGTATGAAAATACTTCTTCATACCACACTTGGAATATAAAACTAAACTCTTGAATCATGAAAATTAGACGTAGTTTCACATAAATTTCAATATAAATAAAAAACATTGTAAACATAAGCATCAAAATAACTTTTAATCAATGAATGAAAACTTTTATATAAGGTAGTTGTTTATTCTTGTCGTCGAGACGACCCACTTGCAATTACCTAATTAGTGTTTTAAATATAATTTATTTTATGCATTTTTTATGTTGTGATATTTTTTTAGTTAGTTTGTTGTGCATGGACTTACTTGTAAAATGTCTGCATTAGTAATTCTATTTAAAGGCCCTTGGGCTAGGGAAAGGACAACAAGAAATTATCCTTAGTTCTTTGGTTAGGGTTTGATGCTCCTTTAGATCTCCTGCATGAACAACCATGGTAAAGGCTTCGTAGAATCCCCGACGATATCATCTCCACCTCCAGTAAAACCTCCGACGAATTACGAATTCTGACCCAAAATAACTTCGTACCTGATCTTTCGACACTCTCCACGTATTTCACAGACCGAGGATTTCACTACAATCGACCTCATTGAAGTTCAACGATGTACAATCAATATGCGAGCACCCCATATCACACCCATGTTTGTGAACTAACGCTACTATTGATCCTTGTTCAGGCCTCCAATCGTATTTCAACCCACTCCTCGACATTGCCCAAAATGGAGTCAAACGGACCGTCTAAACAATCACCATGTCAATCCTATCACAATAGATACTTGATAAACCAATTTTGATCCTTGGAAAACCTGATACCCTAGGCTTCGATTCAGGGGCGAATCTAGGAATTTTGACTAAGGAGACCCAATCATAAGGCTAAGTCAAAACAATTGAAAAAATTTTAAATATAAAAATAATATAGACAATTATTAGACAAAATATATCATATATCTTCAATAAGCAAAAACGACAATCATATACATGTTACTTCAATTGTGCACGACGATTTTTCACTTCATAGAATTCATCTATGATACAATCTGTCAATTTTCTCCGTTATTTCTCGCTCAATGTATGAAGTTATGCAATTTGCAAGATATTCGTCATTCATCTTGTTGTGAAGTCTCGTTTTAACAAGTTCCACAACAGAAAATGAGCTTTTGTGATTGTTGTTGAGACCGAAAGAGTCAAAATAAGTCGAATCAATTTGTCAATAAGATAGTAAGTCTTTGATTTTCTTCGTTCCCACCAATTTCTCATAAAGTTTTGAAATTGTAGGCAAATTCTTCCAATCCTTATGAGAAAGAACATCAAACTGATAATGATGCAATTGGGTATTCAACACATAAATTTCACGTTCACTGAAATATTGAAGGTAAAAATTCTTTGTAAGAGCACATATATCGTCAATATTGAAAGATTTATATTCATCACTTGGATCCAATGTCGTAATTAGACGAAGTAGTTGCATATAATTTTCTAAATGTAGATCTAAGCTCTTGCAACACAATCTATTGTGGAATTGAAAATGTCCACTCAAAAATAATGTTTCACTGTAATAATATCAACGGTAACTAAAAAGAGACTGAAGATTAATTGACTTTAATGATGAAGGTGTATTGTCTTCAGTTGAGGACTTTTATTGAAAAGAGAGTTATATTTTTTAGCTTATTTGTGAAAACCTAAGAGCATATTTCAAAAAAAAACAATCCTCATATTATTGTATGATGAGCCTACTTTCTTAGATCAAAATCAACTATAAACAAATCAAGAATAATGGAGACAAAACTAGAAAACAATATACGAATAATATGAAAAAAAAGTTATGCTAACAAAAAAATAGGACTAATAAAACAAATCCTACTAAAATAAGCATCCAACTAAAAGCCTAAAAGCCATCAGTGCAGTACTTAAGCAAAGAGTACACCCCTTATTTCATATTTTCATGGCTTCATGCTTTGTAGCTCGAATCATCAGAAAGAGAAGTAGAGAAGAAACACAGGATTCTGAATTTAGAGAAATACATGAATCGAGAAGTGTTACGTATTCACATAGAATCTTCTTTAACCATATTCACTGCTATTCTTTACTACATTCCAATTGCTACATAATTTTAAATGACTTTGCAAAAGATCTAACAGACTTACCCCTAATCCCAGTGAACAAAAACCCAGATTTGTGCAGAACAGAAAGCACTCAAGCAGTGATTGTAAACTAAAATCAAATCAAATACATTCATCGGGGTCTTGGAGAGAAATTTCAAACCTGAAGACTCTGGAGCGGCACACGGAGGGACTTCCGATGGACTTCCAGAGGTGAGCGCCGGACTGCCGGAGGTGAGCCTTAAGCGCCGTCGCCGAGCAGAGCGGGAGAGAAACCGTGAGCACCGTCGCCGAGCAGAGCGGGAGAGAGACCGTGAGCACCGTCGCCGAGCAGAGCAGGAGTGAAAGGGGGCACTAGGCGAGAGTCACGAGCGGGCGAGTGGCGACATCGAGCATTAGGGCGGGAAATGGAGGAGTTAGGGCACCGGAAGTCATAAAGAAAGGGTATTGTTATATATAGATAGTGTTTTGCTATATATAAATCATTGTTATATACAAAGCATATTAATTCAAAACCGGCTATATGTAGACTAAATTGTTATATGCAGATCAACGTAAAAATTTTTAAAAAATTCAAACTTAATTTTATTATAAGCAATCAACTACTATTATGTTAGAAGAACATGTAAAATTTATTATATTAGCAAACATTACAAAAAAGAGATAATTCAAGAAATAAAAGTTCTAATTTCTCCAAAAACTTTTGTCATTCGTCACCTTCGCCAAGTGAAGCGAACTTTCAATCAATAAATAAATTTTAGAGTGCAGTACAAGACAACAAATAATGCAGCAATCTTTTAATGAGTCCAATGAACCAAAGCTGGCAATGTGCAGTACATGACAAAAACTTACCCTAATACAAAAAATGAATAAATAGGTCGATGATGATGGATGAAGCTCAAGCTAATCTTTCATTTTATTCAACCAGATCGGTATAAATTTTATATGAAAAAAGTATATGGCCATAAATCGAAGATATGCAAGAGTAATTTCCAGCTTTTAAACAAAGGTCTGACCCATTCTGAGAAGAAAGACCCTAGAAGCCTAACCCAACACAGGCTCTAAATCGATCATAAATAAGGAAACAAATGTTCGCCGACAAAATATGTATAAGCAGCGGGAGGAAAAAATTGAGGGTTACGGTTTTGAATACCTCATTTTGAGAGGAAAGATTCTGATCGCAATCACCTGAACTCCTATTTTTGGATCCATCGCCGGACATGGGAGGTTCGCCGGCCTTGAAGAATGCCACTTGAGTGCTCGTCGGCGATTTATTAGGGGACATTGGCCGCCGCCAGACACTGGAAACGGGATCGGGGGAGTAGTGTTTATCGCACGGGAGAGGGGAGACGAGAACGGCTAGGGCAGTATTCAAAAAATGGAGGAAAGTGATTTTTTTTTTTGGGGGGGGAGGTATTAATTTGGTTTGTATATAGTAAGAAAAAAATATGAAAAGAATTAAATTTTGGGTCTGTATATAGCCAAACACGGTCTATATATAACAATGTCCTAAAGAAAACGCCTCGGAGGCCGAAGAAATAACTATAATATTGTAATTTTTATACAATCGATTTTTGGGGGGATAATTTTAGGGTGAGCTTATTAGTAAATTATTACTGTCAGCAACACTTTAAATTTAAAAATAATTATTCAAAAATTTCTTTACTACTAACAAATCATCATAAACAAAATAAAATAAAATAAAATTTAAACTTTTATTTAGATAAATAGATGGTCGTGGTGCTGTCATCGCCACCGCCGCTTCTGCAACACCCTACATCCGTCACATGAAATATAACAGAAGATCTGGTCGGGCCCCACGTCATATTTCACAGACAGTTAGTGGCGTTACATATTAATACCAAATTACCGCCAAAGAAACACGTGTCCTAACTCAGAGCATTTTAGCGAAAGGTTTTAAAACAGTTATAAGAACTCAAATGTCAAAACATGAATGTCCACAAAACCGCAAGTAGGAATGATAGTACAAAATACACCATAAGGTTGGCTTTATGTCTTTACAAGAGTTTACTTAAACAATAAATATCTTTCATGCATCGGCACGCAGGTCAGTCATACATGAGCATAAAGAGTAAACATTCGCTTTGGCCTTCAAGGGCCGGCACAACAACCAAGGCTTCAGCCGCTACTTGCCAATAGGCTCCGCAGCACCTGCAATCAACATTCCACCGCATCGGTGACAAACAAAAGCAATGGTCAGCTAAAACTGACCAAATTATAACGATATCACCCCTTACATGGGGTGACGGTGCTCCTTCCCTGCATTTTAGTAGCATAGCCAAACATTAAAGTGAAAGTACAACATAAGCACACTTCATCATAGGTGTAGGCCCGCACGGTCACACACCCCGTGCTCTCAGGGCACTTACATGGTGAAGCCGGTCCGAACCCGGTCAATCCCGCAACTCCACTACCGCCCCCAGAATAGCAAACATTGTGAGCATTAAAGTCATTTCAGCCGAATCCTAAACTCGCTCTCCAAGCCATCGGTAAGTCTCATGTACCGTAGGTCGCTTTAACCGAACCACTTAGAGTGGGTAAGGTTCCACCAGCCCGTTGCTCACCTCGTCACGGCCATTTAGCCATCGGCGCGAGACAAGCTTCACTGAATCCCAATGTATCGATCATATAACAGTACATAGCCCGGCTATGTACAAGGCTAGGCTCCCGGGCCACCAAAACGGCAGAACTTCGCTTCTGCACAGATTTCCGGGTGCACCTTGGAGTTAATCACCAAAACTCCCTACTGCAATCTACCACGTAGAAACCCGAAAACATACGACACGGAGTCTTCTCCGGCAATCAATGCATAATGGAAACATCACCAATCTAGACCAACTTGTCCGGGTAGGCTTCACACATCATGTCTATGTCCGTACTTCGATTTCATACTCTATATGCAAGATACCAGGGACTATTCATATCCACCCGAAAGAAATACCACACACTCACCGCACACTTGCGAGAGCGGGTTTCCTATGCAAAAAGGAAGAGGACTTCACATGTCCAAGCAGAGAATCGTTATCCTAGAGGTTCGATTTGGCGTCATGGAAAACTAGCCGGATGAAAAGCACCGCAACGGCCTCGCCTCCACGGATCTGGACTCGGCTCGCGATTTGGGGCTCCGAAGTTCCACCGGCGGTCCGATTCCTCCTTCTCCTTCTTCCTTGCTCTCCCCACTCTCTAACTCGTTAGAAAGCGAAAGACCTAAGAGAAATGAGGGTTTAACCCTCAACTCCCGGCCTTATATCAGCAGGGAGAATTCTGGATCGTTAAATCCTATTTGAAGGAAAAGAACGGCCATGAATCGCCCTGAAAATCACTTTCCTGGGCCGAACATGGCCTGTGACCCGCCCGTGTCACCGGTCGTGTCTCACGATATGAACATGATCGTCGAACACAGGACAGGACACGGCCCCAGACGCGCCTGTGTTACTGCTGACACGCCCGTATCAGCCTCCGACACGCCCGTGGCACAGGGCGTGTTCCTCAAGCGACGCAGGAAACCGTCGCGTCCCGACCAGGACACAGCCATCAGACACGCCCGTGTAACTCTTGACACGCCTGTGTCAGCCGCTGACATGTTCGTGTCGCAGGGCGTGTTCATCAGTCGACACAGACCGGTCAAACACAGAGAAGGATAGGACCCTGGACACGCCCGTGTCCCAGGCCGTGTGCCCAAACTGGCTTGACTCCGAGGATCGTCGAATGCATTTCGTCGACCTCACAAAAATTTGTCGAACTCAAAGCACGACATGGCTAAATACTATAATGTCAAGCATAGGAACGTTGAGTTCGCTATTGATGACTGGGTATATTTGAAAATTACGTCGTTCAAGGGTGTCTCACGGGTACGATGCTTGAAAAAGCTGAGTCTGAGGTACCTTGTACCGTTTGAGATACTAGAGCGAATTAGTGAAGCGGCTTATCGACTGAAGATATCAGTGGAATTGAGTGGTCTACATGACGTATTCCATATATTGGTGTTGCGGAAGACGGTGCAAGGGCCTTCGCAAGTGATTGCTGTCGATCAGGTACCTGTTGATCATGGGTTGACGATGAAGGTCAAGCCCGTTCGCATTGAGGACTTTGAAGTCAAGCGACTCCGTAACAAATACATCAGGATGGTCAAATTCCGTTGGGACAACTGCGGTTGGGAGGAGCTTTCGTGGGAGCGAGAGCAGACCATATATGAGGAGTATCCCGAGCTATTCCGCCCAGGTACCATTTAATTTTGCGTACCTTTCCATTCTATAATTTCGAGACGAAATTCTTTAAAATGGGGGGGGGGTTGTAACGCCTCAAAACTCAAAAAAGAATCAGATAGCATTTTGAGGCCAATTTGGTGCCTGAATAGGTTCACACGGCCTGCGACACGGGCGTGTCACAGGCCGTGTGCCTCACTCGACATCGCCCTGCCGACACAGAGCAGGACACGGCCCTGGACACGCCCGTGTCGCAGGCCGTGTGAACCTATTCAGGTACCAAATTGGCCTTAAAACGCTATCTGGTCCTTTTTTGAGTTTTGGGGCGTTACAATTGTAACACCCCCATCCGTCACATGACATATAACAGAAGGTCCAGCTGGAACACGACGCCATATACCACAGACAGTCGGAAGGGTTACATAAGAATATTCAAACTATCCAATTAAGACTACTCGTCATACACAGAGCATTCTAGCGGAAGCTTTTAAAAGTTGAAAGAACCCAAAACTTAAATGCAATAATCATGAATGTCCACAACCACACCACTGGAATGAAAACCAAATACACTGAAAGGGTACGCGTCCTTATGGCCTTACAAATGTTCACTTAACAAAATAGTGTTTTACATACATCGGCTCGCAGGCTGGCCACACATGACAAAATAAAAACAACCATTCTTTACGGCCTTCGAGGGCCCGCACAGCAATATGAGCTCCAGCCCGCTATCTAGCACTCGGCTCCGCAGCACCTGCAAGCAACATTCCACCGCACGGTGTCAAACAAATCAACGGTCAGCCAAAGCTGACCAAATTATAACGACCACGCCCCTTACTCGGGACAGCGGTGCTCTTTCCCTGCATATCATTAGCCCAGTAAAACAATAAAACACAATTATACTACGCCACATGTGTAGGCTCGCACGGTCAAACACCCCGTGCACTCAGGGCACATTAACGGTGAATCCTGACACTTCAGCGTCTTCACCACCATCCCAAAGATGGCAACCACGTGAGCTTTTATCCTTTCTGACCACCGTCTAAGGCTCCCGACTATGCCAACGGCCAGTCCCCTTTTCGGGTCTCTCGCACCGAACCACATAGCCTAGATCCAATTCCACTTGCTCGTTGCTCACACCACATTGTCACTTTAAGACGTACGCATGAGCCAAGCTTCTCTCGGATTTCAAAACTTTTCCAAACAATCACATAACCCAGTTATGTTCAAGGTCGGTTCCCTGACCGCCAAGTTAGCAGAACATGTTTCCGCTCAGTTTTTCGGGTGCGCCTTGGAGTTAATCCTCAAGGATCCCTGTTGCAATCTACCGCGTAGAAACCCGAAAAACCCAAAGCACGGAGTCTTCTCCGGCAAAACATATCAAATGCAACATCACCGATCCAGATAATACACGTCCGGGTAGGCTTCACACACAATGCCTATGCCCGTACTTCGATTTCGGACTCTATATGCAACACATGGGGGACTATTCACATCAACCCCAAGGAACATCACACACTCACCGCACACTCACGGGAGCGAGTTTCCCTATGCAAAAGGAAAAGAGCT
This sequence comes from Platanthera guangdongensis, assembly GCA_039583875.1. Lineage (NCBI taxonomy): Eukaryota > Viridiplantae > Streptophyta > Magnoliopsida > Asparagales > Orchidaceae > Platanthera > Platanthera guangdongensis. Next base: position 93,345,500 of record CM077149.1, read on the forward strand.
TCACATGCTCAAGTAGAGAATCGTTACCCTTGTAGTCCGCTTTTGCGCCATGGAAAAACTACACGGATAGAAATCTTCACAATGGAATTTCTTCCACGGATCCGCTCTCGGTTCTCCAAACGGTGCTCCGATGCTCCGCCGATGGCCGGAATCCTCATCCTTCTTCCTCCTCTCTCTAACTCCTTGGAAAGAGAATGGCTTGGAGAAAATGAAGAGTTAACTCCCCCATTCCCGGCCTTAACAGAGCAGGAAACCACCTGGGCCATTGGATCTCAATTAAAGAAAATGAACGGCTCAGATCTGCACAAAGATCCCCTGACCTGGGCCGAACACGGCCTCGTACACGGTCGTGTTCCAGGCCATGTGCCTTGATCGAGGCACGATCGTCGAACGAAGAAAAGACACACGGGCAAAGACACACCCGTGTCTCACCTGACACGCCCGTGTCGGGTCCTCGACATGCCCGTAACCAGGGGGTGTGTCACATATAACCGCCACGGCAACGGACACGACCCAACTGAACACGGGAGTGAACACGCCCGTGTCACTCGACAATCGTCGATCGTCGAATGCAGAGGGTCACTCGACAATCATCGAGCGTCGTTCGGCGATCGTCGAACGCAGGGGGACACGCCCTCCCGACACGCCCGTGTCGCCTGGCGTGTTCCTCCCGAACACTTTTCGTCAAACTCAATCGGCTTTCGGGAACACGGGTACAGACACGGTTAGGCACACGCCCGTGTCAAATGGCACGCCCGTGTCATTCAGCCGTGTTTCTAGTTGTGTCCTTCTCGGGATGAAAACGGCCAAAACACCAGCCAGACTCGGCCTTGGACACGCCCGTGTCCTAGGCTGTGTACCCCTATACCGGCACCAAAAATCCCTTTTTACGCGACCAACTCAAATACAATTTTCGGGGCGTTACAAATCTCTCCCACTTAAGGAATTTCGTCCCGAAATTAAGTAAAGGTACACAAAAATTACAAGTTACCTGAATGGAACAACTCGGGATATTCTTCTAACATAATTTGTTCTCGCTCGCAAGAAAGCTCCTCACATCCGCAATTATTCCAACGGACTTTAACCATACGGATATCCTTGTTGCGAAGTCGCTTGACTTCAACGTCTTCTATACGTATAGGCTTGACCTTTGTCGTCAACTCGTAATCAACTGACACTTGATCAACAACAACTATCTGCGAAGGCTCTTGCACCACCTTACGGAACACCGATACATGGAACACATCGTGTAGCCCACTCAATTCCACCGACAGCTTCAATCTATACGCTACTTCGCCAACCCGCTCCAGGATTTCAAATGGTCCAAGGTATCTCGGACTCAACTTCTTCAAGCGTCGAACCCTCGAGACACCCTTGAACGGCTTAAGTTTTAAGTATACCCAGTCGCCAACATTGAACTTCACATTCCTATGTTTGGCGTTATAGTACTTTGACTGTCTGTCCTGAGCGATCTTCAACCGTTCCTGAATTGTTCGTATCACTGAAGTGACATCTTCCACCGCTTAACGTTTGTAAAGCTTCGACTCGCCCGTCTCCAACCAAGACAATGACGTGCGACACTTTCTCCCGTACAAGGCTTCGAAAGGTGCCATTCTGATACTCGCCTAAAAGCTGTTGTTATACGCAAACTCCACCATGTACAGGTGATCTTCCCACTGCTTTCCAAAATCTAGGACGCACATGTGAAGCATGTCCTCCAACGTCCGGTTGACCCTCTCGATCTGGCCATCCGTCTGCAGGTGAAAGGCTATGCTGAACTTTAGCTTAGTACCCAACAGACTATGCATCAACCTCTAATCATTCGACGTGAAGCGTTCATCTCGATCACTAACAATACTGTGGGGCATACCATGCAACCGTACAATATTCTCCACATAGCATTTGGTTAACTTTTCCACCAGATCTTCCTTCCTGATCAGGATAAAGTGCGGCACCTTTGTCAATCTATCTACGACCACCCAGATGACGTCGTTTTCCCTCTGCGACCTCGGCAAACCATGCACAAAATCCATAGATATGTCGTCAAATTTCCATTCCGGGATAGACAAAGACTTTAGGAAACCTCCGGGCTTCTAGCACTCCGCCTTAACCAAGGCACAAGTTTGACACTTGGCCACATAGAGTGCTATATCTTTCTTCAATCCTGGCCACCAAAACAATTTCTTCATGTCTCTATACATCTTCGTGCTTCCCGGGTGGATCGAGTACTTGGTATAATGAGCCTCGTACATCAACTCCTCCCGAAGATTATCCGCACTAGGTGTAAGACCCCCCCTTTTTTTCAACACCGGGGTCTTAGGCCCAGAACCGTCGTTTTGCGGTGACTCCTTCACGCCCTGAAGGGTCATCACCACAAATGGCCGATTCTGCCGGCCAATTCGATCACAGAAAAGTAGCACAATAAAGTAAATGCAAACTAGCAGTCCGCAGGAAATCACATATCATAGTGAATAAATCTCCACGAAGGGAGTGTCCATAGAAAATAAATATCAGAGTGCTAAACTACGGGCTTATGCCCGGTACATCATATCCTCACTACAAAATCACACATGTGGAAGCAAAAGCAGAAAAACTACTCAAGGTCGAGACTCACGGTCCCGGCTGTATGAACTCCGGAGCTAGACTGCCCCACCTCCAAGTGCACCGGTCTTTGGGGCTGCTCCTCCATGCTGGGCTCCTCGATCCACTAAATGATGCGGTTCGAAAACCGTTAGTCTAAAAGACTAAGTCCTATCATCCCCCACCCCTTCCCCCATGACTCCTAGGCACCGAGCGGAGAGGAAGAAAGGGGAGGACTTGAAGGTGGAGAATAATCAAAACAGATGGCAGCGGACCTATACTAGCAATTCTATAATAGATAATGACAATAAGATGAAATATGAAAAGTAACCTTCACTTATGTGAGAACACATAAGCCAAGGGGTCTTCTGCAAGGCTCCCATCGTATAAAAAGTCACATACCAATTTATACGTTGGGGTGTCGGTTATCAAACAGCTGTAAATATAAATATCAAAATTGACCTTAATTTATAAACTTGCCCACACAAGCTTATAGACCAAGGGGTCGTTTTGCAGGGCCTAAAGAATAAGCATCCCATTCCACTTATACTTTAGGTGTCAGGGTTGAATGAATCGATTATGCTATGACATGCAAGTGGGTATGATGGAACATGCAAGTGCAACACACACACACCCGACTCTGTGCACACAGACCTTTAATTCCCCCTTTCTGGAGCCGTAAACTCCCAGGATACCTCCGTAGTGGCAGATGGAAGCGGTGGGTTGGGCCTCGCCCACCTCTAAACAAGTAAAGCACTACCGGTCAGACTTATCGTACGCCTCAACGCTTGGTGCATGAAGCGGACTCCTGCGTACTCTTGCCGGCTGGCGCACCGAACTTCTGTTGGTGAAGTGCTAACCACACTTGCCGAGTCAGCGTTGTTGGAACACCCTATTACTAATTTGGGTCAGGATCACTATGTCTCTAGGAATCCTTTGCTTGACCTTCTGTATAGCTTAATAGGTCAATTAGAATTGAGTCTAAGGGTTAGAAGTCTAGGTTTGGAAGCTGCCCTAAAGACCAGGATTCTCAGTCTGGAGACTAAGTCTGATCGTCGAGCTCAGCACGACGATTCGTCGAACTCCGATCGACGATTGTCTAGCTCAACCTCAACGGATCGTCGATCTCCATTCGACGATCGGCTAGCTCAACTTCGACAAGATCGTCGAACTCCATTTGACGATCGCTGAGCTCAACTTCATTATATCGTCGAACTCCATTCGACGATCGGTGAGCTCAGGTCGACGATTTTGACTATGCTTTGGATCTTTATCTCTGAGCTCAGTTCGACGATCTTTGAGCTCAGATCGACGATATTTTGCTTGCTTTCATTTTTGTTTCTGACCTTGATTTTTCTGTGCTTAGTTTTTGTTTAACTTAGTGCTGTGATTAGGTTTATTATTGCTTCCCTGCTCACTATTATTCCAACAACTGTTGCAAAAATTTTTAAAGCACCATATACTCTATTCACCCCCCCTCTAGAGTATATCAGATCTAGCTGCACTTTCAATTGGTATCAGAGGAGGTCACGGGTTCAAGACCGGGGGAGCGCTATTAAATCCTGATTTTTCCCTTCTACCTGTGTGGGTCCGGCGGGTCAGGCAACCATGGACATGTGGTAACCCCACCTCTGAGTCGTGCAATCGTGGACATGTGGTAACCCCACCTCTGAGCCGTATGGGCCATGTGGTAACCCCACCTCTGAGCCATGTGGGCCATGTGGTAACCCCACCTCTGAGCCGACGGGTTGTGCTGGACGCGGGGGGGGGGGGGGGGGGATTGTGGGGTCCGACGTTCCTTCACTTGACCCGTGACGCTCTTCTACTTATTTAAGAAATTAAGTAGCACCCTTTCCAACAGTCCGGGCTTTTGGAACAGTTGGTTATGCGCTTGATCCTTCAAGCGTATTGGCGTCGGTGCATCGACCCTCCAATACCGAAGACCCACCACCTTAATTTTCTTTCCTTTTATGCACATGCAAATTTAGCGTAATCAAAAACCGAGCCGAAGCTCCCCGGACCAAAACGTCCGTCTCAAACAATCGAGCCGAAGCTCCCCAGACCCAAAGTCCGTCTTTTAACCATCCGAGCCGAAGCTCCCAGCTATCTTCCTGTGTTTCCTGTGTTCGTGAAATGTGCAACCCTAATTGCTAAGTTACTCTTTTCAGCTTGTTAATACAGTTTACGTTAACCAAGGACTGCCCCCGGTATTCCCTGTGAAGGGCTCTCAAGGGGCACTAGGAACTATGTTGGGATTACGCACAGCATTCCCTTTCGCAAGGTACTTATTATTATTATTGGTTGATTCCATTACCCATTACTTTCTCATGTTACGATAGACTGATCCTAGGGTGATTTGACTCCACTTCACCTCGGGGTGGACGATCTTTCGTCGAACCCGAGCGCCTCTAAACCATAGCCAAAACAACACTCTACTCATTTTATCTTCCAATGATGCTCATAATTCTATTTATCCCTTCCAGCTAACCAACAAAACCCAACTCATGCTCAAATTCATAATCCAACTTATTTCCTGCAGTTTTACTAAATGCAGACCACTTAAGATATATGACCCGTAAAATGAGAAGTATACCAAATGATCATCCAGTACTCATATAATAATTATTGGAGGGCTATACTGACATTTGTAGCCTAAATCCATAATTTCCTAATTTTCATAATTTAACTGATAATTTATTTATTTATTCTAATAACCAAAAGCTCCAAGTTTGAACATGAAGTACAAGTTTTAGACAAGATAAAATTCCACCAAATTAATGTTAAATGCAAAATGAATAATCATCTAAAAATCCAGAATCTCCCAATTTTTTTCAGCAAGGTTTAAGCCCTTAAATGTATTTCAAATTTACTCTATAATAAATCATTTAAAGGGGATATACAACAAAAATACTACCAAAAATTCAGAGAAAATTCAAGGGTGATTATAAGGACACATAAAACCTCTGAGTAAGGTTTCACAATTTGTTTGAAAAATTACTCCCTGAATTAATTTAAATATCAAATTCTCAAAATTATGGTCTTGTAAAGGAAGTTCTGTAAACAGACCTCTAAAAATTATAAATAAATTTCTACAAGTACATTTTGGCCTGAAAACATCAAAACCTAAGTCTCATGAGTTTTCAACAGATATATCATCAATAATTAATTATATACTACCAAGGCCCCTTTCCCAAGCTTGTGAAAGAAGTACCAAATATAATCAAGCAAAGATTATGATAAAATTCAGGAGTATTCACTTAGGCCTATAAGATCTTTTGACCAAGTTTCATTAGATTTAAATGGACAAAATAACCATAAGAAATTCAAACATCATTTTTAGCCTTTTGGTAATTAACAAATGAAGTACCAGGAATAAAATCCATAAAATTCTATAGAAATTACCAGGGGTCCTAGATGGCCTAAAACGTACTTTACCCAAGTTTCATAGCTTTTGGGGAAGGTTTAGTAGCTGAATCTTCAAATTTGTGCTCCTACCTTAAAACTAGGGTTAGGGTTTTGAGGTGCCTACCTTCCTCCAAATCCTATAAGATTCCTTTCAGGGAACTTAGGATACACCACCTCCATTCCTACTGAGTTTCCAAGGTCATACAATGGCAATTGCCCCTATGTCCTTCAAAACCCCAAAAGGTCCTTCCTTAGGGTTTGAGGTTGAACCCTAGGGTAAATCAAGCCCAAATCATCCCATTTTCCTTAAGAGGGTGACATTGGTCATGCCAAGTCAGTGTCCAAAACCTCAGCGTCTGTTGAGGGGAGGGGACCACCCTAAGTCCATAGTGCACTTTTAAATCAAGAATACCACCTTAAAGCCTAACTAGGGTTTGGTGATTTCCTAGCCAAAACCTATCCAAATGAGTTAAAATTTTGTACAGAACTAGGTCTTGATACCAGGGACCACTCTCCAAAATTTGGGAGGGTTTGGAGGTCATTTGACCACTTAATTAAATTACCATAGCATTATTAATTAAATGTAAAAACTTTAGGCAAAGTGTCTCCAAAAATTCTGAGTTTTGGGCAGGCCCTAGGCATAGCTAGGTTAGACTCTCTGCCAAAATTTTAAGTGATTTAGGCCAAGGATGAGGTGTGGGCACTCAGTTTAATGACTGTCTAGCCCTAAGTATATGTCCCACCAAAATGGGTGCCCTGGTCAGACCATGCACCCAAATGGGTTCAAACCAATTTTGAAATAAATAGAGCCACATGGCTACAACTTTCATGTTGAAGGTTTTCCCACCAGGTGAGCCTAGGTATTTTTAAAATTTAAAACCAATAATATCAAAATCTGTGACATAAATCACATTAATATAAATATATTTCCTATAGTTTAAAATCAAATGAAGCACAAATCTTGGCGCGTATTTGACGGGATCCCGTCGTCTTCTTCCTTGAGCCGACGGCCAGGATCCAACCCGCCTGGAGCCGCTTCCAAGCTCTGCCGCCGGCGATCCAGCCCCTTCCCCGGCCGGCCACCGCCACCACCACCTCCGTTGAGGTGGTGGCTGTCGCCAGGCGGCGGCTCAGCCACCGGAGGGGTGTTTTCCGGCGGTTCTAGTAGGAATCGTTTTGCCAGAAAACCATGAAAATCATGGTTTGGATCGGGCTCAATCGAGCCCGAACCTTTAACCTAAGGGAACCTACGATCTACCCGTGAGTTAAGGAGAGGGGGAGGACCTTCCTGGCGGCCTGAATGCGGGAGGAACGGCGGGATGCCATTTTCGACGGCGGCGGCGCTTGAATTCTGCAACAATACAGTGGGACGGCCTGTTTCCTCCAGGTAAAAGCTCGAAAATGTTCCCCTCTGCCCACTGATGATGTTTAAATGGACAATTGGGGAGGGGGCGGCTGGTTCTTCAATGCCCATCAACACCATTAATGGTGTGGTTCGGGTTGAGTGGGGGGGGGGGGCTGAATCTACCCCTTGGTGGCCGGGAAACGGCTGGAATCAACTCCTCTTCCCTAGAGGAGTTGATTGCAGCCATTAAGAGTGGTTGTTGGCCTCCCTTTGGCCGGCTCCCACTCTCCCCTTCCTCTCCCCCATCTTCTCTCTCCACCATTAACATGAAGGGAATCTCCCTTCTCTCTCCTAGTCACCCATGTTGACTGGTCAACACCATAGGCTATGTGCAGCCCACTTAGTCATATTGATCATGAAAAGTGAGGTTAGCCTAAGGGAGAAGTGGCTTGGGCTTGGGTTAGCCCATTTGGGCTAAGTTTGACCTATTTTAGGGTTGAGTTGACTTTGGTCAATTTGATCATTTGGGTTGACCCCATTGGGTCCTTGGTGGCCTATTGGCCTCCCGTAAGGCCTATGTAGGGTTATGTAGGGTTACCGTACACTTTGGAGGTCACCTACCCTTAGTAAGGGCACTTTGACCAGATTAGGGGCTTGAGTTGACTTGAGTCAACTTGGCCTCTAGGGCTGACCCTAATGTGTCCTTAGTGACCCATTGACCTCACTTTAGGGTTAGGAGGGCATAGGTGGAGTCCACTTGGCTAGGGGTAGGTCAATTGACCCTAAGTAGGCTAGTTTGACCCATTTAGGGTTAGGGTTGACTTTGGTCAATTGAGTCTCTTTGATTGACCCCAGTGGGTCCTTATGGCTCTAATGGGCCTCCCAAGGTATTAGGGGGTGTTATGTTAGGGTCTTGGGGTCAAGGTGTAGCCCCATGGTCATCCTAAACCATTGTTCAGAGTTCTACTATTTGTAGACCATGATGATTTTCAACACTTTGTCTCCTATCTCTTGGCCCATTTCTAGCTTCATAGGGTTTGTCATGACCTAGTCATGGACAAAACCACTCCTAGGGGTCTAGTTGGAAATGGGATGTTACAAATCCCAATAAACAAAACAAAGATTTCGTCCCCGAAATCAAGGTTAAGCCTACGGAAATTTCTACCGTAGAAAAGAAACTTGTAACATCTCATCATGACGCCAGGTTTGCTAGTTTAGGTTTTAAGGGAAACCTACGTCTATACCCAATTGGCCTAATTGGTGAGTCAAAATCCTAATAAACAAAAGATAAGCCCCCAATAAACATAAGATAAGTCTCTACCTGCCTAAAGCAGCCCTTACTAGTTTTAAGCAGGAAAATAATTTAAACATCTTGAGAGGTTTGTGAGGTATACCTGACTGAACAGCTCTGGATATCTTTGTCGCATCAGGTCCTGCAGCTCCCAGGTATGCTCCTCTTTGCTGTGGTTTCTCCACAGGACTTTGACTAATGGGACCTTCTTGCGACGCAAGATCCATACTCCTCGGTCATCGATCCTAACCGACTCCAAGCGAACTGACCGGTCTGAAGCTACCGGCCCTTCGGTGGTCAAAATATGCTGCTCCGGGCGTAGCAGAGCCCTCCTCAGCGAAGAAATGTGGAAGACGTCGTGCAGAGCTGCTAGCTCTGGTGGCAACTCCAGCCTGTAGGCTAGGGCCCCGATCCGCTCCAGGATCCTGTAAGGGCCCATGTACCTAGGGCTGAGCTTCTTTCTCCGACCACGCACCCACGAGACTCCATGCATGGGCCGGATCTTCAAAAACACTCGGTCCCCCACCTGGAACTCCACCTGCCGATGCCGGGTGTCATAGTACTTAGCCTATCTGCTCTGCGCCTCTAGCATCCTGTCTCTGATCAGCCTCACCTGAGCCTCAGTGTCTTCAACAAAATCTGATCCCAACACCTTCGGATCTTCGTCCTGAATCCAAGAAAGCGGGGTCCGGCATTTCCTTCCATACAAGGCTTCGTAAGGCGCCATCCTGATGCTGGACTGGTAGCTATTATTATAGGAGAACTCGACCTGGGGTAAGAACTTCTCCCATGGTTCCCCGCGGTCCAAAATGCATAGCCTCAAAAGATCTTCCAGCGTCTGGTTGGTGCGTTCTGTCTGCCCGTCCGTCTGGGGATGGAACGCGGTGCTGAAGGTCAATCGTGTGCCTAAGTAAGCTTGCACGGATCTCCACTCCCTGGAAGTGAACCGGCCATCCCGATCCGACACGATCGTCTTGGGCACCCCGTGATATCGAATGAACTGCTCCACAAATCTCCGTACTAATACTCCCACAGTGTCGTCCTTCCTGATCGGAATGAACCTGGCCACCTTTGTCAACCGATCGACGATGACCCAAATCGAGTCATTCCCCGTTCGTGATCGGGGAAGTCCGTGAATAAAGTCCATCGCGATGTCTTCAAACTTCCACTCTGGTACCGGGAGTGGTTGCAACAAACCCGCGGGGTTTTTGCACTCCGCCTTCACTAGCTGGCAAGCTTCGCAGTGGGTCACAAACCGAGTGATATCCTTCTTCATGCCAGTCTAGTACATAGTCTTCTTCAAATCCGCAGTCATCTTCGTGATGCCCGGGTGCACCGAGTATCTGCTGTGGTGGGCCTCCACCATAATATCTTCCCGGACTTGGCCTTCTTCTGGTATATAAGTCCGACCTCTAAAGCATACCACACCATCCCTCATCGTGTAATCTCCTGCTGCACCATTCTCCAAGGCCCAGAATATCGGCTCCAATTTGACATCTCGCCTCTGTCCCTCTCTGACTCGGTCCCGGATATCGTCGGTAGCACTCACCGCAGCTAAATACTCCATGTAAAGCTCGGAGTCCTCGGACGACACTAGTGTGATGTGCATATCCTCCAATCTCCTCACCAGCTCCATAGATATAGCCTGGGGCCCGGCCTCGGAAGTGGCAGCTCTCCGACTCAACGCGTCAGCCACCACGTTCGCCTTCCCTGGATGGTAGTGCATATCATACTGATAATCTGCTAAGAACTCCACCCAGCGCCTCTGCCTGATGTTCAGTTCCTTCTGCATGTCCACGTATTTCAGGTTCTTGTGGTCGGACTTGATGTCGCAGTGGACTCCATAAAGATAGTGGCGCCAGACCTTCAAAGCAAAAACGACTGCCCCCATCTCAAGGTCGTGCACCGGGTAGTTCTTGAAAGTGCAGCTAGATCTGATATACTCTAGAGGGGGGGATGAATAGAGTATATGGTGCTTTAAAAATTTTTGCAACAGTTGTTGGAATAATAGTGAGCAGGGAAGCAATAATAAACCTAATCACAGCACTAAGTTAAACAAAAACTAAGCACAGAAAAATCAAGGCCAGAAACAAAAATGAAAGCAAGCAAAATATCGTCGATCTGAGCTCAAAGATCGTCGAACTGAGCTCAGAGATAAAGATCCAAAGCATAGTCAAAATCGTCGACCGGAGCTCACCGATCGTCGAATGAAGTTCGACGATATAATGAAGTTGAGCTCAGCGATCGTCAAATGGAGTTCGACGATCTTGTCGAAGTTGAGCTAGCCGATCGTCGAATGGAGATCGACGATCCGTCGAGGTTGAGCTAGACGATCGTCGATCGGAGTTCAACGAATCGTCGTGCTGAGCTCGACGATCAGACTTAGTCTCCAGACTGAGAATCCTGGTCTTCAGGGCAGCTTCCAAACCTAGACTCCTAACCCTTAGACTCAATTCTAATTGACCTATTAAGCTATATAGAAGGTCAAGCAAAGGATTCCTAGAGACATAGTGATCCTGACCCAAATTAGTAATAGGGTGTTCCAACAATCTCCCCCTATTTGGGTTAGGATTACTATTTACAGACTTTGGAAAAATTTAAATAGCAACATACAAACAGTAAAACATAAAAACAACAGCTAGACAAGCAGAAACACAGATATATATATATATCATCCAGATAGCAATCAGAGATCACAGAAATTGTCACCTTACAATATCATTTCTTCTCTTTGCCTTTAACCATTTTAATCTCTCTGTTAGGATTGAGGGCTTCCTTCTTAGATCTGGTGTCATCTGCTGCACCTAGAGATGTTTGCTGTTTAAGCCTGGGAACCACTGCTTCAGGATGTAATTCCATGTATCTGTCAGCATCAAAGAATTTGCTTGAAGCATATCTCTCTAGTTCTTTTTGTCTCTGTTCAGACATAGTAGAAATGTTGGAAGAATCTATTCCTTGTTCTCTGGCCTTCTTAATCTGATCCAGTGCAGCTAATTCCTTTAATCTTGCAGTCCAAGCAGCTGGATTATTTTCAGGGTCCTCAAAAGGTACAGGTGACTCATACCTGTTGGAAGGATTGTCTTGAGGAGGCCTGGCAGACACAGTCTCTTTCAGCTTATAAGGGAAAGAACCAGATGTTGTGTCAGTTGAAGTTTGTCTTTCCCTAGAATATGGGTGCTGCCTGGAGTATCCTTTAGAATAGACTTGAATATCTCTCTAATTACCTCTATATCCTCCTCTCCTAGAATGTGAACCCCTGGATTGGCTTTCCCTGTGATAAGATCTGGCATGAGGTTGATAGGGAGCCTGACTTCTGGCTGGGGGTTGACTTGCAGAGCTTCCACCTGCACCTGCATTAGGAGGAGGTGGTGGAGGAGGATGAGAGTGCTGGAATGGGGACGAACCCTTCTCATATTTTCTCTTTTTCTTCATTGCTTTCAACTGATTTTTAGAATATTGCATCCAGTGTTCAGTGATTGGGCAGTTATGAAGGATATAGTATGGAATGTCATTGTTATCTTTGACTTTAGCAGGAGGTACCCTCTTCATAGCCTTGCTCCTTGCCTTTCTTTTCCTGGCAATGGTAGCAGATGAGTCATCAGAGTCTGTTTTAAATTCATCAGATTCAGAACTCTGGTCATCATAGAGAGCATCTATTTTCTTCATCAAGTCTTTCATTAGTTGTTCAGAAGCAGATGAGGCAGTAGTTGAAACAGCAGCAGCATCAGGTGTTGAGATGGTAACAGTAGGGACAGCAGCAGATGGAGAAGGTGAAGCAGAAACAACAACAGTAGCAGATACTGGAGAGATGACAGCAGTAGTAACAGTCTCACTTACAACAGTAGAAACAGCAGAAACATCATCAAAGTCTGCAGAAGGCTCAAATTCAGTGGCCTCTGTCATAAGAAAGTCCTTGGAGATTGATGCAGCAGAAACAGTAGAAACTTCAGCATCAGCAGTATCAATATTCTCAGAAGCAAAATCAGTATCAACAATCCTTTCTTCAGGAGAGGCAGCAGCAACAATGACTGAATTTACAAAAGAGGTGATCATGCTAGGGTCACAGCAAGAAAAAGGCACAAGTGCCTTGGATAAGTCTTCTGGAGGCTGGACAGCATGGACCTCTGGCAGACAGCTAAAGTAGCCAGAATCAAAAACAGATAGCAAAGACCTGAGGTCTATTGCAAGAACTGCAGTAGGAGGCACAGCAGCAGTAGCAAGAGGAGGAGCAGCAGAAGAAGCAGAACTAACAGCAACAGCAGACAGAGGGCTCACAGCAGCAGTCACAAAAACAGCAGCAGCAACAGCATGAAGGCTTTCTTCATATGACATCTCCCCCTGCCTAGATGCAGATACATCTGGATCAAGGCACACTGCTATAGGTGCTGCCTGAGGGAAGAGGGAAGAGAGCCTGGCAGAAAGGGCTGCCACTGACAGGTGGAGTGGAGCCAAAGAGGTCTCCAACAGCAGAGTTAGCCTGGGGGCAAGTAACTCATACAGCCTGTCAGCTAGGGCTGAGAGGTCTACTTGCTCAAGAGCTGGAGCAGAGGTAGAAGGTATGGAAGCAGCTGAAGGTTCTGGAAGTGGAGAGCTGGAGAATTGTGGAAGGGATGGCTCGGGTGTTGGTAGGGTGGATATGGAGGATAGGGGAATGGATATGGATGGGGTGAATGTTGGTTGATCTATGATTTGGTGTAGGAGAGCTTGAAATGAAGTGGAGGAGGAAGGTAAATCAGGAGGAGATGATGGAGAATCATCCATAAAGGAATCATCCAGTAGGGTGAAGGATGGAATGGAGGGTGATGAGGTGATATCTGGTGGAGGGTAGGAGAACAGTGGGTGGAATTGGTCTGCTGGTGGAGGTAGAATGAGTTCTGGAGAAGGTGTTGATGTTGGAGATGGGCTGGATATGATGATGGTAGATGGAGCTGAAATGGTGGATGGTAGGGGAAGGGATGGAATTGGAGGAGGAGGAGGAGAAGCAACAGCAGCAGCCAGGTCATCTGCAGGAGCAGAGACCTGTGAGGGAGTGACTCTTAAAGTCCTTGTGCCTGAAGGAGCACTGGAGGAGGGCCTGCTAGGCTTGCTTATTTGCCTGTCCCACTTTCCAAAGAGGGCACAGGTCAGTCTCTTGGAGGCATTGATATGAACTCCAGAGGAGACTAGCAAGGCAGGACACCTGTGCTGCAGAAATACTCCAATAATTCTTCCAAAATTAACAAAACTTTTGTTTATTTTCTTTTTGATGAGGTCAAAGAAAACCTCTCCCCAATTCAAATTTTTCCTATCCACAAGAGCTCCCATGAGGCAGAGCTGATATCTTGATATAGTATCATGAGCAGAGTGCTTTGCCAGTAGCACTTTCCCTACCACATCTGCCAGGAACCTATATTCAACAGACAGATTCCTCTTGAAGAGCTTGCTAGGGTTTCCCTCTGGATGACCCATTCTGGCAAGCAGTTCAGAAAACTCATCTCCAGATAATTCAGCAGAGTCTTCTCCATTTCTCAATCCAAAAACTTCTGTTAAAATTGTTGGGGTCAAGGGTACCTGGGTTCCAGCTATAGACCCAACAATAGTGTTGTTATCTTGATTATGGGCAGTATAAACCCACTCCTTGATCTCATCAGAAGCCAGCTTGATCCTGGTGGTCATTATGGCAGTCAGATTCTGGTCCTTGAACAAACCCAGTATATCTTGAAAAATCTGGTCAGTCGTGCTGAAGGATTCTATATCAATGTCAAACCCAGCATCAAACTTCATTGCAGCAAGAACAGCAACTGACACAGCCATTTGTACCTGCAAAAACTCAACAAACAAAATGACCAAGCGTAGAACTGTTTGGAGGGAAAGGAAAAATCTTGCAGAGAAATCGAAAGCGCAAATGAGAACGACGGCGAAAAATGAGTTTTATATTAGGGTTCGACGCAGAATTGGAAAGATCGTTGAACTCATTTCGACGATCGAGGCTTCTAAAGGAATCTGAAGAGTCTTCAACATCGTCGATCTCCGTTCGACGATATTGGAGAGCGTCGAGCTCCGTTCGACGATCGTTCAGAGAACATAATCGTCGAGCGCCGTTCGACGATCGTTGACCGGAAGAGATAGTTCATACTATCTGATAGCCGCTGAACTCAGTTCGACGATTTTTGGAAATCGTCGATCTCCGTTCGACGATCTTAGGGCAAATCGTCGAGCGCAGTTCAGAGATCAAAGAAATTCTAGACACTAAGAAAAATCAGAATATTTGCCTAGTCTTGGTCAGAAATGAATTTGATGGGAGTTGTTAGGACTATAGGTTGGCTAGATGAAGCACCCAAGCCCAGTGTATTGTTAAATCTAGAGTTCACTGTGCTTGTGATGTCCATCAGCTTGATGCTTCTCCCATTAAGGGATTCTTCAAGCTTCTTGGCCTCAGAGAGCTCACTTTTCAGTGAAGCTATCTGTTCTCTACAGCACTCCAACTCCTGAGAGAGTTTGAGGTTTTCTGACTTTAAAGTATTGTGTTCAGATAATTGATTTCTGAGAGAGATAATCTCTTTCTCAGACTTTAGCAGGTCTAAACACAGTGCTTTAAATTCAGATTTAAAATCTTCTGAACTAAAATCAAAAGAACTAATTACCTGATCTTCTTCAGGTTGGGTCTCTGAGTCTGACTCTGACTTCTCTTCTTCTGAGTTATGCTGTGAGGCATTGATTGCCATCATGCAAAACTCCTTTTCTTCTGCATCATCCTCATCATCACTGGAACTGGATGAGGCTTCTGACTCCTCTTCTGTCTCACTCCAGGATTCAGCAACAAACCCTTTTCTTGTATGCTTATTTTTGCTTGAAGAAGGTTTGCCATTTCCATTCCTTTTGGAGTCTTTCTCCTTTCTTCTTTCTTTTCTGTCCCTTCTGTCCTTGTTCTTGTTCTCTGGACAGTCAGGAACTATGTGCCCTGGTTTCCTGCAACCAAAGCAAATAATGTCTTTATTATTGCTAATGGACTTGTCATACCTTGGCTTATCCTGCTCCTTGTATGATCTTCTTCTGAAGTCCTTTCTGGCCATTTTGTAAAATCTTTTGGCCAGCAGACTGAGTAGTTCATCATTGCCTGTAGCTTTATCTTCAGGCAGATCCTCAGTTGCCTTGAATGCTATGGTCTTCTCTTTTCTTGTGGCTGGTGAGGCAGCCTTCTGTTCTTCCTCTCTATTCTTGATGAGTAGCTCATAAGATTTGAGCTTACCCAATAGGGCTTCAGTAGTGATCTCATTCAGACTTCTGGCATCCTTAATTGGCCAGATTCTTGAATCCCAAGTGCTGGGGAAGCACATTAGGATCTTGTCATTAAGTGCTGTTAGAGAGATCTCTTTGTCCAATGTCCTAAGTTCACTGACAATTAGACTTAGTCTGTTGTACATATCTCCCACTAACTCAGTCTCTCCCTTCTTGAAATTCTCATATTGAGAGATGAGATGAGATCTTCTGTCCTTTCTCTCATCAGCTGAGCCTGAGACTATTTCTGAGAGCTTGTCCCAAATTTCCTTGGCTGAATTACATTCAGCTACCTTTTGAAATATGTCATCTGACATCATCTGAGCTAGGATGTTCATAGCTTTAGCATCAGCTACTTTCCATTTCTTGATGTCAGCATCTGTTCCTGATGGAGGTGGAACAGCATTTGTACTTGTGTTCTCTGGGGGTCTTGGACACACTATCAAAACAGAATTAAAAATATCTTCGTCAATAGAATTCATGTAAAGTCTGATCCTTGCTTTCCAAAGTGCAAACTTTGATAGATTGCACACTGGAGGTCTGGTGCTAGCATAATCTTTATTTTGGGCCATGATTTGTGCAAACAAAATCTAATAATGCACTACAAAAGAAGAACAGATCTAGTTTGGGATCTTTGGGTTCAGGTGTTAGCCTGTACAACCAATCAGGTATGGTAAGTTTAACCAACCTCGCTTTGATACCAATTGAAAGATCAAGCACATAACCAACTGTTCCAAAAGCCCGGACTGTTGGAAAGGGTGCTACTTAATTTCTTAAATAAGTAGAAGAGCGCCACGGGTCAAGTGAAGGAACGCCGGACCCAACAGTTCTGTTCGCGCTTCTTCAACTGGCGAGACGCATATGCAATTACATGACCCTTCTGCATTAGTACAGCTCCCATACCCTGGGAGGAAGCATCAGTGTAGACCTGAAATCCTTCTCTCCCCGAGGGAAGAGCAAGTATGGGAGCCGAGGTGAGTTGGTCCTTCAGCTCCTGGAAAGCTGCCTGGCACTGCGGGGTCCACACGAAAGGTACCTCCTTCTTCGTCAAAGATGTGAGCGGGAGGGCGATTCGAGAGAATCCCTCTACGAACTTCCGGTAGTAACCGACAAGTCCTAGGAAACTTCGTACGTCGGTGGCTGTCTTCAGCTGCGGCCAATCCCGAATTGCCTGAATCTTTGTCGGATCCACTGCCAACCCGGCTTCACTGATAATATGACCTAAGAAGCCCACCTCCTTCAACCAGAACTGACATTTGCTAAACTTTGCATATAAATGATTCTCCCGCAGTCTCTGTAGGGTCAGTGCCAGATGGCGAGTGTGCTCCTCCTCCGTCCTCGAGTAGATGAGGATGTCATCGATAAACACAATGACAAACACATCTAGATACTCCTTGAAAACCTGGTTCATGAGGGTCATGAACGCTGATGGTGCATTGGTGAGCCCGGGGCATCACCGTAAACTCAAATAAACCATATCTGCTACTAAAAGCAGCCTTCTGAATATCCCCCTCTCGAATCCGAAGCTGGTAGTATCCCGACCTCAAATCTAATTTCGAAAAGAACTGCGCTCCCTGCAGCTGGTCGAATAGCTCGTCTATCCTTGGAAGTGGATAGGTATTCCGGACCGTCAGCCGATTTAGTGCTCGGTAGTCGATGCACAATCTGAGTGTCCCGTCTTTCTTTTTGACGAACAATACCGGAGCTCCCCATGGTGAAGAGCTTGGCCGGACAAATCCGGCTTCCACTAACTCCTGAAGCTGGCTCCGGAACTCTGTCAACTCCCTTGGGGCCATCCGGTAAGGTGCCTTGGATGCCGGCTTGGCCCCCGGCACAAGCTGTATTTGAAAGTCCTGCTCCCTGCGCGGGGGTAATCCGGGTAATTTTTCTGGAAAGGACGTCCTCAAACTCCCGCACTACCGGGATATTCAATATAGAATTTGTGGCCTCCGCCATCTCAAACAGCACCTCGTAGACCTCCTCCCCCTGTAAATAGGCCTTAACGGCCTGTACTGAAGATAAGGGTATACGTGAGGCAGGTCATATACCTTCGATGATGATGATAGAGTCCCCATGCCTCACGGTGATCCTCTTCACTTGACAATCAATCTGGGCATGATTCCATTGTAACCAAGTCATGCCCAGGATCAGCTCGAAGACGGGCATCCTTAGGACCGTTGCTGATACCTCGAACGGCTTTCCTCCAATCTTCGCCTCCATGCTGTAGTGGGCAGAGGTGAGTATCTCTGATCCGTTGGGTAGACGCACCCTCCTCATCCGGCCTGTGAACCGTTCCACTCCTTCCAGCCCTTCCAGAAAGGCATCCGACACAAATATAGGCCACCCTGTGTCGAACAGAGTATAGGCGGGCTTGCCGCTGATGAAGACTATACCTGTGATGACCCGCTCTGGGTTTCGAGGCTGCGCCAGGTCCAAAGCATATACTTGCTCCCTTTCCTGTCTTCGATCTCCTCCCTAGTAACCACGTCCTCGGCCGCATCCTCGGCCTCCGAAATGCTGAGCAGGTGGGCCACCCTGTGGTGCTGGAGGTGGTGCCCCCCTCATGGGGCAGTTTCTCTGGAGGTGTCCCACCTGATGACAATGGAAGCACTCCGGTGGGGGATACGCCATACCCCCGAGTCTCGACATCTCCTGTATCCGAAGAGGTTGAGGGGCCAATATCACCTGCTCTCTCGTCTCCTGCCTCACCTCCTAACGAGGCTGGTCCTGTGTCCTTCTCCCATCTGGTATAGCGCCTCGCCGTTGATCATTTCTGGCCCTCCGACCCTGATCCTCCGCTTGCCGCTTCCGGCCCCGAGTGGTGTGCCAATCAGCCTCAATCCTCTTTGCCATCTCCAAAATCTGGGAGATAGGCCCGTCAGATACAAACAACAAGGCCTCCCTCAACTCCTCTTTCAGACCCTTATAGAATCTCTTGATGTATCCTGCTTCGTCCAGCTGGTAAGAACCTGCATATCGAGCTAAATGATCTAACTCTCGATGGTACTCCACCACCGTCCTGGTGCCCTGCTTCAGCTATAAGAACCGCTCCTCCAACTCATCCCTGGCTGACTGCGGAACAAAATGCTCTAGCAGCGTGGCCCTGAATTCCTCCCAGGTAATCTCCGCAACCTCCCTATCGGCAAACGTCGTGTCCAACAGTGTCTTCCACCACCTCTTGGCATGGGAATCCAAGCAAGATACCACCAAAGCCACCCTCTCCTCCCAGAGGCACCATATCCCGGTCAACATCTCGTACATAACATCCAACCACTCCTCTGTCCGCACTGCCGACTCTGTCCCCAAGTAGGACGGGGGAGAGAGTCCTCGGAAGGTGCTCATCCAGTTGGCCCCTGGGTTTGGCTGCTGGGCTGGAGCCTGTTGAGCCCGGAAGGCCTCAAGGATAGCTATAAGAGTTTGCCCCATGTCTGACTGAAGGAAAGGTGTGGGGACCATGGGAGGTGGTGCAATGTCCGGAGTCTGCTGAACTCCGCCTTGTGGGGTGGGCTGAGCTGGGGGCTGCAAAACGAACTACATTAGTAGGTAATCGACTCAATACCTAATAAGAAGTGGACAATTCACATGTGATCCCTCATATGGGCACACCACTGCTTCCGCTGCTTAGTTTGTACCCAAACTAAACTCGTGCGGGGGTGACCCAGGGTTGTGGACTGCTACTTTTCGATCCAGGTCTGCTCTGATACCACTTGTAAGACCCCCCCCCCCCTTTTTCAACACCGGGGTCTTAGGCCCAGAACCGTCGTTTTGCGGTGACTCCTTCGCGCCCTGAAGGGTCATCACCACAAAGCGCCGATTCTGCCGGCCAATTCGATCACAGAAAAGTAGCACAATAAAGTAAATGCAAACTAGCAGTCCACAAGAAATCACATATCATAGTGAATAAATCTCCATGAAGGGAGTGTCCACAAAAAATACATATCAGAGTGCTAAACTACGGGCTTATGCCCGGTACATCATATCCTCACTACAAAATCACTGATGCGGAAGCAAAAGCAGAAAAACTACTCAAGGTCGAGACTCACGGTCCCGGTTGTATGAACTCCGGAGCTAGACTGCCCCACCTCCAAGCGCACCGGTCTCTGGGGCTGCTCCTCCATGCTGGGCTCCTCGATCCCCTAAATGAAGTGGTTCGAAAACCGTTAGTCTAAAAGACTAAGTCCTATCATCCCCCACCCCTTGCCCCATGGCTCCTAGGCACCGAGTGGAGAGGAAGAAAGGGGAGGAATTGAAGGTGGAGAATAATCAAAACAGATTGCAGCAGACCTATTCTAGTAATTCTATAATAGATAATGACAATAAGATGAAATATGAAAAGTAACCTTCACTTATGTGAGAACACATAAGCCAAGGGGTCTTCTACAAGGCTCCCATCGTATAAAAAGTCTCATACCAATTTATACATTGGGGTGTCGGTTATTAAACAGCTGTAAATATAAATATCAAAATTGACCTTAATTTATAAACTTGCCCACACAAGCTTATAGACCAAGGGGTCGTTTTGCAGGGCCTAAAGAATAAGTGTCTCATTCCACTTATACTTTAGGTGTCAGGGTTGAATGAATCGATTATGCTATGACATGCAAGTGGGTATGATGGAACATGCAAGTGCAACACACACACCCGACTCTGTGCACACAGACCTTTAGTTCCCCCTTTTTGGAGCCGTAACCTCCCAGGATACCTCCCTAGTGGCAGACGGAAGCGGTGGGTTGGGCCTCGCCCACCTCTAAACCAGTAAAGCACTACCGGTCAGACCTATCGTACGCCTCAACGCTTGGTGCACGAAGCAGACTCCTGCGTACTCTTGCCGGCTGGCGCACCAGACTTCTGTTGGCGAAGTGCTAACCACACTTGCCGAGTCAGCGTATTGGCGTCGGTGCATCGACCCTCCAATACCGAAGACCCACCACCTTAATTTTCTTTCCTTTTATGCACATGCAAATTTAGTGTAATCAAAAACCGAGCCGAAGCTCCCCGGACCAAAACGTCCGTCTCAAACAATCGAGCCGAAGCTCCCCAGACCCAAAGTCCGTCTTTTAACCATCCGAGCCGAAGCTCCCAGCTATCTTTCTGTGCTTCCTGTGTTCGTGAAATGTGCAACCCTAATTGCTAAGTTACTCTTTTCAGCTTGTTAATACAGTTTACGTTAACCCAGGACTGCCCCCGGTATTCCCTGTGAAGGGCTCTCAAGGGCACTAGGAACTATGTTGGGATTACGCCCAACGTTCCCTTTCGCAAGGTACTTATTATTATTATTGGTTGATTCCCTTACCCATTACTTTCTCATGTTACGATAGGCTGATCCTAGGGTGATTTGACTCCACTTCACCTCGGGGTGGACGATCTTTCGTCGAACCCGAGCGCCTCTAAACCCTAGCCAAAACAACACTCTACTCATTTTATCTTCCAATGATGCTCCTAATTCTATTTATCCCTTCCAGCTAAGCAACATAACCCAACTCATGCTCAAATTCATAATGCAACTTATTTCCTGCAGTTTTACTAAATGCAGACCACTTAAGCTATATGACCCGTAAAATGAGAAGTATACCAAATGGTCATCCAGTACTCATATAATAATTATTGGAGGGCTATACCGATATTTGTAGCCTAAATCCATAATTTCCTAATTTTCATAATTTAACTGATAATTTATTTATTTATTCTAATAACCAAAAGCTCCAAGTTTGAACATGAAGTATAAGTTTTATACAAGATAAAATTCCACCAAATTAATGTTAAATGCAAAATGAATAATAATCTAAAAATCCAGAATCGCCTAATTTTTTTCAGCAATGTTTAAGCCCTTAAATTTATTTCAAATTTACTCCATAATAAATCATTTAAAGGGGATATACAACAAAAATACTACCAAAAATTCAGAGAAAATTCAAGGGTGATTATAAGGATACATAAAACCTCTGAGTAAGGTTTCACAATTTTTGTGAAAGAATTACTCCATGAATTAATTTAAATATCCAATTCTCAAAATTATGGTCTTGTAAAGGTGTAAACAGACCTCTGAAAATTATAAATAAATTTCTACAAGTACATTTTGGCCTGGAAACAGCAAAACCTAGGTCTCATGATTTTTTAACAGATATATTATCAATAATTAATTATATACTACCAAGGCCCCTTTCTCAAGCTTGTGAAGGAAGTACCAAATATAATCAAGCAAAGATTATGATAAAATTCAGGGGTATTCACTTAGGCCTATAAGATCTTCTGACCAAGTTTCATTAGATTCAAATGGACAGAATAACCATAAGAAATTCAAACATCATTTTTGGCCTTTTGGTAATTAACAAATGAAGTACCAGGAATAAAATCCATAAAATTCTATAGAAATTACCAGGAGTCCTAGATGACCTAAAACCTACTCTACCCAAGTTTCATAGCTTTTGGGGAAGGTTTAGTAGCTGAATCTTCAAATTTGTTCTCCTACCCTAAAACTAGGGTTAGGGTTTTGAGGTGCCTACCTTCCTCCAAATCCTATAAGATTCCTTTCAGGGAACTTAGGATACACGTCCTCCATTCCTACTGAGTTTCCAAGGTCATACAAGGGCAATTGCCCCTATGTCCTTCACAACCCCAAAAGGTCCTTCCTTAGGGTTTGAGGTTGAACCCTAGGGTAAATCAATCCCAAATCATCCCATTTTCCTTAAGAGGGTGACATTAGCCATGCCAATTCAGTGTCCAAAACCTCAGCCTCTGTTGAGGGGAGGGGACCACCCTAAGTCCATAGTGCACTTTTAAATCAAGAATACCACCTTAAAGCCTAACTAGGGTTTGGTGATTTCCTAGCCAAAACCTATCCAAATGAGCTAAAAGTTTGTACCGAACTAGGTATTTATGCCAGGGAACACTCTCCAAAATTTGGGAGAGTTTGGAGGTCATTTGACCACTTAATTAAATTACCCTAGCATTATTAAATAAAAGTAAAAACTTTAGGCAAAGTGTCTCCAAAAATTCTGAGTTTTAGGCAGGCCCTAGGAATAGCTAGGTTAGACTCCCTGCCAAAATTTCAAGTGATTTGGGCTAAGGATGAGGTGTGTGCACTCAGTTTAAATACTGCCTAGCACTAAGTATATGTCTCACCAAAATGGGTGCCCTGGTCAGACCATGCACCCAAATGGGTTCAAACCAATTTTGAAATAAAGTAGAGCCAGAGGGCTACAACTTTCATGTTGAAGGTTTTCCCACCAGGTGAGCCTAGGTATTTTTAAAATTTAAAACCAATAATATCAAAATCTATGACATAAATCACATTAATATAAATATATTTCCTATAGTTTAAAATCAAATGGAGCACGAATCTTGGCGCGTATTTGACGGGATCCCGTCGTCTTCTTCCTTGAGTCGACGGCCAGGATCCAACCCGCCTAGAGCCGCTTCCAAGCTCTGCCACCAGCGATCCAGCCCCTTCCCCGGCCGGCCACCGCCACCACCACCTCCGTTGAGGTGGTGGCTGTCGCCAAGCGGCGGCTCAGCCACCGGAGGGGTGTTTTCCGGCGGTTCTAGTAGGAATCATTTTGCCGAAAAACCATGAAAATCATGGTTTGGATCGGGCTCAATTGAGCCCGAACCTTTAACCTAAGGAAACCTACGATCTACCCGTGAGTTAAGGAGAGGGGGAGGACCTTCCTGGCGGCCTGAATGCGGGAGGAACGGCGGGATGCCATTGTCGACGGCGGCGGCGCTCGGCTTCTGCAACAACACAGTGGAACGGCCTGTTTCCTCCAGGTAAAAGCTCGAAAATGTTCCCCTCTGCCCACTGATGATGTTTAAATGGACAATTGGGGAGGGGGGCAGCTGGTTCTTCAATGCCCATCAACACCATTAATGGTGTGGCTCGGGTTGAGTGGGGGGGGGGGGGGGGCTGAATCTACCCCTTGGTGGCCGGAAAACGGCTGGAATCAACTCCTCTTCCCTAGAGGAGTTGATTGCAGCCATTAAGAGTGGATGTTGGCCTCCCTTTGCCCGGCTCCCACTCTCCCCTTCCTCTCCCCCATCTTCTCTCTCCACCATTAACATGAAGGGAAGCTCCCTTCTCTCTCCTAGTCACCCATGTTGACTGGTCAACACCATAGGCTATGTGCAGCCCACTTAGTCACATTGATCATGAAAAGTGAGGTTAGCCTAAGGGAGAAGTGGCTTGGGCCTGGGTTAGCCCATTTGGGCTAAGTTTGACCTATTTTAGGGTTGAGTTGACTTTGGTCAATTTGATCATTTAGGTTGACCCCATTGAGTCCTTGGTGGCCTATTGGCCTCCCCTAATGCCTATGCGGGGTTATGTAGGGTTACCTTACACTTTGGAGGTCACCTACCCTTAGTAAGGGCACTTTGACCAGATTAGGGGCTTGAGTTGACTTGGGTCAACTTGGTCTCTAGGGATGACCCCAATGTGTCCTTAGTGACCCATTGACCTCACTTTAGGGTTAGGAGGGCATAGGTGGGGTCCACTTGGCTAGGGGTAGGTCAATTGACCCTAAGTAGGCTAGTTTGGCCCATTTAGGGTTAGGGTTGACTTTGGTCAACTGAGTCTCTTTGATTGACCCCAGTGTGTCCTTATGGCTCTAATGGACCTCCCAAGGTATTATTGGGTGTTGTGGTAGGGTCTTGGGGTCAAGGTGTAGCCCCATGGTCATCCTAAACCATTGTTCAGAGTTCTACTATTTGCAGACCATGATGATTTTCAACACTTTGTCTCCTATCTCTTGGCCCATTTCTGGCTTCCTAGGGTTTGTCATGACCTAGTCATGGACAAAACCACTCATAGGGGTCTAGTTGGAAATGAGATGTTACACTAGGAACGCATAGGCGATCGTCCTTCCTTAGTAATCCATCCTCAACAGCAAACTGGGAATTTGACCCATCCAATGATTCATCCAAGATTGGCTTCATGCTGTTATCCTGAATCAAAGCCTGCCGAACTCTATCAGCTAGGTCACGCTGCACCTCGGTCCAAAACAGTTTCACCTCAGTACTATACTGCTTGTCGACGCAAGATATCTCCAGAGACTCCAACTCTCGGACCAATCTCTCATCATGTACCGATAACCAGTTGGCCTGCGCCGGAGTCCTGTGACTCAACGCATCCGCCACTGCATTTCCCTTCCCATGCACATAATGTATCTTGAAAGTGTAGTCCCCTAAGAACTCCTTCCACCTCCGCTGCCTCATGTTCAGATCCTTTTGATCCAACATGTACTTCAAGCTCTTATGATCAGTGTAAATATCGACCTTCACACTGTACAGGTAGTGCCCCCAAAGCTTTAGAGCAAATATCACAGCAGCTAACTCTAAGTCGTGGACCGGATAATTCCTCTTGTGAGCCTTCAATTGTCGTGAACCGTAGGCTATCACACTCCCATGCTGTAGCAGAACACAACCCAAACCACTGCCCGAAGCATCACTATAGATCTCGAACCCTTCGGTTCCACTTGGCGAACATAAAATAGGCACTGAGGTCAACCGCCTCTTCAACTCCTCAAAAGCCTGTTCGCACTCCGGAGACCACACAAACTTCTGATCCTTCCTTGTCAACATCGTGAGTGGTAGCGCTATCCGCGAGAAGTTCTCTACGAAGCGCCTGCAGTAGCCAGCAAGCCCCAGAAAGCTCCGGACCTCCGCCACTGTAGTCAAAGCAGGCCACTCCCGTACCGCCACTATCTTCGCCGGATCCAGAGCTATCCCTTCTCCACTAACAACATGACCAAGGAACGCTATCGAGGATAACCAGAATTCACACTTGGAGAACTTAGCATACAACTGATTCCTCCTCAACGTCTCCAACACCATGTGAAGATGATTGCAGTGGTCCTCCTCGCACTGCGAGTACACCAGGATATCATCGATAAATACTATCACGAAACGGTCCAGGCACTCTCTGAACGTCCTGTTCATCAGATCCATAAACACGGATGGCGCATTGGTCAAACCAAACGACATGACCGTGAACTCGTAATGCCCAAACCGCGTACTGAATGCTGTCTTTGGGATGTCACTCTCCCTTATCCTCAACTGGTAGTAACCAGATTTCAGATCTAACTTCGAATATACCGTTGACCCAACCAACTGATCAAATAGATCGTCAATCCTGGGGATCAGATATTTGTTCTTCTCCGTAAGCTTGTTCAATTCCCGATAGTCAATGCAAAGTCGCAAACTCCCATCTTCCTTCTTGACGAAAAGGACCGGTGCGCTCCAAGGCGACGAACTTGGACGCACATACCCTTGCTCCAGCAACTCTTGTAGTTGCACCTTTAACTCTGCCATCTCTCTTGGCGCTATCCGATACAGGGAGCGTGACACTAGTTTGGCACCCGGTACCAGCTCAATAGTGAAATTAATCTCCCGCTGAGGAGGGACTCCTGGGAGATCATCTGATACCACATCCGGATACTCGGACACAACTGGGATAATGTCAAGATTTGGCTTAGGCGTCGAAGTCTGCCCTAGAGTGACAAACAGCTCTGCCCCAGACCGAACTGCCTTGATCCCCTGAGGGGTAGACGTCTACGTCTTGCTCGACCCCTTTCACGCCCGCATATGCCATCTCACGACTAGCTCCCAACTGACCTCCTTGTAACTACGATCAATGCACGCTTGCTGATCCGAGAGCCAGCCCATAGCAAAGATCACATCGCACGCAACTACCAGCAATAGCGGCGCTCGCAAGTCATCGACGTGACTCCCACGCCTTACCCTAACGCCACAAGCTCTATCCACACGCAAAGGGCACCCGTAGGCAGCAACCCATCAAATTTGACCTTTGCCATCGAAGGAAGTACTCCGATGCGCGATAGAAACTCTTCGGACAGAAAGGATGCGAAACTTCCGCACCGAACAGTGCTCTCACTGGACAATCGACAATCTAAACAAGCCTAACACGATCAGTCATAGGCTAAAATGCGTAGGGAAACAAATATTTAAAGCTAACCTGCTATACATACTCGTCACTACGTCAAACTGCTTTGTGGCCTCCTGCTGGCTAAGGTTGTGCACTTTTGGCTGGGTTGGGGCATAGTGCGATGTGGTTGCCTCCGACCCCTTGCCCTTCTCCTCGTAGATATCTCCAGATTTCTTCTCAGACTTCCGTCGTCCGCACCAACAGTTTCGGGCAAAATGTCCTGGCTTCGCACAGTTAAAACATGTAGTTGCCTTCCTCCCAATGGTTGCTGCTGTCTTAGCTTTCTTTACCTTCTGTGCGCCATTACGACAATCTCGGACAAAGTGCCCTTTCTTGCCACAAGTATGACAGTTGTAAGTAACCTTGCCAGTCGATGATCTAACCTTCTTCTTCAGCGTTCTGCGAGATGCACCCCTCATAGGACTTGCAGAGTTCGATACCCTACTCACTGGTATCTGGTGAATTTTTCCCATATCCACTTCCAAAGATCTAGCTGACTCCACCAAGGCTCGGAATCCCAATAAGTTTGGTCATATAAGTAGAATTCGCAGTTCATCACGCAGACCACTATAGAATCTATCAACTATAGACCGCTCGTTCTCCAAATCAAAGTATGGGTAGCGGCTTATCAAAAGAAACGCCTGCAAATACTCATCAACTGAGTGCATACCCTGCACCAAGCACATGTTCAACGGCTAACCTGATGGCCTTCTAAATGTCACTTGATCCAACACACCACCCGACATTGAAGTCATCTCAGGGATAAAGGGTTGCACATTGCTTCCCTGCTGTGCACTAGTCACAGCGAGCACCACTTCAACGATCCTTCTTATGGTTTCAAACAAAGGAGAGGTCTCAAGCACGCCACTGGGTGCACTATAATCCTCAGATACCAGATGTTCTGTCAGCTCTGCGCCACTCCCGGTCACCTATAGTCATACAAAACACCAATAAGTGACCAAACAAAATTGCAAAAAGCAATTATAGGAACACACAAGGTCCTCAAACACGAGTATTTTTCATTCCTAAGTGGACATTCATGGGTTCTTTCTAATGTTATAACGATGACACACACATGTGCTCACCACCCCTTAAAAGAATTCGCCCACGAATTCAGTTAAGCCTGACCGTAACCAGAAGTCTGATACCAAATTGTAACACCCCATCCGTCACATGACATATAACAGAAGGTCCAGCTGGAACCCGATGTCATATACCACAGACAGTCGGAAGGGTTACATAAGAATATTCAAACTATCCAATTAAGACTACTCGTCCTACACAGAGCATTCTAGCGGAAGCTTTTAAAAGTTGAAAGAACCCAAAACTTAAATCCAATAATCATGAATGTCCACAACCACACCACTGAAATGAAAACCAAATACACTGAAAGGGTACGCGGCCTTATGGCCTTACAAATGTTCACTTAACAAAATAGTGTCCTACATACATCGGCTCGCAGGCCGGCCACACATGACAAAATAAAAACAACTATTCTTTACGGCCTTCGAGGGCCAGCACAGCAACATGGGCTCCAGCCCGCTATCTAGCACTCGGCTCCGCAGTACCTGCAAGCAACATTCCACTGCACGGTGGCAAACAAAGCAACGGTCAGCCAAAGCCGACCAAATTATAACGACCCCGCCCCTTACTCGGGACGGCGGTGCTCTTTCCCTGCATATCATTAGCCCAGTAAAACAATAAAATGCAATTATACTACGCCACAGGTGTAGGCTCGCACGACCAAACACCCAGTGCACTCAGGGCACATTAACGGTGAATCCTGACACTTCAGCGTCTTCACCACCATCCCAAAGATGACAACCACGTGAGCATTTAGCCTTTCTGACCACCGTCTAAGGCTCCCGACTATGCCAACGACCAGTCCCCTTTTCGGGTCTCTCGCACCGAACCACATAGCCTAGGTACAATTCCACTTGCCCGTTGCTCACACCACATAGTCACTTTAAGACGTACGCACGAGCCAAGCTTCTCTCGGATTCCAAAACTTTTCCAAACAATCACATAACCCAGTTATGTTCAAGGCCGGTTCCCTGACCGCCAAGTTAGCAGGACACATTTCCGCTCAGTTTTCCGGGTGCGCCTTGGAGTTAATCCCCAAGGATCCCTGTTGCAATCTACCGCGTAGAAACCCGAAAAACCCAAAGCACGGAGTCTTCTCCGACAAAACATATCAAATGCAACATCACTGATCCAGACAATACACGTCCGGGTAGGCTTCACACACAATGCCTATGCCCGTACTTCGATTCCGGACTCTATATGCAACACAAGGGGGACTATTCACATCAACCCCAAGGAACACCACGCACTCACCACACACTCGCGGGAGCGGGTTTCCCTATGCAAAAGGAAGAGAGCTTCACATGCTCAAGTAGAGAATCGTTACCCTTGTAGTCCGCTTTTGCGCCATGGAAAAACTACACGGATAGAAATCTTCGCAATGGAATTTCTTCCACGGATCTGCTCTCGATTCTCCAAACGGTGCTCCGATGCTCCGCTGGCGGCCAGAATCCTCCTCCTTCTTCCTCCTCTCTCTAAATCCTTGGAAAGAGAATGACTTGGAGAAAATGAAGAGTTAACTCCCCCCCATTCCCGGCCTTAACAGAACAGGAAACCACATGGGCCATTGGATCTCAATTAAAGAAAATGAACGGCTCAGATCTGCACAAAAATCCCCTGACCTGGGCCGAACACGGCCTCGTACACAGCCGTGTTCCAGGCTGTGTGCCTTGATCGAGGCAAGATCGTCGAACAAAGAAAAGACACACTCGCAAAGACAAGCCCATGTCTCACCTGACACGCCCGTTTCGGGTCCTCGACACGCCCGTGACCAGGTGGCGTGTCACATATAACCGCCACGACAACGGACACGACCCAACTAAACACGGGTAGGGACACAGGTATGAACACGCCCGTGCCACTCGACAATCGTCGATCATCGAACGCAGAGGGTCACTCGACAATCATCGAGCGTCGTTCGGCGATCGTCGAATGCAGGGGGACACGCCCTCCCGACACGCCCGTGTCGCCTGGCGTGTTCCTCCCGAACACTTTTCGTCGAACTCAATCGGCTTTCGGGAACACGGGTATAGACACGGTTAGGCACACACCCGTGTCATTCAGCCGTGTTTCTAGCCGTGTCCTTCTTGGGATGAAAACGGCCAAAACACCAGCCAGACACGGCTTTGGACACGCCCGTGTCCTAAGACGTGTACCCCTATACCAGCACCAAAAATCCCTTTTTACGCGACCAACTCAAATACATTTTTCGGGGCGTTACAACAATTCTCCCCCACCTTTAAAGAATTTTGTCCTGAAATTATAAAATGGAAAGGTACGCAAAATTAAATGGTACTTGAGTGGAATAGCTCGGGATACTCCTCATACATGGTCTGCTCTCGCTCCCACAAAAGCTCCTCCCGACCGCAGTTGTCCCAACGGATTTTGACCATCCTGATGTCTTTGCTATGAAGTCGCTTGACTTCAAAGTCCTTAATGCAAATGGGCTTGACCTTCGTCGTCAACCCATGATCAACAGGTACCTGATAGACCGCAATCACTTGTGAAGGCTCTTGCACCGCCTTCTGCAACACTGATATATATAATACGTCGTGTAGACCACTCAATTCCACTAATATCTTCAGTCGATAAGTCGCTTCACCAACTCGCTCTAGTATCTCAAACGGTACAGGGTACCTCGGACTCAGCTTTTTCAAGCGTCGTACCCGTGAGATACCCTTGAACGGCTTAATTTTCAAATATACCCAGTCACCAACAGCGAACTCAACGTTCCTATGCTTGGCATTATAGTATTTAGCCGACCTGCCCTGAGCGATCAACAATCATTCTCGTATTGTTTGTACCAACGAAGTGGCGTCTTCCACTTCTTCTCGTTTGTACAGCTTCGACTCAACCGTCTCCAACCATGACAACGACGTGCGACATTTTCTACCATATAGGGCCTCGAAGGGTGCCATTTGAATACTCGCTTGGTAGCTGTTGTTATAAGCAAACTCCTCCATGTACAAGTGATCTTCCCACCGCTTTCCGAATTCCAAGATGCATATACGAAGTATGTCCTCCATCGTCCTGTTGACCCTCTCGGTTTGACCATCCGTCTGTGGATGAAAGGCCGTGCTGAAACTCAGCTTGGTTCCCAATATTTGATGCACTGACTGTAACGGCCCATAGTCCGCCACAACCAACATATATAGATCCTACTCCATATATTCATAGTTGGACCATTAGATATTTCAAAATGAGTACATATATACCGACAAGTCCCATAGTAGTATACACAAATCATAAACATGTTCTAGGATACGTATACATTAGCCATACATGAGTTTGTATTACATATCAACTTTAATATAGCCTTTATAAACATAAGTTCACAACACAAAAGTAGTTGATATCATCAACTCAGGGTAGGAAGCATATATATATATATATATATATATATATATATATATATATATATATATATATATATATATATATATATATATATATATATATATGTAACCCCAATCATCTCCTTAGCGCTGGCCAGTTTGTGATTTACCTGTACCTAAAATGTTAAAATTTGAAACCATTAGTCTTTACTAAAGACTAAGCGGGACGATATATAACATGCAACCAAGTGAGAAAAAAATATGTATAACAATACGCATACTATCTTTACCATAAATTTACAGCAGGTATACTATGAGAACATCATATATATGTTATACCAATGTATGTCAGCACGTGTATCTCGTGGCATACATAATTCATTCAACTGTAGAGCTTATCAGTACATGTGCATGTTTAGTATCTATAAAAAAAACATAAGAACATATACAATTAAGTTTCATCAGTTTCCTCACGCAATACTATTAGGGGCGAATGAATCCATGCTCATTCATACACTTGTTTCATCATGTTTCCTGTTGTTAAGCCGACCCCGTAAGGTCATCATGTTCCAAAACCAGTACGGTCAACCCGCGTTTATGCCTTTCGGCTCGACTGGTTTGGCAATTCATCATACCCATATCATTCATTCATGTACATGCCGTTCCTTCGCCCGTAATAGAACTTCGTGTCAGCACGTTTTTTTTAGAATATTTAATTTATAAGAAATCCCCTCAGAATCTTTGGTCGCTTGTTTGCCTTATTTAAGGCCATACATTAGCGAAGACGTGTGGCAGTGATTACTGCATAATGTTTCATGATGTTACATGCACTACTTAATCTAATTGTGTACTTTGAAAAGAAATAACGATACACAAAATTGCTGGAATCTAAGCATAAGTTAAACAAATAGGTCTCACCGTTCCTGTTTCTTTTCCCCCGTCATGCCCCGCGTCATTGTCATTTCTACCTTGGGATGCCATCCTTCGCGATATCTGTTTAGGAATCGTATCATTAATAATATCGGGGTTGCACCACAATTGTAACTACAACAGTGACACATAGGGTTGACTCAGGAGAAACAATGTATGGTGAACTACTCAGTCCATCAGTGAAAATACATTTCTTTGAACCGAAACACTACTTCTCAATAGCAATGAAGTTGGGTATAAGCTGCTAAAAATATATAAATCGTGTAGCTGGAGTCATCAACTTACTGGAAAGATCAAACACCAACTGGACAAGTAAGTCAAACAAGCTCATCAGGGTTCCTTCACAGAAGAACATTCATAAAGCTGCTAACTAAACATCATGACCAAAACAATATCTCTGCAAGCAGTAACATCATGGCCTACCTAATTCCAGCCATGACTTCACCCAAACTCAAAAGACAAGGAGTCACAAGTGACTGGATAAAACACTAGCTGACAATCAACAAAAGTACTGTACACATACATACGAAACCAGAGAAGGCTCTGTTCCTCGAAGAACAGGTAACAACGAAGCAACAATCAAAACCATCAGCTAACCAAAAAGAGAATCAAACTGTACTATCACCGTCTAAATCCAGTCGAAATCCAGTCGAAATGAAGATATTACGAGGAACAAAATTAACAGATCAAGAAAGTTATATCTTACAGTGGATCTATCACAGAAGAATGAAATCACAGAAGTTGCTGCCCGTCACGAGCCCTCACTGAAACTAGTCCGACAACTTTGCAGCTATTTTGATTCTTGCTAGAAGTTGTGAGAGATATGAAGAGAAAAAGAAAGAGAACGGCTCCGTGAGCCCTAAGCGCGATACAACCGAGGACTGCAGCTACAGCGGCAAGGGATAAGAAGGATATATGAAAAGACTCCTCCATTAAATGCTCACCTCCCCCCCACCGTCTCGTTTCCTTAGCATGTACTTTCTCACCAACTCACCAACTCATACCAAGAACTAAAGAAGTACGTTTTCCAGCAAGGAAATTTACTACCCAAATATATATTTATAACATCAAGCCGTAAAGTTTTATGCATGTGAATGATATAAACTCATATTTAACCCAAAAATCAACATGAGACAACGTCTCTGATATTAAACTTATCATCATCGGGGATATATTTTATACTTCAAATGCATTTATAACGTGCCAATTACTTACGAGGAAATGTATTTTAACCCAAAAATCAACATGAGACAACGTCTCTGATATTAAACTTATCATCATCGGGGATATATTTTATACTTCAAATGCATTTATAACGTGCCAATTACTTACGAGGAAATGTATTTTAACCCAAAAATCAACATGAGACAACGTCTCTGATATTAAACTTATCATCATCGGGGATATATTTTATAATTCAAATGCATTTATAACGTGCCAATTACTTACGAGGAAATGTATTTTAACCCAAAAATCAACATGAGACAACGTCTCTGATATTAAACTTATCATCATCGGGGATATATTTTATACTTCAAATGCATTTATAACGTGCCAATTACTTACGAGGAAATGTATTTTAACCCAAAAATCAACATGAGACAACGTCTCTGATATTAAACTTATCATCATCGGGGATATATTTTATAATTCAAATGCATTTATAACGTGCCAATTACTTACGAGGAAATGTCGAGCGTCACAAGTCTTCCCTCTTCAGAGATTTTCGTCCCCGAAAATGACATCAACTTGCTCGTTAAACAGTAGAGGGAAAAGATCTCGCATAATCTCTTCCTGTTCCCAAGTAGCTTCATCTCGCGGATGCCCCTTCCACCATACATGCACGAAATTTACATTCCTATTTCGTAATTTCTTGCTTTGTCGGTCAATAATTTGATATGGTTCTGTTGGGCTAGATAAATCAGCCTCAATTTGTTAGTTTTCAGATGGAATAATCTTTTCAGGATCCCGGACATATCTACGAAGTGCCGATACATGAAAAACATTATGCAACCTTTGCAAATCCTCTGATAACTCTAAGCGGTAAGCAACTTCGCCCACTCGCTCGATGACAGGGAAGGGTCCCACATAACGTGGACTTAACTTTCCAAGACGTCGCAGTCGTGTAACTCCCTTAAAGGGTTTAACCTTTAAACACACGAGATCGCCAACTTGAAACTCCACAAGACGATGTTTAGCATTGTAATACTTTTGCTGCCGATCTTGGGCTGCCTTCATTCTTTGTTGAATAAGAACAACCTTCTCATGCCACTTATCTACTTTCTCTTTATTATAGATTTGTCTTTCCCCATCTTCTGCCCAACTTAAGGGTGTACGACATCTCCGACCATATAACGCTTCAAAAGGTGCCATTTTTATGGAAGACTGATAGCTGTTATTATATGCAAACTCCACGAGCGCCAAATACTTCTCCCATGAACCCTTGAGATCAAGTACTACCATCCGTAATAGGTCTTCTAATAATTGAATAGTGCGCTCCGACTGCCCATCAGTTTGGGGGTGGAAAGCTGTACTAAACAGTAATTTCGTTCCCATACGTTTATGAATCTGTTTCCAATTTTCTGATGTGAACCTTCCATCACGATCGAAGATAATCGTTCGAGGAATACCGTGTAATTTTACAATTATATCAACATACAGCTCATTCAATTTTTCTGGTGGTCCTTCTTGTCGTACTGCTATAAAATGGGCACTTTTTGTTAACCGATCTATGATAACCCATATACCATCATGCCCCGACTTACTACGAGGCAATCCAAAGACGAAGTCCATAGCAATATCTTCCCATTTCCACTCTGGTATGGGTAATGATTGTAAGTAACCTCCAGGTTTTTGATGTTCAGCTTTTACCACTTGACAAGTATGGCAAGTCGCGATATACTTTATCACATCCTTCTTCATTCCAGGCCACCAAAAATCTTCCTTTATATCATGGTACATTTTTGTTCGACCAGGGTGAAGTGAAAAAGGTGTATTATGAGCCTCATACAAAATGTCTTTTTGTAAACTGTCTACATCTGGAACTCATAGCCTTTCATTCATCAAGAACAATCCATTCTGTTCCGTAAAACTTGTAGACTCCCCCTTGTTCATTTTTTCCCTTATGCCCAACAAAAAGGAATCATTCGACACAGCATTCCGAATTCTATCTTTTAGTGCATACCTGATTTGCATCTGAAATAACTGGGATTGTAAATCTTCTGATGTAAAGATGGGAACAATCTCCATCCTTTCAAGTTCACGCATTAATTGTGGATTACATACTCTGAAGGTTGCTAATTCAGCAACACTTTTACGGCTCAGTGCGTCAGCAACCACATTGGCCTTTCCAGGATGATACTGAATATCCACTTCGTAATCTTTAATAAACTCCAACCAACGCCGTTGGCGAAGATTTATTTCTTTTTGTGTGAAAATGTATTTCAAACTTTGATGATCAGTAAATATTTCACATCTCACTCCATACAAATAGTGACGCCAAATTTTTAACGCAAAGATCACTGCAGCTAACTCCAGATCATGAGTTGGATAGTTTCTTTCTGCATCCTTCAATTGACGTGAGGCATAAGCGATTACCTTTCCATGTTGCATTAATACACACCCTAAACCTTTATATGAAGCGTCACTATAAATTTGAAATCCTTCCGTGCCTGATGGAAGGACTAACACAGGGGCAGTGGTTAGTTTTTCTTTTAATGCTTCAAACGCAGCTTGACAATTTTCATTCCAATGAAAAGGAACATTCTTTCGCGTTAACTGTGTTAATGACAACGAGATTTTTGAAAATTTTTAACAAATCTGCGGTAATATCCTGCTAATCCAAGAAAACTCCGTACTCCCGTCACATTTGTAGGTTGCGGCCAATGAAGAATAGAATCAATCTTTGTCGGATCAACTGCTAAACCTTGTTCTGTTATAACATGCCCCAAAAATGACACTTCTTTCAACCAAAACTGACATTTCGAAAACTTTGCATACAGTTGACTCTCCTTCAGTCGCTGTAACGTCATTCGCAAATGTCGAGCGTGTTCCTCCTCAGATACTGAATAGATCAAAATATCATCAATAAAAACAATGATGAATTTATCTAGGTAATCCTTGAATATTCGATTCATCATATCCATAAAAGCTGCAGGAGCATTAGTTAGTCCGAATGGCATTACCACAAACTCAAAATGTCCATACCTTGTGCTAAAAGCAGTTTTATAAATATCTTGCTCTTTAATTCGGAGTTGGTGGTAACCCGACCTTAAGTCTATTTTTGAAAACACCTTTGAATTTACTAGTTGATCGAAAAGATCGTCTATGCGTGGTAGCGGATACTTATTCTTTACTGTTAACTTATTCAGTTCACGATAATCCACACAGAGTCGTAAGGTTCCCTCTTTTTTTTACAAATAGCACCGGCGCACCCCACGGAGAAGTGCTAGGTCGTATAAACTCTTTATCAAGTAAATCCTGCAGTTGACATTTCAATTCCGCTAACTCTTTCGGAGCCATACGATACGGTGTCTTTGCAACTGGTCTTGCTCCATCTTCTAAGTTAATTTCAAACTCCACTTCTCTTTTCGGAGGGAGCCCTGGCAACTCCTCAGGAAAGAGTTCCTGATATTCACAAACAACTGGAACAGTAGTAACATCCTTCTTTTCATCTGACAGTCCTGTCACTAACACCAATATCGCTTCACACCCCTTTCGTATTTTCTTTAACGCCTTCATTGCAGATATGAGCATTTTGGATACTTCTCCCAGACCTCGGAATACCGTAAAACTTTGATCGACACAATGAACTGTAACTTCCTTTCTCTTACAATCAATGATTGCTTCATGCTGGACCAGCCAGTCCATACCCAAAATAATATCGAACTCGATAAGTGGTAAAACAGCTACATCTACTGCAAAATGTTTATCATTTAACTCAATTGTTATCATGATTCGTTGTTGCGTTGACACTACTTGATTATTTGGCAAAGTGACATGTAGCAGTTCCCTTGTAGAATAGGATTTTTCATTTATACGTCCCAATACAGTTGAAGATATAAACGAATGGCTAGCACCAGTATCAAATAAAACTTTCATCAATTTGCCACAAACATAAAGCATACCTGTCACCACCGTGTCCTCTGCCTTAGCCTCTTGCTGGTTCAGATTACACACACGAGGCTGTACGTGACGTTCTCCCACTGAAGATCCACCCGGAGATGACGTTGAGGCAAAAGATTCAGAAATACCCATCTGATAGATTTTCTGGCCCTGTGGTGTGGGGAATCTCCTTGCACTACTTTCTCCTTCCTTCTTCTTTGGGCATTCCTTTTGATGATGTCCAGGTTGACGACATAGATAACATACATTACTTCCAGCTAAACACTGCCCTTTGTGGGATCTCCCACACTTCCCACACTTTTGTTCCTGTATTTGCGACTGCCCCAGGCTACTACTCTCTATTGGACGAGGTCGCTTTCCAGATTCCCCAGACTTCCACAACGTACCAGATTTGGCTAAGGGCTCCTTACTCTGCGTCCATTGCGATCTCTTTTTTACAAATTCCCTTCTTCTTTGCGTTTTCTCCGCATCTATTTCCATCAATCGAGCTTTCTGTACGAGAGCCCCATAATCTCGAATTTCTTGCGGAACCAAAATCGATCGAATACCATCTCGCAATCCTTCTTGAAACTTACGACACCTTTCTTTTTCATTTGGCACAAACGCTTTGGCATAGAATGCCAAATTGGCAAATTCTATCTCATACTCAAGTACAGAGCGGGGACCCTGTACTAGGCGTAGGAACTTATCTTGTAGCAGCTTCTTCTCTGATTCAGGTACAAACCATCCTGTAAACTCCTGTACAAACGTGGTCCAAGGGATACTAACTTGTCCTTGACCAGCCAAACGGCCACGAACATTACTCTACCATCTCTTAGCCTCCCCTTCAAGAAGAAAAGTAACTAAGCCCACTTTACGGTCATCTGGGCAAAGCATCACTTCAAAAATTGTTTCGATCCGTGAAATCCAATCCTCTGTCTCCAAAGGGGAAAGTCCACCTCGAAAAACAGGTGGTTTCAACTCTAGAAATTGTTTCAGATCCACATCGAACTGTCGTTGTTGCAATGACATAGTAGGTGCTACTACTGGGATAGTAGGAGGAACCTCTCGCACCATTTTAATGGCTTCTGCTAACATGCAAACAAGATCTGTTAACTGAGGTTGAGTCTGCTGCTGGAGTTGCGGAGGCACAGACTGTTCCACAGACACGTGTTTCTGTTGTAAATGCTCTTGATGTACATACGCATCCGCACCACTTTCAGACATAGGCTCTTGCGCCATCTGTGTTGGGTCCTTTAAACCAAAACAATTTATGATCAGTTATCAGATAAGGAACCAATATGTATTCGATGTTCATTATCTATTGGCCCTCGTACGGAATATACGTACTCCTTTTGGCCAAGGTTTTTGGCAACCTGGCTCTGATACCACTAAATTGTAACGACCCATAGTCCGCCACAACCAACATATATAGATCCTACTCCATATATTCATAGTTGGACCATTAGATATTTCAAAATGAGTACATATATACCGACAAGTCCCATAGTAGTATACACAAATCATAAACATGTTCTAGGATACGTATACATTAGCCATACATGAGTTTGTATTACATATCAACTTTAATATAGCCTTTATAAACATAAGTTCACAACACAAAAGTAGTTGATATCATCAACTCAGGGTAGGAAGCATCTATATATATATATATATATATATATATATATATATATATATATATATATATATATATATATATGTAACCCCAATCATCTCCTTAGCGCTGGCCAGTTTGTGATTTACCTGTACCTAAAATGTTAAAATTTGAAACCATTAGTCTTTACTAAAGACTAAGCGAGACGATATATAACATGCAACCAAGTGAGAAAAAAATATGTATAACAATACGCATACTATCTTTACCATAAATTTACAGCAGGTATACTATGAGAACATCATATATATGTTATACCAATGTATGTCAGCACGTGTATCTCGTGGCATACATAATTCATTCAACTGTAGAGCTTATCAGTACATGTGCATGTTTAGTATCTATAAAAAAACATAAGAACATATACAATTAAGTTTCATCAGTTTCCTCACGCAGTACTATTAGGGGCGAATGAATCCATGCTCATTCATACACTTGTTTCATCATGTTTCCTGTTGTTAAGCCGACCCCGTAAGGTCATCATGTTCCAAAACCAGTACGGTCAACCCGCGTTTATGCCTTTCGGCTCGACTGGTTTGGCAATTCATCATACCCATATCATTCATTCATGTACATGCCGTTCCTTCGCCCGTAATAGAACTTCGTGTCAGCACGTTTTTTTTAGAATATTTAATTTATAAGAAATCCCCTCAGAATCTTTGGTCGCTTGTTTGCCTTATTTAAGGCCATACATTAGCGAAGACGTGTGGCAGTGATTACTGCATAATGTTTCATGATGTTACATGCACTACTTAATCTAATTGTGTACTTTGAAAAGAAATAGCGATACACAAAATTGCTGGAATCTAAGCATAAGTTAAACAAATAGGTCTCACCGTTCCTGTTTCTTTTCCCCCGTCATGCCCCGCGTCATTGTCATTTCTACCTTGGGATGCCATCCTTCGCGATATCTGTTTAGGAATCGTATCATTAATAATATCGGGGTTGCACCACAATTGTAACTACAACAGTGACACATAGGGTTGACTCAGGAGAAACAATGTATGGTGAACTACTCAGTCCATCAGTGAAAATACATTCCTTTGAACCGAAACACTACTTCTCAATAGCAATGAAGTTGGGTATAAGCTGCTAAAAATATATAGATCGTGTAGCTGGAGTCATCAACTTACTGGAAAGATCAAACACCAACTGGACAAGTAAGTCAAACAAGCTCATCAGGGTTCCTTCACAGAAGAACATTCATAAAGCTGCTAACTAAACATCATGACCAAAACAATATCTCTGCAAGCAGTAACATCATGGCCTACCTAATTCCAGCCATGACTTCACCCAAACTCAAAAGACAAGGAGTCGCAAGTGACTGGATAAAACACTAGCTGACAATCAACAAAAGTACTGTACACATACATACGAAACCAAAGAAGGCTCTGTTCCTCGAAGAACAGGTAACAACGAAGCAACAATCAAAACCATCAGCTAACCAAAAAGAGAATCAAACTGTACTATCACCGTCTAAATCCAGTCGAAATCCAGTCGAAATGAAGATATTACGAGGAACAAAATTAACAGATCAAGAAAGTTATATCTTACAGTGGATCTATCACAGAAGAATGAAATCACAGAAGTTGCTGCCCGTCACGAGCCCTCACTGAAACCAGTCCGACAACTTTGCAGCTGTTTTGATTCTTGCTAGAAGTTGTGAGAGATATGAAGAGAAAAAGAAAGAGAACGGCTCCGTGAGCCCTAAGCGCGATACAACCGAGGACTGCAGCTACAGCGGCAAGGGATAAGAAGGATATATGAAAAGACTCCTCCATTAAATGCTCACCTCCCCCCCACCGTCTCGTTTCCTTAGTATGTACTTTCTCACCAACTCACCAACTCATACCAAGAACTAAAGAAGTACGTTTTCCAGCAAGGAAATTTACTACCCAAATATATATTTATAACATCAAGCCGTAAAGTTTTATGCATGTGAATGATATAAACTCATATTTAACCCAAAAATCAACATGAGACAACGTCTCTGATATTAAACTTATCATCATCGGGGATATATTTTATACTTCAAATGCATTTATAACGTGCCAATT
Source organism: Platanthera guangdongensis (assembly GCA_039583875.1). NCBI lineage: Eukaryota > Viridiplantae > Streptophyta > Magnoliopsida > Asparagales > Orchidaceae > Platanthera > Platanthera guangdongensis. The sequence goes on from CM077149.1 coordinate 93,386,500, forward strand.
ACTTACGAGGAAATGTATTTTAACCCAAAAATCAACATGAGACAACGTCTCTGATATTAAACTTATCATCATCGAGGATATATTTTATACTTCAAATGCATTTATAACGTGCCAATTACTTACGAGGAAATGTATTTTAACCCAAAAATCAACATGAGACAACGTCTCTGATATTAAACTTATCATCATCGGGGATATATTTTATAATTCAAATGCATTTATAACGTGCCAATTACTTACGAGGAAATGTATTTTAACCCAAAAATCAACATGAGACAACGTCTCTGATATTAAACTTATCATCATCGGGGATATATTTTATACTTCAAATGCATTTATAACGTGCCAATTACTTACGAGGAAATGTATTTTAACCCAAAAATCAACATGAGACAACGTCTCTGATATTAAACTTATCATCATCGGGGATATATTTTATAATTCAAATGCATTTATAACGTGCCAATTACTTACGAGGAAATGTCGAGCGTCACACTGACCTCCAGTCGTTGGACGTGAAGTGCTCATCTCGGTCACTCACGATGCTGCGAGGCACACCGTGCAGTCGAACAATGTTATCTACGTAAAGTTTTGCCAGTTTATCCACCGAATCATCCTTCATATTCGGAATAAAGTGTGACACCTTCGTCAATCTATCTACGATCACCCAGATGGCGTCGTTTCCCTTCTGCGACCTTGGCAACCCATGTACGAAATCCATTGAAATATCGTCGAACTTCCACTCCAGGATAGGCTAGGACTTCAAGAAACCTCTAGGCTTTTGGCACTCCGCCTTCACCAAGGCGCACGTTTGACACTTCGCCACATAAAGTGCTACGTCCTTTCTAAGTCCTGGCTACCAGAATAACTTTTTCATATCTCTAAACATCTTTATGCTCCACGGGTGAATCGAGTACTTAGTATGATGAGCCTCGTACATCAATTCCTCCCGTAGTTTACCCATACTTGGGACGCACAGACGACTGTCCCTCCACAACAGTCCATCCTTAACAATAAATTGGGAATTTGACCCATCCAAAACCTCATCCATGATCTGCTTCATGCTGTTATCCCCATCCAGAGCTTGTCGAGTCCTATCAGCAAAGTCATACTGCAACTCTGTCCAGTTCAATTGCGCTTCGACACTAGTCTGCTTGTCAACACAAGAGATCTTTAATGCCTCTAAATCACAAACTAAATAGTCATCATATATCGCCAACTAGTTGGCCTGCGCGGGAGCCCTGCGACTTAACGCATCCGTAACTGCATTGCCTTTCCCAGGCACGTAATGTATCTTGAAGGTGTAGTCACCCATGAACTCCATCCACCTACGCTGCCGCATGTTTATGTCCTTTTGATCCAACAAGTACTTCAGAATCTTGTGATCGGTATAGATATCGACCTTCACACTGTACAGGTAATGCCTCCACAGCTTCAGGGCAAATATCACGGCCGCTAACTCCAAGTCATGGACCGGATAATTCCTCTCGTGTACCTTCAGCTGACGTGAGCCATAAGCTATTACACTCCCATACTGCAGTAGAACACAACCTAAGCCATTGCCCGAAGCATCACTGTAAATCTCAAATCCTTCGGCCCCACTCGGCGAATATAGAATAGGCGCCGTGGTCAACCGAATTTTCAGTTCTTCGAAAGCTTGCGTGCACTCCAGCGACCACACAAACTTTTGATCTTTTCTCGTCAAAGTCGTGAGGGGTAACTCTATTTACGAGAAGTTCTCTACGAAGCGCCTGTAGTAGCCGACAAGTCCCAAGAAACTCCGGACTTTTGCCACTGAAGATAACACAGGTCAATCCCGTATTGCAACTATCTTCGCCGGATCTACCGCAACCCCTTCTCCACAAACTATATGACCAAGGAATGCTACCGATGACAACCAAAGTTTGCATTTGGAGAACTTGGCATACAGTTGGTTCCTCCTCAATGTCTCCAACACCATATGCAGGTGCTTGAAATGATCCTCCTCGTACTGCGAGTACACCAGTATATCGTCGATAAATACTATCACTAACCGGTCCAAGTATTCTCTGAACATTCTATTCATCAAATCCATAAACACGGATGGCATATTTGTCAGCCCAAACAGCATGACAGTGAACTCATTTTGCCCATAACGTGTGCTGAAAGCCGTCTTGGGAACGTCACTTTCCCTTATCCGTAGTTGATAGTATCCGGATTTTAGATCCAACTTTGAGTACACAGTCGACCCCACCAGCTAGTCAAACAGATCATCAATCCTTGAGATCGGATACTAATTCTTTTCCGTTAACTTATTCAACTAACGATAATCAATGCATAGTCATAGTTTCTGTATATATTCTTAACAAAGAGAAACGACACGCTCCAAGGCGACGAACTTGGACGCACATAACCCCTGCTCTATCAATTCCTGAAGTTATGCGTTCAACTCTTCCATTTTCACTTGGTGCTAAGGGGTAAGGAGACCGCAACATTGGTTTGGCACCTGGCATCGCATACTAACGTACTCTTAACTTAGTCTAGTGCTAGGTGTTTAGTCCTAGTGCGACTCCTTTGAGTTATAAAACAATATAAGCACGCTACTCCGAGAGTTAGTCTATGCCATGGATTACGTCAAACTCCACTAGGCAGAATAGACGCTTCCACGTCAAAAGCTCGACTTCCTATCCGCATTCTCAAGCAACAACCTCTTTTCGCGCACATCGAACACCCGTTCGGTAATAACGCATCCAACTTACCTTTCGCCACTGAAGTAGGTACTCCGTTATGAGACACGAAGATCTCAGATAGGAAGGAGTGTGAAACACCTGAATTGAACAGTACTCGAGCCAGAACGTCCAAAATCATAACGAACCGTAAAAACATAGCAATCATACAACCAAAGCATAAGATGTAAGGTATGGAAAACACTAATGCTAAACTCTAGCGCATACCTGACATCATGTCTCCTTACTTGATGGCCTCCTGCTGGCTAAGGTTATAAACTCTCGGTTGGGCTGGAGCTCGATGGGAGACGGTTGAATCTACCGCTTTTCCCTTATTAGAATAAGTTTCCCCTGACTTCCGCTCTGACTTGCCGTTCCAACAGTCTCGAGCCATATGACCTACCTTGCCACATGTATAGCAAGTAAGCGTAAGTCACCCTGCAACGGCTCCCAACTTACCTTTCTTTGGCTTTGGGACATCACCACGACAATCTCGGGCTAAGTGTCCTAACTTGCCACAAGTATAGGAAGTATATGGAGCTCGACTAGTAGATGTTCTAGATCTCTGATTCCTCTTCTTGCGGTATTCAAACTTTGTTGAACCAGCAGAGTTTAATACCCTGAACTCTGACGTCTACTTGACTTTTGCCAAGTCTTCTTCCAACGATCTAGCCGACTCCACCAACGCTTGGAATCTAAGTAGCTTTGGTCCTACCAACAACAGTCGTAATTCATCACGCAGACCGTTGTAAAATCTATTAACTCTAGTCTGTTCGTTCTCCATCTCAAACCCTAAGTATCTCCTTATCAAGATAAATGCGTGCAAATACTCATCCACTGAGTGCGTTCCCTGAGTCAAAAGCATACTCAACTGCTTCTCTGAAGTTCTACCACATGCCCTTTGCTCCAGCGTGCCAATTGGTACTGCAGCCATCCCAGGGATAGGGGGCTGCACATTCCCTCCATATTGGGCTTTGAACATAGCGAACACCGCTTCAACCACCATCCGAATGGTTTCTACAGAAGGAGGGGTCGCAGAAACGTCGTTAGGTGCACAACTCTCCGTGAAATGTTGTAGTTGCGACTGCCGCGCACTGCACCTAGTCACCTATGGTCGTACAACACAACATTAAGCGACCAAACAAAATTGCAAAAAGCAATTATAGGGACACGCTGGTTCCTCAAACATGTGTATTTTCATTCCTAAGTGGACATTCATGGGTTCTTTTCATGTTATAACGATGACGCACATACATGTGCTCACCACCCCGTAAAAGAATTCGCCCACGAATTCAAATAAGCAAGACCGATGCCATAGTTTGATACCAAATTGTAACACCTCCCATCCGTCACATGAAATATAACAGAAGGTCCGGCCGGGGCCCCACGCCATATTCCACAGACAGTTAGTGGCGTTACGTATTAATACCAAATTACCGCCAAAGGAACACGCATCCTAACTCAGAGCATTCTAGCGGAAGCTTTTAAAATAGTTATAAGAACCCAAATGTCAAAGCATGAATGTCCACAAAACTGCAAGTATGAATGACAGTACAAAATACACCATAAGGTTGGCCTTATAAGAGTTTACTTAAACAATAAATGTCTTCCATACATCGGCACGCAGGCCGGTCACATATGAGTATAAAGAGTAAACATTTGTTTTGACCTTCAAGGGCAGACACAGCAACCAGGGCTTCAGCCCGCTACTTGCCACTAGGCTCCACAACACCTGCAATCAACATTCCACCGCAGCAGGGTCAGCTAAAACTAACCAAATTATAACGACCCCACACCTTACATGGGGTGGCGGTGCTCCTTCCCTGTATTTTAGCAGCATAGCCAAACATTAAAGTGAAAGTACAACATAAGCACACTTCACCACAGGTGTAGGCCCGCACGGCCACACACCCCGTGCTCTCAGGGCACTTACACGGTGAAGCCGGTCCGAACCCGGTCCGTCCCGCAACTCCACCACCATCCCCATGATGGCAAACATCGTGAGCATTAAAGTCCTTTCAGCCGTAGCCTAGACTCGCTCTCTAAGCCATCGGTAAGTCCCATGTACCTTCGGTGGCTTTAACCGAACCACTTGGAGTGGGTAAGATTCCACCAGCCCGTTGCTCACCTCACCACGACCATTTAGCCATCGTCGCGGGACAAGCTTCACCAAATCCCAATGTATCGATCATACAACAGTACATAGCCCGGCTATGTACAAGGCTGACTCCCAGGCCACCAAAATGACAGAACTTCGCTTCTGCCCAGATTTTCGGGTGCACCTTGGAGTTAATCCCCAAGACTCCTTGCTGCAATCTACCACATAGAAACCCGAAAATATACGGCATGGAGTCTTCTCCAGCAATCAATGCATAATGGAAACATCACCGATCCAGGCCAACTTGTCCGGGTAGGCTTCACACACCATGCCAATGTCCGTACTTCGATTCCAGAATCTATATGCAAGATACCGGGGACTATTCATGTCCACCCGAAGGAAATACCACAAACTTACAGCACACTCGTGAGAGCGGGTTTCCTATGCAAAAGGAAGAGCACTTCACATGTCCAAGAAAAGAATCGTTACCCTAGAGGTTCGCTTTGACGCCATATAAAACTAGCCGGATGAAAAGCACCGCAACGGACTCGCCTCCACGTATCTGGACTCGGCTCACAATTTGGGGCTCCGAAGCTCCACCGGCGGTCGGATTCCTCCTTCTCCTTCTTCCTTGCTCTCCACACTCTCTAACTCGTTAGAAAGCGAAAGACCTAAGAGAAATGAGGGTTTAACCCTCATATCCCGGCCTTATATCAGCAGGGAGAGTTCTGGATTGTTAGATCCTATTTGAAGGAAATGAACAGCCACGAATCGCCCTGAAAATCACTTTTCTGGGCCGAACACGGCTTGTGACACGCCCGTGTCACAGGCCCTATCTCACGATCTAAACACGATTGTTGAACACAGGACAGGACACGAGCCCAGAAGCGCCCGTGTTACTGCTGACACGCCCGTGTCAGCCTCCGACACACCCATGGCGCAGGGCGTGTTCCTCAAGCGACACAGGAAACCGTCGCGTCCCGACCAGGACACGGCCATGAGACACGCCCATGTAACTCTTGACATGCCCGTGTCACAGGGCGTGTTCATCAGTCGACACAGACCGGTCAAACACAAAGAAGGACACGGCCTTGGACACGCCCGTGTCCCAGGCCGTGTGCCCGACCTTGCTTGACTCCGAGGATCGTCGAATGCATTTCGTCGACCTCACGAAAATTTGTCGAACTCAAAGCACGACATGGCCATGGACACGCCCATGTCACAGGCCGTGTGCCTCACTCGACACCGCCCTGCCGACAAAGAGCAGGACATGACCCTGGACACGCCCGTGTCACAGGCCGTGTGAACCTATTCAGTCACAAAATTGGCCTTAAAACGATATCTGATCCTTTTTTGAGTTTTGGGGCGTTACAGCGCCAACCTCCACTGTCGCCACCGCCGTAAACCGCCATCATCATCACCGTGCCAACCGCCATCACAGCCGCCGCGCCAACCACTAACGTTGCCGCCACGCCAACCGCCATCTCTGCCGCCATGCCAACCGCCATCGTCGCTGTCGCTCCAACCGTCATCGCCGCCGCCATACCGAAACCGTCACCACCGCCGCCGCGCCATCCTCCATCGTCGCCGCCACAACGAAACGTCATCGTCACTACCGCGCCTGTAATACCCCCTATCCGTCGCATAGCATATAACATTAGGTCCGGCCGGGGCCCAACGCCATATACCACAGACAGACCGAAGGGTTACGCAATGAAACCATCCTTCCAATAACCACACCCTACACAGAGCACATTCTAGCGGAAGTATTTTAAAAGTTATAAAATAAGAACCCAGCCAAAGTATGAATGTCCACTAACAAAAACCCAAAAGGAATGAACGTACAAAATACACAAAGTACCTTGGCCTTATGGCCTTACAAGTGTTTACTCAAATAAATAGTGTCTTCCAAACCTCGGCACGCAGGCCGATCACACATGAGAATAAAAGTAAACATTCATATATAGGCCTTCGAGGGCCAGCTCAGCAACAAGGGCTTTTGCCCGCTATTTGCCACTAGGCTCAGCAGCACTTGCAAGAAACAATCCACCGAAGCGGTGACAAACAAAAGCAATGGTCAGCTAAAGCTGACCAAATTATAACGACCCCACCCCTAAACTCGGGGCAGCGATCCTCCTTCCCTACACTTTATTAGCATAACATAACAGTAGTGAAATTACACATCATCACAGGCATAGGCTTGCACAGCCACACACCCCATGCTCTCAGGGCACATTCTCGGTGAACCCGGTTAAAATTCACGGTCTCACCACCGCCCCTTGGACGACAAATCTCGTGAGCATTATGGTCTTTCCGGCCTAAGCCTAAGACCCTCCATCTATGCCAACGACGAGTACCACGTACCTTAGGTCTCTCTAACCGAATGACATAGAGCAGGTACGGTTCCGCCTAACCCGTTGCTCACACCGCAACGTCAATTTAAGCCATCTGCGCGGGTCAAGCTTCCCCGAGTCCCAAATCGATCACACACTTTACATAACCCAGTTATGTGCAAGTTGGCTCCCAGGCCACCAAGATGGCAGAATCACGCATCTGCCCAGTTTTCCGGGTGCATCTTGGAGTTAGTCCCCAAGGTTCCCTGTTGCAATCTAGCGCGTAGAAAACCCGAAAAACAACCATCAGCACGGAGTCTTCTCCGGCCATTCATGCAATGCAACATCACCGATACAGACCAACTTGTCCGGGTAGGCTTCACACACCATGTCTATGTCCGTACTTTGATTGCGGACTATACATGCGAAACAACGAGGACTATTCATGTGTACCCGAAGAAACACCTCACACTCACCGCATACTCGCGAGAGCGGGCTTCCTATGCAAAAGGAAAGAGAACTTCACATGTCCAAGATGAGAATCGTTACCCTAGCATTTCTCTTTGGCGCCATGAAGATCTATACGGATGAAAAGCACCTCAACGACCTCGCCTCCGTAGATCCGAACTCGGCTTGCGATTAGGAGCTTCGAAGCTCCACCGGCGGTCGGAACTCTCCTCCTCCTTCTTCCTTGCTCTCCCTTCTCTCTAAAGCTTTAGAAAGAGAAAGCTCAAAAGAAAATGAGGGTTTCAACCATATTCCCGGCCTTAACCTAACATGGACCAGCCTGAGCCCTTAGATCCAAAAAGAAGGAAACAGACGGCTACGATTCACATTTAAAATCAAATTCCTGGGTCGAACACGGCTTGTGACACGCCTGTGTCCAAGGCCGTGTGCCTCAATCGACGCCGAAACCGTCGCGTCCAGATCAGGACACGTGCTCTTGACACGCCCGTGTCACACTTGACACGCCCGTGTCAATCCGTACGCGCCCGTTTTGCTGGGCGTGTTACTCCATCGACACAGGACCAAGACCAACCCGAAGAGAACACGGGTCCTCGACACGCCCGTGTCCAATTTGACATGTCCGTGTCAACCCGAACACGTCTGGGCTCCAAACCGTGTTCCTCCCCCGACACAACTCAACTAACAGCCCAAACAGGACACGGCCTGGGACACGCCCGTGTCTCAGGCCGTGTTTGCTGTCTCGACGATCGTCGACTGCATTTTCATCGACCACACGGCCAGATCGTCGAACCCGAGTACGACACGGCCCTGAGACACGCCCGTGTCCCCTGGGACACGCCCGTGTCCCAGGCCGTGTGACCCCTACCAAGTCTCAAACTTGGCTCAAAACGCTACCCGTCCCTCTTTTGAGTTTCGGGGCGTTACAGCGCCAACCACGAACGCCGCCGCCGCACCGAAACCATCATCACAAATTCATAGTTTATCGAGAGTAATTGAAAAATGAATTGAAAAGTTCAAATTTTTTAATAGAAACATATAAATTATGTCGTCAGCACATTTTGTTGTCATACCGCCTCAGCATCTTTTATTTCTCACTTTGTGCATGTCCATTAATAAAAATGAACATGATATTGTAAATTACATCGACATTAATAATGGACATTCTGAAGTCATTCTGGAGATATCCAATGTCATACGTAAGCTCATGTTACTTGTCAGGATATTCAGGCAAGGTGTTTTAGCGCCCGGTGCCCCATCATCTAAGCGGAGATGAAAATCACAGGAGAAAATGCCTTAGATCTACATAATCGTTGGAAAAATGCACTATAATCGTGAACGGGAGAGAGGGGAGTCGCGAAGGGGAGAGGGAGAGGTTTTGTCGGGGCATTGCTGGGGATTCACGCATGGGAGAGGGATGGGAGTCGCCAATGAGAGTGACAGAGGGCTTTGAAATGATTTAGGGCGTCGGTTTGCTAGTAGCGAAAATAAGCCTTTCAAAATAACAAAAAAAAATCAAATTTCGAGAGATTTTGGGTTTGCTAGAAGCCCAATCAGATTTGCTAGTAACGACACTTTATTTTTATTGACAGATCCTATGATTGGCACAGCAGCAGCAACAGCAGCTAAAGTAGGCAGAATCAAAAACAGATAGCAAAGACCTGAGGTCTATTGCAAGAACTGCAGTAGGAGGCACAACAGCAGCAGCAAGAGGAGGAGCAGCAGAAGAAGCAGAACTAACAGCAACAGCAGACAGAGGGCTCACAGCAGCAGTCACAAAAACAGCAGCAGCAACAGCATGAAGGCTTTCTTCATATGGCATCTCCCCCTGCCTAGATGCAGATACATCTGGATCAAGGCACACTGCTATAAGTGCTGCCTGAGGGAAGAGGGAAGAGAGCCTGGCAGAAAGGGCTGCCACTGACAGGTGGAGTGGAGCCAAAGAGGTCTCCAACAGCAGAGTTAGCCTGGGGGCAAGTAACTCATACAGCCTGTCAGCTAGGGCTGAGAGGTCTACTTGCTCAAGAGCTGGAGCAGAGGTAGAAGGTATGGAAGCGGCTGAAGGTTCTGGAAGTGGAGAGCTGGAGAATTGTGGAAGGGATGGCTCGGGTGTTGGTAGGGTGGATATGGAGGATAGGGGAATGGATATGGATGGGGTGAATGTTGGTTGATCTATGATTTGGTGTAGGAGAGCTTGAAATGAAGTGGAGGAGGAAGGTAAATCAGGAGGAGATGATGGGGAATCATCCATAAAGGAATCATCCAGTAGGGTGAAGGATGGAATGGAGGGTGATGAGGTGATATCTGGTGGAGGGTAGGAGAACAGTGGGTGGAATTGGTCTGCTGGTGGAGGTAGAATGGGTTCTGGAGAAGGTGTTGATGTTGGAGATGGGCTGGATATGATGATGGTAGATGGAGCTGAAATGGTGGATGGTAGGGGAAGGGATGGAATTGGAGGAGGAGGAGGAGAAGCAACAGCAGCAGCCAGGTCATCTGCAGGAGCAGAGACCTGTGAGGGAGTGACTCTTAAAGTCCTTGTGCCTGAAGGAGCACTGGAGGAGGGCCTGCTAGGGTTGCTTATTTGCCTGTCCCACTTTCCAAAGAGGGCACAGGTCAGTCTCTTGGAGGCATTGATATGAACTCCAGAGGAGACTAGCAAGGCAGGACACCTGTGCTGCAGAAATACTCCAATAATTCTTCCAAAATTAACAAAACTTTTGTTTATTTTCTTTTTGATGAGGTCAAAGAAAACCTCTCCCCAATTCAAATTTTTCCTATCCACAAGAGCTCCCATGAGGCAGAGCTGATATCTTGATATAGTATCATGAGCAGAGTGCTTTGCCAGTAGCACTTTCCCTACCACATCTGCCAGGAACCTATATTCAACAGACAGATTCCTCTTGAAGAGCTTGCTAGGGTTTCCCTCTGGATGACCCATTCTGGCAAGCAGTTCAGAAAACTCATCTCCAGATAATTCAGCAGAGTCTTCTCCATTTCTCAATCCAAAAACTTCTGTTAAAATTGTTGGGGTCAAGGGTACCTGGGTTCCAGCTATAGACCCAACAATAGTGTTGTTATCTTGATTATGGGCAGTATAAACCCACTCCTTGATCTCATCAGAAGCCAGCTTGATCCTGGTGGTCATTATGGCAGTCAGATTCTGGTCCTTGAACAAACCCAGTATATCTTGAAAAATCTGGTCAGTCGTGCTGAAGGATTCTATATCAATGTCAAACCCAGCATCAAACTTCATTGCAGCAAGAACAGCAACTGACACAGCCATTTGTACCTGCAAAAACTCAACAAACAAAACGACCAAGCGTAGAACTGTTTGGAGGGAAAGGAAAAATCTTGCAGAGAAATCGAAAGCGCAAATGAGAACGACGGCGAAAAATGAGTTTTATATTAGGGTTCGACGCAGAATTGGAAAGATCGTTGAACTCATTTCGACGATCGAGGCTTCTAAAGGAATCTGAAGAGTCTTCAACATCGTCGATCTCCGTTCGACGATATTGGAGAGCGTCGAGCTCCGTTCGACGATCGTTCAGAGAACATAATCGTCGAGCGCCGTTCGACGATCGTTGACCGGAAGAGATAGTTCATACTATCTGATAGCCGCTGAACTCAGTTCGACGATTTTTGGAAATCGTCGATCTCCGTTCGACGATCTTAGGGCAAATCGTCGAGCGCAGTTCAGAGATCAAAGAAATTCTAGACACTAAGAAAAATCAGAATGTTTGCCTAGTCTTGGTCAGAAATGAATTTGATGGGAGTTGTTAGGACTATAGGTTGGCTGGATGAAGCACCCAAGCCCAGTGTATTGTTAAATCTAGAGTTCACTGTGCTTGTGATGTCCATCAGCTTGATGCTTCTCCCATTAAGGGATTCTTCAAGCTTCTTGGCCTCAGAGAGCTCACTTTTCAGTGAAGCTATCTGTTCTCTACAGCACTCCAACTCCTGAGAGAGTTTGAGGTTTTCTGACTTTAAAGTATTGTGTTCAGATAATTGATTTCTGAGAGAGATAATCTCTTTCTCAGACTTTAGCAGGTCTAAACACAGTGCTTTAAATTCAGATTTAAAATCTTCTGAACTAAAATCAAAAGAACTAATTACCTGATCTTCTTCATGTTGGGTCTCTGAGTCTGACTCTGACTTCTCTTCTTCTGAGTTATGCTGTGAGGCATTGATTGCCATCATGCAGAACTCCTTTTCTTCTGCATCATCCTCATAATCACTGGAACTGGATGAGGCTTCTGACTCCTCTTCTGTCTCACTCCAGGATTCAGCAACAAACCCTTTTCTTGTATGCTTATTTTTGCTTGAAGAAGGTTTGCCATTTCCATTCCTTTTGGAGTCTTTCTCCTTTCTTCTTTCTTTTCTGTCCCTTCTGTCCTTGTTCTTGTTCTCTGGACAGTCAGGAACTATGTGCCCTGGTTTCCTGCAACCAAAGCAAATAATGTCTTTATTATTGCTAATGGACTTGTCATACCTTGGCTTATCCTGCTCCTTGTATGATCTTCTTCTGAAGTCCTTTCTGGCCATTTTGTAAAATCTTTTGGCCAGCAGACTGAGTAGTTCATCATTGCCTGTAGCTTTATCTTCAGGCAGATCCTCAGTTGCCTTGAATGCTATGGTCTTCTCTTTTCTTGTGGCTGGTGAGGCAGCCTTCTGTTCTTCCTCTCTATTCTTGATGAGTAGCTCATAAGATTTGAGCTTACCCAACAGGGCTTCAGTAGTGATCTCATTCAGACTTCTGGCATCCTTAATTGGCCAGATTCTTGAATCCCAAGTGCTGGGGAAGCACATTAGGATCTTGTCATTAAGTTCTGTTAGAGAGATCTCTTTGTCCAATGTCCTAAGTTCACTGACAATTAGACTTAGTCTGTTGTACATATCTCCCACTAACTCAGTCTCTCCCTTCTTGAAATTCTCATATTGAGAGATGAGATGGGATCTTCTGTCCTTTCTCTCATCAGCTGAGCCTGAGACTATTTCTGAGAGCTTGTCCCAAATTTCCTTGGCTGAATTACATTCAGCTACCTTTTGAAATATGTCATCTGACATCGTCTGAGCTAGGATGTTCATAGCTTTAGCATCAGCTACTTTCCATTTCTTGATGTCAGCATCTGTTCCTGATGGAGGTGGAACAGCATTTGTACTTGTGTTCTCTGGGGGTCTTGGACACACTGTCAAAACAGAATTAAAAATATCTTCGTCAATAGAATTCATGTAAAGTCTGATCCTTGCTTTCCAAAGTGCAAACTTTGATAAATTGCACACTGGAGGTCTGGTGCTAGCATAATCTTTGTTTTGGGCCATGATTTGTGCAAACAAAATCTAATAATGCACTACAAAAGAAGAACAGATCTAGTTTGGGATCTTTGGGTTCAGGTGTTAGCCTGTACAACCAATCAGGTATGGTAAGTTTAACCAACCTCGCTTTGATACCAATTGAAAGATCAAGCGCATAACCAACTGTTCCAAAAGCCCGGACTGTTGGAAAGGGTGCTACTTAATTTCTTAAATAAGTAGAAGAGCGCCACGGGTCAAGTGAAGGAATGCCGGACCCAACAGTTCTGTTCGCGCTTCTTCAACTGGCGAGACACATATGCAATTACATGACCCTTCTGCATTAGTACAGCTCCCATACCCTGGGAGGAAGCATCAGTGTAGACCTGAAATCCTTCTCTCCCCGAGGGAAGAGCAAGTATGGGAGCCGAGGTGAGTTGGTCCTTTAGCTCCTGGAAAGCTGCCTGGCACTGCGGGGTCCACACGAAAGGTACCTCCTTCTTCGTCAAAGATGTGAGCGGGAGGGCGATTCGAGAGAATCCCTCTACGAACTTCCGGTAGTAACCGACAAGTCCTAGGAAACTTCGTACGTCGGTGGCTGTCTTCAGCTGCGGCCAATCCCGAATTGCCTGAATCTTTGTCGGATCCACTGCCAACCCGGCTTCACTGATAATATGACCTAAGAAGCCCACCTCCTTCAACCAGAACTGACATTTGCTAAACTTTGCATATAAATGATTCTCCCGCAGTCTCTGTAGGGTCAGTGCCAGATGGCGAGTGTGCTCCTCCTCCGTCCTCGAGTAGATGAGGATGTCATCGATAAACACAATGACAAACACATCTAGATACTCCTTGAAAACCTGGTTCATGAGGGTCATGAACGCTGATGGTGCATTGGTGAGCCCGGGGCATCACCGTAAACTCAAATAAACCATATCTGCTACTAAAAGCAGCCTTCTGAATATCCCCCTCTCGAATCCGAAGCTGGTAGTATCCCGACCTCAAATCTAATTTCGAAAAGAACTGCGCTCCCTGCAGCTGGTCGAATAGCTCGTCTATCCTTGGAAGTGGATAGGTATTCCGGACCGTCAGCCGATTTAGTGCTCGGTAGTCGATGCACAATCTGAGTGTCCCGTCTTTCTTTTTGACGAACAATACCGGAGCTCCCCATGGTGAAGAGCTTGGCCGGACAAATCCGGCTTCCACTAACTCCTGAAGCTGGCTCCGGAACTCTGTCAACTCCCTTGGGGCCATCCGGTAAGGTGCCTTGGATGCCGGCTTGGCCCCCGGCACAAGCTGTATTTGAAAGTCCTGCTCCCTGCGCGGGGGTAATCCGGGTAATTTTTCTGGAAAGGCGTCCTCAAACTCCCGCACTACCGGGATATTCAATATAGAATTTGTGGCCTCCGCCATCTCAAACAGCACCTCGTAGACCTCCTCCCCCTGTAAATAGGCCTTAACGGCCTGTACTGAAGATAAGGGTATACGTGAGGCAGGTCTTATACCTTCGATGATGATGATAGAGTCCCCATGCCTCACGGTGATCCTCTTCGCTTGACAATCAATCTGGGCATGATTCCATTGTAACCAAGTCATGCCCAGGATCAGCTCGAAGACGGGCATCCTTAGGACCGTTGCTGATACCTCGAACGGCTTTCCTCCAATCTTCGCCTCCATGCTGTAGTGGGCAGAGGTGAGTATCTCTGATCCGTTGGGTAGACGCACCCTCCTCATCCGGCCTGTGAACCGTTCCACTCCTTCCAGCCCTTCCAGAAAGGCATCCGACACAAATGAGTGCGAGGCACCCGTGTCGAACAGAGTATAGGCGGGCTTGCCGCTGATGAAGACTATACCTGTGATGACCCGCTCTGGGTTTCGAGGCTGCGCCAGGTCCAAAGCATATACTTGCTCCCTTTCCTGTCTTCGATCTCCTCCCTAGTAACCACGTCCTCGGCCGCATCCTCGGCCTCCGAAATGCTGAGCAGGTGGGCCACCCTGTGGTGCTGGAGGTGGTGCCCCCCTCATGGGGCAGTTTCTCCGGAGGTGTCCCACCTGATGACAATGGAAGCACTCCGGTGGGGGATACGCCATACCCCCGAGTCTCGGCATCTCCTGTATCCGAAGAGGTTGAGGGGCCAATATCACCTGCTCTCTCGTCTCCTGCCTCACCTCCTAACGAGGCTGGTCCTGTGTCCTTCTCCCATCTGGTATAGCGCCTCGCCGTTGATCATTTCTGGCCCTCCGACCCTGATCCTCCGCTTGCCGCTTCCGGCCCCGAGTGGTGTGCCAATCAGCCTCAATCCTCTTTGCCATCTCCAAAATCTGGGAGATAGGCCCGTCAGATACAAACAACAAGGCCTCCCTCAACTCCTCTTTCAGACCCTTATAGAATCTCTTGATGTATCCTGCTTCGTCCAGCTGGTAAGAACCTGCATATCGAGCTAAATGATCTAACTCTCGATGGTACTCCACCACCGTCCTGGTGCCCTGCTTCAGCTATAAGAACCGCTCCTCCAACTCATCCCTGGCTGACTGCGGAACAAAATGCTCTAGCAGCGTGGCCCTGAATTCCTCCCAGGTAATCTCCGCAACCTCCCTATCGGCAAACGTCGTGTCCAACAGTGTCTTCCACCACCTCTTGGCATGGGAATCCAAGCAAGATACCACCAAAGCCACCCTCTCCTCCCAGAGGCACCATATCCCGGTCAACATCTCGTACATAACATCCAACCACTCCTCTGTCCGCACTGCCGACTCTGTCCCCAAGTAGGACGGGGGAGAGAGTCCTCGGAAGGTGCTCATCCAGTTGGCCCCTGGGTTTGGCTGCTGGGCTGGAGCCTGTTGAGCCCGGAAGGCCTCAAGGATAGCTATAAGAGTTTGCCCCATGTCTGACTGAAGGAAAGGTGTGGGGACCATGGGAGGTGGTGCAATGTCCGGAGTCTGCTGAACTCCGCCTTGTGGGGTGGGCTGAGCTGGGGGCTGCAAAACGAACTACATTAGTAGGTAATCGACTCAATACCTAATAAGAAGTGGACAATTCACATGTGATCCCTCATATGGGCACACCACTGCTTCCGCTGCTTAGTTTGTACCCAAACTAAACTCGTGCGGGGGTGACCCAGGGTTGTGGACTGCTACTTTTCGATCCAGGTCTGCTCTGATACCACTTGTAAGACCCCCCCCCCCCTTTTTCAACACCGGGGTCTTAGGCCCAGAACCGTCGTTTTGCGGTGACTCCTTCGCGCCCTGAAGGGTCATCACCACAAAGCGCCGATTCTGCCGGCCAATTCGATCACAGAAAAGTAGCACAATAAAGTAAATGCAAACTAGCAGTCCACAAGAAATCACATATCATAGTGAATAAATCTCCATGAAGGGAGTGTCCACAAAAAATACATATCAGAGTGCTAAACTACGGGCTTATGCCCGGTACATCATATCCTCACTACAAAATCACTGATGCGGAAGCAAAAGCAGAAAAACTACTCAAGGTCGAGACTCACGGTCCCGGTTGTATGAACTCCGGAGCTAGACTGCCCCACCTCCAAGCGCACCGGTCTCTGGGGCTGCTCCTCCATGCTGGGCTCCTCGATCCCCTAAATGAAGTGGTTCGAAAACCGTTAGTCTAAAAGACTAAGTCCTATCATCCCCACCCCTTGCCCCATGGCTCCTAGGCACCGAGCGGAGAGGAAGAAAGGGGAGGAATTGAAGGTGGAGAATAATCAAAACAGATTGCAGCAGACCTATTCTAGCAATTCTATAATAGATAATGACAATAAGATGAAATATGAAAAGTAACCTTCACTTATGTGAGAACACATAAGCCAAGGGGTCTTCTGCAAGGCTCCCATCGTATAAAAAGTCTCATACCAATTTATACATTGGGGTGTCGGTTATTAAACAGCTGTAAATATAAATATCAAAATTGACCTTAATTTATAAACTTGCCCACACAAGCTTATAGACCAAGGGGTCGTTTTGCAGGGCCTAAAGAATAAGTGTCCATTCCACTTATACTTTAGGTGTCAGGGTTGAATGAATCGATTATGCTATGACATGCAAGTGGGTATGATGGAACATGCAAGTGCAACACACACACCCGACTCTGTGCACACAGACCTTTAGTTCCCCCTTTTTGGAGCCGTAACCTCCCAGGATACCTCCTAGTGGCAGACGGAAGCGGTGGGTTGGGCCTCGCCCACCTCTAAACCAGTAAAGCACTACCGGTCAGACCTATCGTACGCCTCAACGCTTGGTGCACGAAGCAGACTCCTGCGTACTCTTGCCGGCTGGCGCACCAGACTTCTGTTGGCGAAGTGCTAACCACACTTGCCGAGTCAGCGTATTGGCGTCGGTGCATCGACCCTCCAATACCGAAGACCCACCACCTTAATTTTCTTTCCTTTTATGCACATGCAAATTTAGTGTAATCAAAAACCGAGCCGAAGCTCCCCGGACCAAAACGTCCGTCTCAAACAATCGAGCCGAAGCTCCCCAGACCCAAAGTCCGTCTTTTAACCATCCGAGCCGAAGCTCCCAGCTATCTTTCTGTGCTTCCTGTGTTCGTGAAATGTGCAACCCTAATTGCTAAGTTACTCTTTTCAGCTTGTTAATACAGTTTACGTTAACCCAGGACTGCCCCCGGTATTCCCTGTGAAGGGCTCTCAAGGGCACTAGGAACTATGTTGGGATTACGCCCAACGTTCCCTTTCGCAAGGTACTTATTATTATTATTGGTTGATTCCCTTACCCATTACTTTCTCATGTTACGATAGGCTGATCCTAGGGTGATTTGACTCCACTTCACCTCGGGGTGGACGATCTTTCGTCGAACCCGAGCGCCTCTAAACCCTAGCCAAAACAACACTCTACTCATTTTATCTTCCAATGATGCTCCTAATTCTATTTATCCCTTCCAGCTAAGCAACATAACCCAACTCATGCTCAAATTCATAATGCAACTTATTTCCTGCAGTTTTACTAAATGCAGACCACTTAAGCTATATGACCCGTAAAATGAGAAGTATACCAAATGGTCATCCAGTACTCATATAATAATTATTGGAGGGCTATACCGATATTTGTAGCCTAAATCCATAATTTCCTAATTTTCATAATTTAACTGATAATTTATTTATTTATTCTAATAACCAAAAGCTCCAAGTTTGAACATGAAGTATAAGTTTTATACAAGATAAAATTCCACCAAATTAATGTTAAATGCAAAATGAATAATAATCTAAAAATCCAGAATCGCCTAATTTTTTTCAGCAATGTTTAAGCCCTTAAATTTATTTCAAATTTACTCCATAATAAATCATTTAAAGGGGATATACAACAAAAATACTACCAAAAATTCAGAGAAAATTCAAGGGTGATTATAAGGATACATAAAACCTCTGAGTAAGGTTTCACAATTTTTGTGAAAGAATTACTCCATGAATTAATTTAAATATCCAATTCTCAAAATTATGGTCTTGTAAAGGTGTAAACAGACCTCTGAAAATTATAAATAAATTTCTACAAGTACATTTTGGCCTGGAAACAGCAAAACCTAGGTCTCATGATTTTTTAACAGATATATTATCAATAATTAATTATATACTACCAAGGCCCCTTTCTCAAGCTTGTGAAGGAAGTACCAAATATAATCAAGCAAAGATTATGATAAAATTCAGGGGTATTCACTTAGGCCTATAAGATCTTCTGACCAAGTTTCATTAGATTCAAATGGACAGAATAACCATAAGAAATTCAAACATCATTTTTGGCCTTTTGGTAATTAACAAATGAAGTACCAGGAATAAAATCCATAAAATTCTATAGAAATTACCAGGAGTCCTAGATGACCTAAAACCTACTCTACCCAAGTTTCATAGCTTTTGGGGAAGGTTTAGTAGCTGAATCTTCAAATTTGTTCTCCTACCCTAAAACTAGGGTTAGGGTTTTGAGGTGCCTACCTTCCTCCAAATCCTATAAGATTCCTTTCAGGGAACTTAGGATACACGTCCTCCATTCCTACTGAGTTTCCAAGGTCATACAAGGGCAATTGCCCCTATGTCCTTCACAACCCCAAAAGGTCCTTCCTTAGGGTTTGAGGTTGAACCCTAGGGTAAATCAATCCCAAATCATCCCATTTTCCTTAAGAGGGTGACATTAGCCATGCCAATTCAGTGTCCAAAACCTCAGCCTCTGTTGAGGGGAGGGGACCACCCTAAGTCCATAGTGCACTTTTAAATCAAGAATACCACCTTAAAGCCTAACTAGGGTTTGGTGATTTCCTAGCCAAAACCTATCCAAATGAGCTAAAAGTTTGTACCGAACTAGGTATTTATGCCAGGGAACACTCTCCAAAATTTGGGAGAGTTTGGAGGTCATTTGACCACTTAATTAAATTACCCTAGCATTATTAAATAAAAGTAAAAACTTTAGGCAAAGTGTCTCCAAAAATTCTGAGTTTTAGGCAGGCCCTAGGAATAGCTAGGTTAGACTCCCTGCCAAAATTTCAAGTGATTTGGGCTAAGGATGAGGTGTGTGCACTCAGTTTAAATACTGCCTAGCACTAAGTATATGTCTCACCAAAATGGGTGCCCTGGTCAGACCATGCACCCAAATGGGTTCAAACCAATTTTGAAATAAAGTAGAGCCAGAGGGCTACAACTTTCATGTTGAAGGTTTTCCCACCAGGTGAGCCTAGGTATTTTTAAAATTTAAAACCAATAATATCAAAATCTATGACATAAATCACATTAATATAAATATATTTCCTATAGTTTAAAATCAAATGGAGCACGAATCTTGGCGCGTATTTGACGGGATCCCGTCGTCTTCTTCCTTGAGTCGACGGCCAGGATCCAACCCGCCTAGAGCCGCTTCCAAGCTCTGCCACCAGCGATCCAGCCCCTTCCCCGGCCGGCCACCGCCACCACCACCTCCGTTGAGGTGGTGGCTGTCGCCAAGCGGCGGCTCAGCCACCGGAGGGGTGTTTTCCGGCGGTTCTAGTAGGAATCGTTTTGCCGAAAAACCATGAAAATCATGGTTTGGATCGGGCTCAATTGAGCCCGAACCTTTAACCTAAGGAAACCTACGATCTACCCGTGAGTTAAGGAGAGGGGGAGGACCTTCCTGGCGGCCTGAATGCGGGAGGAACGGCGGGATGCCATTGTCGACGGCGGCGGCGCTCGGCTTCTGCAACAACACAGTGGAACGGCCTGTTTCCTCCAGGTAAAAGCTCGAAAATGTTCCCCTCTGCCCACTGATGATGTTTAAATGGACAATTGGGGAGGGGGGCAGCTGGTTCTTCAATGCCCATCAACACCATTAATGGTGTGGCTCGGGTTGAGTGGGGGGGGGGGGGGGGCTGAATCTACCCCTTGGTGGCCGGGAAACGGCTGGAATCAACTCCTCTTCCCTAGAGGAGTTGATTGCAGCCATTAAGAGAGGATGTTGGCCTCCCTTTGCCCGGCTCCCACTCTCCCCTTCCTCTCCCCCATCTTCTCTCTCCACCATTAACATGAAGGGAAGCTCCCTTCTCTCTCCTAGTCACCCATGTTGACTGGTCAACACCATAGGCTATGTGCAGCCCACTTAGTCACATTGATCATGAAAAGTGAGGTTAGCCTAAGGGAGAAGTGGCTTGGGCCTGGGTTAGCCCATTTGGGCTAAGTTTGACCTATTTTAGGGTTGAGTTGACTTTGGTCAATTTGATCATTTAGGTTGACCCCATTGAGTCCTTGGTGGCCTATTGGCCTCCCCTAATGCCTATGCGGGGTTATGTAGGGTTACCTTACACTTTGGAGGTCACCTACCCTTAGTAAGGGCACTTTGACCAGATTAGGGGCTTGAGTTGACTTGGGTCAACTTGGTCTCTAGGGATGACCCCAATGTGTCCTTAGTTACCCATTGACCTCACTTTAGGGTTAGGAGGGCATAGGTGGGGTCCACTTGGCTAGGGGTAGGTCAATTGACCCTAAGTAGGCTAGTTTGGCCCATTTAGGGTTAGGGTTGACTTTGGTCAACTGAGTCTCTTTGATTGACCCCAGTGTGTCCTTATGGCTCTAATGGACCTCCCAAGGTATTATTGGGTGTTGTGGTAGGGTCTTGGGGTCAAGGTGTAGCCCCATGGTCATCCTAAACCATTGTTCAGAGTTCTACTATTTGCAGACCATGATGATTTTCAACACTTTGTCTCCTATCTCTTGGCCCATTTCTGGCTTCCTAGGGTTTGTCATGACCTAGTCATGGACAAAACCACTCATAGGGGTCTAGTTGGAAATGGGATGTTACACTAGGAACGCATAGGCGATCGTCCTTCCTTAGTAATCCATCCTCAACAGCAAACTGGGAATTTGACCCATCCAATGATTCATCCAAGATTGGCTTCATGCTGTTATCCTGAATCAAAGCCTGCCGAACTCTATCAGCTAGGTCACGCTGCACCTCGGTCCAAAACAGTTTCACCTCAGTACTATACTGCTTGTCGACGCAAGATATCTCCAGAGACTCCAACTCTCGGACCAATCTCTCATCATGTACCGATAACCAGTTGGCCTGCGCCGGAGTCCTGTGACTCAACGCATCCGCCACTGCATTTCCCTTCCCATGCACATAATGTATCTTGAAAGTGTAGTCCCCTAAGAACTCCTTCCACCTCCGCTGCCTCATGTTCAGATCCTTTTGATCCAACATGTACTTCAAGCTCTTATGATCAGTGTAAATATCGACCTTCACACTGTACAGGTAGTGCCCCCAAAGCTTTAGAGCAAATATCACAGCAGCTAACTCTAAGTCGTGGACCGGATAATTCCTCTTGTGAGCCTTCAATTGTCGTGAACCGTAGGCTATCACACTCCCATGCTGTAGCAGAACACAGCCCAAACCACTGCCCGAAGCATCACTATAGATCTCGAACCCTTCGGTTCCACTTGGCGAACATAAAATAGGCACTGAGGTCAACCGCCTCTTCAACTCCTCAAAAGCCTGTTCGCACTCCGGAGACCACACAAACTTCTGATCCTTCCTTGTCAACGTCGTGAGTGGTAGCGCTATCCGCGAGAAGTTCTCTACGAAGCGCCTGCAGTAGCCAGCAAGCCCCAGAAAGCTCCGGACCTCCGCCACTGTAGTCAAAGCAGGCCACTCCCGTACCGCCACTATCTTCGCCGGATCCAGAGCTATCCCTTCTCCACTAACAACATGACCAAGGAACGCTATCGAGGATAACCAGAATTCACACTTGGAGAACTTAGCATACAACTGATTCCTCCTCAACGTCTCCAACACCATGTGAAGATGATTGCAGTGGTCCTCCTCGCACTGCGAGTACACCAGGATATCATCGATAAATACTATCACGAAACGGTCCAGGCACTCTCTGAACGTCCTGTTCATCAGATCCATAAACACGGATGGCGCATTGGTCAAACCAAACGACATGACCGTGAACTCGTAATGCCCAAACCGCGTACTGAATGCTGTCTTTGGGATGTCACTCTCCCTTATCCTCAACTGGTAGTAACCAGATTTCAGATCTAACTTCGAATATACCGTTGACCCAACCAACTGATCAAATAGATCGTCAATCCTGGGGATCAGATATTTGTTCTTCTCCGTAAGCTTGTTCAATTCCCGATAGTCAATGCAAAGTCGCAAACTCCCATCTTCCTTCTTGACGAAAAGGACCGGTGCGCTCCAAGGCGACGAACTTGGACGCACATACCCTTGCTCCAGCAACTCTTGTAGTTGCACCTTTAACTCTGCCATCTCTCTTGGCGCTATCCGATACAGGGAGCGTGACACTAGTTTGGCACCCGGTACCAGCTCAATAGTGAAATTAATCTCCCGCTGAGGAGGGACTCCTGGGAGATCATCTGATACCACATCCGGATACTCGGACACAACTGGGATAATGTCAAGATTTGGCTTAGGCGTCGAAGTCTGCCCTAGAGTGACAAACAGCTCTGCCCCAGACCGAACTGCCTTGATCCCCTGAGGGGTAGACGTCTACGTCTTGCTCGACCCCTTTCACGCCCGCATATGCCATCTCACGACTAGCTCCCAACTGACCTCCTTGTAACTACGATCAATGCACGCTTGCTGATCCGAGAGCCAGCCCATAGCAAAGATCACATCGCACGCAACTACCAGCAATAGCGGCGCTCGCAAGTCATCGACGTGACTCCCACGCCTTACCCTAACGCCACAAGCTCTATCCACACGCAAAGGGCACCCGTAGGCAGCAACCCATCAAATTTGACCTTTGCCATCGAAGGAAGTACTCCGATGCGCGATAGAAACTCTTCGGACAGAAAGGATGCGAAACTTCCGCACCGAACAGTGCTCTCACTGGACAATCGACAATCTAAACAAGCCTAACACGATCAGTCATAGGCTAAAATGCGTAGGGAAACAAATATTTAAAGCTAACCTGCTATACATACTCGTCACTACGTCAAACTGCTTTGTGGCCTCCTGCTGGCTAAGGTTGTGCACTTTTGGCTGGGTTGGGGCATAGTGCGATGTGGTTGCCTCCGACCCCTTGCCCTTCTCCTCGTAGATATCTCCAGATTTCTTCTCAGACTTCCGTCGTCCGCACCAACAGTTTCGGGCAAAATGTCCTGGCTTCGCACAGTTAAAACATGTAGTTGCCTTCCTCCCAATGGTTGCTGCTGTCTTAGCTTTCTTTACCTTCTGTGCGCCATTACGACAATCTCGGACAAAGTGCCCTTTCTTGCCACAAGTATGACAGTTGTAAGTAACCTTGCCAGTTCGATGATCTAACCTTCTTCTTCAGCGTTCTGCGAGATGCACCCCTCATAGGACTTGCAGAGTTCGATACCCTACTCACTGGTATCTGGTGAATTTTTCCCATATCCACTTCCAAAGATCTAGCTGACTCCACCAAGGCTCGGAATCCCAATAATTTTGGTCATATAAGTAGAATTCGCAGTTCATCACGCAGACCACTATAGAATCTATCAACTATAGACCGCTCGTTCTCCAAATCAAAGTATGGGTAGCGGCTTATCAAAAGAAACGCCTGCAAATACTCATCAACTGAGTGCATACCCTGCACCAAGCACATGTTCAACGGCTAACCTGATGGCCTTCTAAATGTCACTTGATCCAACACACCACCCGACATTGAAGTCATCTCAGGGATAAAGGGTTGCACATTGCTTCCCTGCTGTGCACTAGTCACAGCGAGCACCACTTCAACGATCCTTCTTATGGTTTCAAACAAAGGAGAGGTCTCAAGCACACCACTGGGTGCACTATAATCCTCAGATACCAGATGTTCTGTCAGCTCTGCGCCACTCCCGGTCACCTATAGTCATACAAAACACCAATAAGTGACCAAACAAAATTGCAAAAAGCAATTATAGGAACACACAAGGTCCTCAAACACGAGTATTTTTCATTCCTAAGTGGACATTCATGGGTTCTTTCTAATGTTATAACGATGACACACACATGTGCTCACCACCCCTTAAAAGAATTCGCCCACGAATTCAGTTAAGCCTGACCGTAACCAGAAGTCTGATACCAAATTGTAACACCCCATCCGTCACATGGCATATAACAGAAGGTCCAGCTGGAACCCGATGTCATATACCACAGACAGTCGGAAGGGTTACATAAGAATATTCAAACTATCCAATTAAGACTACTCGTCCTACACAGAGCATTCTAGCGGAAGCTTTTAAAAGTTGAAAGAACCCAAAACTTAAATCCAATAATCATGAATGTCCACAACCACACCACTGAAATGAAAACCAAATACACTGAAAGGGTACGCGGCCTTATGGCCTTACAAATGTTCACTTAACAAAATAGTGTCCTACATACATCGGCTCGCAGGCCGGCCACACATGACAAAATAAAAACAACTATTCTTTACGGCCTTCGAGGGCCAGCACAGCAACATGGGCTCCAGCCCGCTATCTAGCACTCGGCTCCGCAGTACCTGCAAGCAACATTCCACTGCACGGTGGCAAACAAAGCAACGGTCAGCCAAAGCCGACCAAATTATAACGACCCCGCCCCTTACTCGGGACGGCGGTGCTCTTTCCCTGCATATCATTAGCCCAGTAAAACAATAAAATGCAATTATACTACGCCACAGGTGTAGGCTCGCACGACCAAACACCCAGTGCACTCAGGGCACATTAACGGTGAATCCTGACACTTCAGCGTCTTCACCACCATCCCAAAGATGACAACCACGTGAGCATTTAGCCTTTCTGACCACCGTCTAAGGCTCCCGACTATGCCAACGACCAGTCCCCTTTTCGGGTCTCTCGCACCGAACCACATAGCCTAGGTACAATTCCACTTGCCCGTTGCTCACACCACATAGTCACTTTAAGACGTACGCACGAGCCAAGCTTCTCTCGGATTCCAAAACTTTTCCAAACAATCACATAACCCAGTTATGTTCAAGGCCGGTTCCCTGACCGCCAAGTTAGCAGGACACATTTCCGCTCAGTTTTCCGGGTGCGCCTTGGAGTTAATCCCCAAGGATCCCTGTTGCAATCTACCGCGTAGAAACCCGAAAAACCCAAAGCACGGAGTCTTCTCCGACAAAACATATCAAATGCAACATCACTGATCCAGACAATACACGTCCGGGTAGGCTTCACACACAATGCCTATGCCCGTACTTCGATTCCGGACTCTATATGCAACACAAGGGGGACTATTCACATCAACCCCAAGGAACACCACGCACTCACCACACACTCGCGGGAGCGGGTTTCCCTATGCAAAAGGAAGAGAGCTTCACATGCTCAAGTAGAGAATCGTTACCCTTGTAGTCCGCTTTTGCGCCATGGAAAAACTACACGGATAGAAATCTTCGCAATGGAATTTCTTCCACGGATCTGCTCTCGATTCTCCAAACGGTGCTCCGATGCTCCGCTGGCGGCCAGAATCCTCCTCCTTCTTCCTCCTCTCTCTAAATCCTTGGAAAGAGAATGACTTGGAGAAAATGAAGAGTTAACTCCCCCCCATTCCCGGCCTTAACAGAACAGGAAACCACATGGGCCATTGGATCTCAATTAAAGAAAATGAACGGCTCAGATCTGCACAAAAATCCCCTGACCTGGGCCGAACACGGCCTCGTACACAGCCGTGTTCCAGGCTGTGTGCCTTGATCGAGGCAAGATCGTCGAACAAAGAAAAGACACACTCGCAAAGACAAGCCCATGTCTCACCTGACACGCCCGTTTCGGGTCCTCGACACGCCCGTGACCAGGTGGCGTGTCACATATAACCGCCACGACAACGGACACGACCCAACTAAACACGGGTAGGGACACAGGTATGAACACGCCCGTGCCACTCGACAATCGTCGATCATCGAACGCAGAGGGTCACTCGACAATCATCGAGCGTCGTTCGGCGATCGTCGAATGCAGGGGGACACGCCCTCCCGACACGCCCGTGTCGCCTGGCGTGTTCCTCCCGAACACTTTTCGTCGAACTCAATCGGCTTTCGGGAACACGGGTATAGACACGGTTAGGCACACACCCGTGTCATTCAGCCGTGTTTCTAGCCGTGTCCTTCTTGGGATGAAAACGGCCAAAACACCAGCCAGACACGGCTTTGGACACGCCCGTGTCCTAAGACGTGTACCCCTATACCAGCACCAAAAATCCCTTTTTACGCGACCAACTCAAATACATTTTTCGGGGCGTTACAACAATTCTCCCCCACCTTTAAAGAATTTTGTCCTGAAATTATAAAATGGAAAGGTACGCAAAATTAAATGGTACTTGAGTGGAATAGCTCGGGATACTCCTCATACATGGTCTGCTCTCGCTCCCACAAAAGCTCCTCCCGACCGCAGTTGTCCCAACGGATTTTGACCATCCTGATGTCTTTGCTATGAAGTCGCTTGACTTCAAAGTCCTTAATGCAAATGGGCTTGACCTTCGTCGTCAACCCATGATCAACAGGTACCTGATAGACCGCAATCACTTGTGAAGGCTCTTGCACCGCCTTCTGCAACACTGATATATATAATACGTCGTGTAGACCACTCAATTCCACTAATATCTTCAGTCGATAAGTCGCTTCAACCAACTCGCTCTAGTATCTCAAACGGTACAGGGTACCTCGGACTCAGCTTTTTCAAGCGTCGTACCCGTGAGATACCCTTGAACGGCTTAATTTTCAAATATACCCAGTCACCAACAGCGAACTCAACGTTCCTATGCTTGGCATTATAGTATTTAGCCGACCTGCCCTGAGCGATCAACAATCATTCTCGTATTGTTTGTACCAACGAAGTGGCGTCTTCCACTTCTTGTCGTTTGTACAGCTTCGACTCAACCGTCTCCAACCATGACAACGACGTGCGACATTTTCTACCATATAGGGCCTCGAAGGGTGCCATTTGAATACTCGCTTGGTAGCTGTTGTTATAAGCAAACTCCTCCATGTACAAGTGATCTTCCCACCGCTTTCCGAATTCCAAGATGCATATACGAAGTATGTCCTCCATCGTCCTGTTGACCCTCTCGGTTTGACCATCCGTCTGTGGATGAAAGGCCGTGCCTCATCCCAATATTTGATGCACTGACTGTAACGGCCCATAGTCCGCCACAACCAACATATATAGATCCTACTCCATATATTCATAGTTGGACCATTAGATATTTCAAAATGAGTACATATATACCGACAAGTCCCATAGTAGTATACACAAATCATAAACATGTTCTAGGATACGTATACATTAGCCATACATGAGTTTGTATTACATATCAACTTTAATATAGCCTTTATAAACATAAGTTCACAACACAAAAGTAGTTGATATCATCAACTCAGGGTAGGAAGCATCTATATATATATATATATATATATATATATATATATATATATATATATATATATATATATATATATATATGTAACCCCAATCATCTCCTTAGCGCTGGCCAGTTTGTGATTTACCTGTACCTAAAATGTTAAAATTTGAAACCATTAGTCTTTACTAAAGACTAAGCGAGACGATATATAACATGCAACCAAGTGAGAAAAAAATATGTATAACAATACGCATACTATCTTTACCATAAATTTACAGCAGGTATACTATGAGAACATCATATATATGTTATACCAATGTATGTCAGCACGTGTATCTCGTGGCATACATAATTCATTCAACTGTAGAGCTTATCAGTACATGTGCATGTTTAGTATCTATAAAAAAAACATAAGAACATATACAATTAAGTTTCATCAGTTTCCTCACGCAATACTATTAGGGGCGAATGAATCCATGCTCATTCATACACTTGTTTCATCATGTTTCCTGTTGTTAAGCCGACCCCGTAAGGTCATCATGTTCCAAAACCAGTACGGTCAACCCGCGTTTATGCCTTTCGGCTCGACTGGTTTGGCAATTCATCATACCCATATCATTCATTCATGTACATGCCGTTCCTTCGCCCGTAATAGAACTTCGTGTCAGCACGTTTTTTTTAGAATATTTAATTTATAAGAAATCCCCTCAGAATCTTTGGTCGCTTGTTTGCCTTATTTAAGGCCATACATTAGCGAAGACGTGTGGCAGTGATTACTGCATAATGTTTCATGATGTTACATGCACTACTTAATCTAATTGTGTACTTTGAAAAGAAATAGCGATACACAAAATTGCTGGAATCTAAGCATAAGTTAAACAAATAGGTCTCACCGTTCCTGTTTCTTTTCCCCCGTCATGCCCCGCGTCATTGTCATTTCTACCTTGGGATGCCATCCTTCGCGATATCTGTTTAGGAATCGTATCATTAATAATATCGGGGTTGCACCACAATTGTAACTACAACAGTGACACATAGGGTTGACTCAGGAGAAACAATGTATGGTGAACTACTCAGTCCATCAGTGAAAATACATTTCTTTGAACCGAAACACTACTTCTCAATAGCAATGAAGTTGGGTATAAGCTGCTAAAAATATATAAATCGTGTAGCTGGAGTCATCAACTTACTGGAAAGATCAAACACCAACTGGACAAGTAAGTCAAACAAGCTCATCAGGGTTCCTTCACAGAAGAACATTCATAAAGCTGCTAACTAAACATCATGACCAAAACAATATCTCTGCAAGCAGTAACATGATGGCCTACCTAATTCCAGCCATGACTTCACCCAAACTCAAAAGACAAGGAGTCACAAGTGACTGGATAAAACACTAGCTGACAATCAACAAAAGTACTGTACACATACATACGAAACCAGAGAAGGCTCTGTTCCTCGAAGAACAGGTAACAACGAAGCAACAATCAAAACCATCAGCTAACCAAAAAGAGAATCAAACTGTACTATCACCGTCTAAATCCAGTCGAAATCCAGTCGAAATGAAGATATTACGAGGAACAAAATTAACAGATCAAGAAAGTTATATCTTACAGTGGATCTATCACAGAAGAATGAAATCACAGAAGTTGCTGCCCGTCACGAGCCCTCACTGAAACTAGTCCGACAACTTTGCAGCTATTTTGATTCTTGCTAGAAGTTGTGAGAGATATGAAGAGAAAAAGAAAGAGAACGGCTCCGTGAGCCCTAAGCGCGATACAACCGAGGACTGCAGCTACAGCGGCAAGGGATAAGAAGGATATATGAAAAGACTCCTCCATTAAATGCTCACCTCCCCCCCACCGTCTCGTTTCCTTAGCATGTACTTTCTCACCAACTCACCAACTCATACCAAGAACTAAAGAAGTACGTTTTCCAGCAAGGAAATTTACTACCCAAATATATATTTATAACATCAAGCCGTAAAGTTTTATGCATGTGAATGATATAAACTCATATTTAACCCAAAAATCAACATGAGACAACGTCTCTGATATTAAACTTATCATCATCGGGGATATATTTTATACTTCAAATGCATTTATAACGTGCCAATTACTTACGAGGAAATGTATTTTAACCCAAAAATCAACATGAGACAACGTCTCTGATATTAAACTTATCATCATCGGGGATATATTTTATACTTCAAATGCATTTATAACGTGCCAATTACTTACGAGGAAATGTATTTTAACCCAAAAATCAACATGAGACAACGTCTCTGATATTAAACTTATCATCATCGGGGATATATTTTATAATTCAAATGCATTTATAACGTGCCAATTACTTACGAGGAAATGTATTTTAACCCAAAAATCAACATGAGACAACGTCTCTGATATTAAACTTATCATCATCGGGGATATATTTTATACTTCAAATGCATTTATAACGTGCCAATTACTTACGAGGAAATGTATTTTAACCCAAAAATCAACATGAGACAACGTCTCTGATATTAAACTTATCATCATCGGGGATATATTTTATAATTCAAATGCATTTATAACGTGCCAATTACTTACGAGGAAATGTCGAGCGTCACAAGTCTTCCCTCTTCAGAGATTTTCGTCCCCGAAAATGACATCAACTTGCTCGTTAAACAGTAGAGGGAAAAGATCTCGCATAATCTCTTCCTGTTCCCAAGTAGCTTCATCTCGCGGATGCCCCTTCCACCATACATGCACGAAATTTACATTCCTATTTCGTAATTTCTTGCTTTGTCGGTCAATAATTTGATATGGTTCTGTTGGGCTAGATAAATCAGCCTCAATTTGTTAGTTTTCAGATGGAATAATCTTTTCAGGATCCCGGACATATCTACGAAGTGCCGATACATGAAAAACATTATGCAACCTTTGCAAATCCTCTGATAACTCTAAGCGGTAAGCAACTTCGCCCACTCGCTCGATGACAGGGAAGGGTCCCACATAACGTGGACTTAACTTTCCAAGACGTCGCAGTCGTGTAACTCCCTTAAAGGGTTTAACCTTTAAACACACGAGATCGCCAACTTGAAACTCCACAAGACGATGTTTAGCATTGTAATACTTTTGCTGCCGATCTTGGGCTGCCTTCATTCTTTGTTGAATAAGAACAACCTTCTCATGCCACTTATCTACTTTCTCTTTATTATAGATTTGTCTTTCCCCATCTTCTGCCCAACTTAAGGGTGTACGACATCTCCGACCATATAACGCTTCAAAAGGTGCCATTTTTATGGAAGACTGATAGCTGTTATTATATGCAAACTCCACGAGCGCCAAATACTTCTCCCATGAACCCTTGAGATCAAGTACTACCATCCGTAATAGGTCTTCTAATAATTGAATAGTGCGCTCCGACTGCCCATCAGTTTGGGGGTGGAAAGCTGTACTAAACAGTAATTTCGTTCCCATACGTTTATGAATCTGTTTCCAATTTTCTGATGTGAACCTTCCATCACGATCGAAGATAATCGTTCGAGGAATACCGTGTAATTTTACAATTATATCAACATACAGCTCATTCAATTTTTCTGGTGGTCCTTCTTGTCGTACTGCTATAAAATGGGCACTTTTTGTTAACCGATCTATGATAACCCATATACCATCATGCCCCGACTTACTACGAGGCAATCCAAAGACGAAGTCCATAGCAATATCTTCCCATTTCCACTCTGGTATGGGTAATGATTGTAAGTAACCTCCAGGTTTTTGATGTTCAGCTTTTACCACTTGACAAGTATGGCAAGTCGCGATATACTTTATCACATCCTTCTTCATTCCAGGCCACCAAAAATCTTCCTTTATATCATGGTACATTTTTGTTCGACCAGGGTGAAGTGAAAAAGGTGTATTATGAGCCTCATACAAAATGTCTTTTTGTAAACTGTCTACATCTGGAACTCATAGCCTTTCATTCATCAAGAACAATCCATTCTGTTCCGTAAAACTTGTAGACTCCCCCTTGTTCATTTTTTCCCTTATGCCCAACAAAAAGGAATCATTCGACACAGCATTCCGAATTCTATCTTTTAGTGCATACCTGATTTGCATCTGAAATAACTGGGATTGTAAATCTTCTGATGTAAAGATGGGAACAATCTCCATCCTTTCAAGTTCACGCATTAATTGTGGATTACATACTCTGAAGGTTGCTAATTCAGCAACACTTTTACGGCTCAGTGCGTCAGCAACCACATTGGCCTTTCCAGGATGATACTGAATATCCACTTCGTAATCTTTAATAAACTCCAACAAACGCCGTTGGCGAAGATTTATTTCTTTTTGTGTGAAAATGTATTTCAAACTTTGATGATCAGTAAATATTTCACATCTCACTCCATACAAATAGTGACGCCAAATTTTTAACGCAAAGATCACTGCAGCTAACTCCAGATCATGAGTTGGATAGTTTCTTTCTGCATCCTTCAATTGACGTGAGGCATAAGCGATTACCTTTCCATGTTGCATTAATACACACCCTAAACCTTTATATGAAGCGTCACTATAAATTTGAAATCCTTCCGTGCCTGATGGAAGGACTAACACAGGGGCAGTGGTTAGTTTTTCTTTTAATGCTTCAAACGCAGCTTGACAATTTTCATTCCAATGAAAAGGAACATTCTTTCGCGTTAACTGTGTTAATGACAACGAGATTTTTGAAAATTTTTTAACAAATCTGCGGTAATATCCTGCTAATCCAAGAAAACTCCGTACTCCCGTCACATTTGTAGGTTGCGGCCAATGAAGAATAGAATCAATCTTTGTCGGATCAACTGCTAAACCTTGTTCTGTTATAACATGCCCCAAAAATGACACTTCTTTCAACCAAAACTGACATTTCGAAAACTTTGCATACAGTTGACTCTCCTTCAGTCGCTGTAACGTCATTCGCAAATGTCGAGCGTGTTCCTCCTCAGATACTGAATAGATCAAAATATCATCAATAAAAACAATGATGAATTTATCTAGGTAATCCTTGAATATTCGATTCATCATATCCATAAAAGCTGCAGGAGCATTAGTTAGTCCGAATGGCATTACCACAAACTCAAAATGTCCATACCTTGTGCTAAAAGCAGTTTTATAAATATCTTGCTCTTTAATTCGGAGTTGGTGGTAACCCGACCTTAAGTCTATTTTTGAAAACACCTTTGAATTTACTAGTTGATCGAAAAGATCGTCTATGCGTGGTAGCGGATACTTATTCTTTACTGTTAACTTATTCAGTTCACGATAATCCACACAGAGTCGTAAGGTTCCCTCTTTTTTTTACAAATAGCACCGGCGCACCCCACGGAGAAGTGCTAGGTCGTATAAACTCTTTATCAAGTAAATCCTGCAGTTGACATTTCAATTCCGCTAACTCTTTCGGAGCCATACGATACGGTGTCTTTGCAACTGGTCTTGCTCCATCTTCTAAGTTAATTTCAAACTCCACTTCTCTTTTCGGAGGGAGCCCTGGCAACTCCTCAGGAAAGAGTTCCTGATATTCACAAACAACTGGAACAGTAGTAACATCCTTCTTTTCATCTGACAGTCCTGTCACTAACACCAATATCGCTTCACACCCCTTTCGTATTTTCTTTAACGCCTTCATTGCAGATATGAGCATTTTGGATACTTCTCCCAGACCTCGGAATACCGTAAAACTTTGATCGACACAATGAACTGTAACTTCCTTTCTCTTACAATCAATGATTGCTTCATGCTGGACCAGCCAGTCCATACCCAAAATAATATCGAACTCGATAAGTGGTAAAACAGCTACATCTACTGCAAAATGTTTATCATTTAACTCAATTGTTATCATGATTCGTTGTTGCGTTGACACTACTTGATTATTTGGCAAAGTGACATGTAGCAGTTCCCTTGTAGAATAGGATTTTTCATTTATACGTCCCAATACAGTTGAAGATATAAACGAATGGCTAGCACCAGTATCAAATAAAACTTTCATCAATTTGCCACAAACATAAAGCATACCTGTCACCACCGTGTCCTCTGCCTTAGCCTCTTGCTGGTTCAGATTACACACACGAGGCTGTACGTGACGTTCTCCCACTGAAGATCCACCCGGAGATGACGTTGAGGCAAAAGATTCAGAAATACCCATCTGATAGATTTTCTGGCCCTGTGGTGTGGGGAATCTCCTTGCACTACTTTCTCCTTCCTTCTTCTTTGGGCATTCCTTTTGATGATGTCCAGGTTGACGACATAGATAACATACATTACTTCCAGCTAAACACTGCCCTTTGTGGGATCTCCCACACTTCCCACACTTTTGTTCCTGTATTTGCGACTGCCCCAGGCTACTACTCTCTATTGGACGAGGTCGCTTTCCAGATTCCCCAGACTTCCACAACGTACCAGATTTGGCTAAGGGCTCCTTACTCTGCGTCCATTGCGATCTCTTTTTTACAAATTCCCTTCTTCTTTGCGTTTTCTCCGCATCTATTTCCATCAATCGAGCTTTCTGTACGAGAGCCCCATAATCTCGAATTTCTTGCGGAACCAAAATCGATCGAATACCATCTCGCAATCCTTCTTGAAACTTACGACACCTTTCTTTTTCATTTGGCACAAACGCTTTGGCATAGAATGCCAAATTGGCAAATTCTATCTCATACTCAAGTACAGAGCGGGGACCCTGTACTAGGCGTAGGAACTTATCTTGTAGCAGCTTCTTCTCTGATTCAGGTACAAACCATCCTGTAAACTCCTGTACAAACGTGGTCCAAGGGATACTAACTTGTCCTTGACCAGCCAAACGGCCACGAACATTACTCTACCATCTCTTAGCCTCCCCTTCAAGAAGAAAAGTAACTAAGCCCACTTTACGGTCATCTGGGCAAAGCATCACTTCAAAAATTGTTTCGATCCGTGAAATCCAATCCTCTGTCTCCAAAGGGGAAAGTCCACCTCGAAAAACAGGTGGTTTCAACTCTAGAAATTGTTTCAGATCCACATCGAACTGTCGTTGTTGCAATGACATAGTAGGTGCTACTACTGGGATAGTAGGAGGAACCTCTCGCACCATTTTAATGGCTTCTGCTAACATGCAAACAAGATCTGTTAACTGAGGTTGAGTCTGCTGCTGGAGTTGCGGAGGCACAGACTGTTCCACAGACACGTGTTTCTGTTGTAAATGCTCTTGATGTACATACGCATCCGCACCACTTTCAGACATAGGCTCTTGCGCCATCTGTGTTGGGTCCTTTAAACCAAAACAATTTATGATCAGTTATCAGATAAGGAACCAATATGTATTCGATGTTCATTATCTATTGGCCCTCGTACGGAATATACGTACTCCTTTTGGCCAAGGTTTTTGGCAACCTGGCTCTGATACCACTAAATTATAACGACCCATAGTCCGCCACAACCAACATATATAGATCCTACTCCATATATTCATAGTTGGACCATTAGATATTTCAAAATGAGTACATATATACCGACAAGTCCGATAGTAGTATACACAAATCATAAACATGTTCTAGGATACGTATACATTAGCCATACATGAGTTTGTATTACATATCAACTTTAATATAGCCTTTATAAACATAAGTTCACAACACAAAAGTAGTTGATATCATCAACTCAGGGTAGGAAGCATCTATATATATATATATATATATATATATATATATATATATATATATATATATATATATATATATATATATATATATATATATATATATATATATATATATGTAACCCCAATCATCTCCTTAGCGCTGGCCAGTTTGTGATTTACCTGTACCTAAAATGTTAAAATTTGAAACCATTAGTCTTTACTAAAGACTAAGCGAGACGATATATAACATGCAACCAAGTGAGAAAAAAATATGTATAACAATACGCATACTATCTTTACCATAAATTTACAGCAGGTATACTATGAGAACATCATATATATGTTATACCAATGTATGTCAGCACGTGTATCTCGTGGCATACATAATTCATTCAACTGTAGAGCTTATCAGTACATGTGCATGTTCAGTATCTATAAAAAAACATAAGAACATATACAATTAAGTTTCATCAGTTTCCTCACGCAGTACTATTAGGGGCGAATGAATCCATGCTCATTCATACACTTGTTTCATCATGTTTCCTGTTGTTAAGCCGACCCCGTAAGGTCATCATGTTCCAAAACCAGTACGGTCAACCCGCGTTTATACCTTTCGGCTCGACTGGTTTGGCAATTCATCATACCCATATCATTCATTCATGTACATGCCGTTCCTTCGCCCGTAATAGAACTTCGTGTCAGCACGTTTTTTTTAGAATATTTAATTTATAAGAAATCCCCTCAGAATCTTTGGTCGCTTGTTTGCCTTATTTAAGGCCATACATTAGCGAAGACGTGTGGCAGTGATTACTGCATAATGTTTCATGATGTTACATGCACTACTTAATCTAATTGTGTACTTTGAAAAGAAATAGCGATACACAAAATTGCTGGAATCTAAGCATAAGTTAAACAAATAGGTCTCACCGTTCCTGTTTCTTTTCCCCCGTCATGCCCCGCGTCATTGTCATTTCTACCTTGGGATGCCATCCTTCGCGATATCTGTTTAGGAATCGTATCATTAATAATATCGGGGTTGCACCACAATTGTAACTACAACAGTGACACATAGGGTTGACTCAGGAGAAACAATGTATGGTGAACTACTCAGTCCATCAGTGAAAATACATTCCTTTGAACCGAAACACTACTTCTCAATAGCAATGAAGTTGGGTATAAGCTGCTAAAAATATATAGATCGTGTAGCTGGAGTCATCAACTTACTGGAAAGATCAAACACCAACTGGACAAGTAAGTCAAACAAGCTCATCAGGGTTCCTTCACAGAAGAACATTCATAAAGCTGCTAACTAAACATCATGACCAAAATAATATCTCTGCAAGCAGTAACATCATGGCCTACCTAATTCCAGCCATGACTTCACCCAAACTCAAAAGACAAGGAGTCGCAAGTGACTGGATAAAACACTAGCTGACAATCAACAAAAGTACTGTACACATACATACGAAACCAAAGAAGGCTCTGTTCCTCGAAGAACAGGTAACAACGAAGCAACAATCAAAACCATCAGCTAACCAAAAAGAGAATCAAACTGTACTATCACCGTCTAAATCCAGTCGAAATCCAGTCGAAATGAAGATATTACGAGAAACAAAATTAACAGATCAAGAAAGTTATATCTTACAGTGGATCTATCACAGAAGAATGAAATCACAGAAGTTGCTGCCCGTCACGAGCCCTCACTGAAACCAGTCCGACAACTTTGCAGCTGTTTTGATTCTTGCTAGAAGTTGTGAGAGATATGAAGAGAAAAAGAAAGAGAACGGCTCCGTGAGCCCTAAGCGCGATACAACCGAGGACTGCAGCTACAGCGGCAAGGGATAAGAAGGATATATGAAAAGACTCCTCCATTAAATGCTCACCTCCCCCCCACCGTCTCGTTTCCTTAGTATGTACTTTCTCACCAACTCACCAACTCATACCAAGAACTAAAGAAGTACGTTTTCCAGCAAGGAAATTTACTACCCAAATATATATTTATAACATCAAGCCGTAAAGTTTTATGCATGTGAATGATATAAACTCATATTTAACCCAAAAATCAACATGAGACAACGTCTCTGATATTAAACTTATCATCATCGGGGATATATTTTATACTTCAAATGCATTTATAACGTGCCAATTACTTACGAGGAAATGTATTTTAACCCAAAAATCAACATGAGACAACGTCTCTGATATTAAACTTATCATCATCGAGGATATATTTTATACTTCAAATGCATTTATAACGTGCCAATTACTTACGAGGAAATGTATTTTAACCCAAAAATCAACATGAGACAACATCTCTGATATTAAACTTATCATCATCGGGGATATATTTTATAATTCAAATGCATTTATAACGTGCCAATTACTTACGAGGAAATGTATTTTAACCCAAAAATCAACATGAG
Organism: Platanthera guangdongensis; assembly: GCA_039583875.1. Lineage (NCBI taxonomy): Eukaryota > Viridiplantae > Streptophyta > Magnoliopsida > Asparagales > Orchidaceae > Platanthera > Platanthera guangdongensis. Next base: position 93,424,259 of record CM077149.1, read on the forward strand.
ACAACGTCTCTGATATTAAACTTATCATCATCGGGGATATATTTTATACTTCAAATGCATTTATAACGTGCCAATTACTTACGAGGAAATGTATTTTAACCCAAAAATCAACATGAGACAACGTCTCTGATATTAAACTTATCATCATCGGGGATATATTTTATAATTCAAATGCATTTATAACGTGCCAATTACTTACGAGGAAATGTCGAGCGTCACACTGACCTCCAGTCGTTGGACGTGAAGTGCTCATCTCGGTCACTCACGATGCTGCGAGGCACACCGTGCAGTCGAACAATGTTATCTATGTAAAGTTTTGCCAGTTTATCCACCGAATCATCCTTCATATTCGGAATAAAGTGTGACACCTTCGTCAATCTATCTACGATCACCCAGATGGCGTCGTTTCCCTTCTGCGACCTTGGCAACCCATGTACGAAATCCATTGAAATATCGTCGAACTTCCACTCTAGGATAGGCTAGGACTTCAAGAAACCTCTAGGCTTTTGGCACTCCGCCTTCACCAAGGCGCACGTTTGACACTTCGCCACATAAAGTGCTACTTCCTTTCTAAGTCCTGGCTACCAGAATAACTTTTTCATATCTCTAAACATCTTTATGCTCCACGGGTGAATCGAGTACTTAGTATGATGAGCCTCGTACATCAATTCCTCCCATAGTTTACCCATACTTGGGACGCACAGACGACTGTCCCTCCACAACAGTCCATCCTTAACAATAAATTGGGAATTTGACCCATCCAAAACCTCATCCATGATCTGCTTCATGCTGTTATCCCCATCCAGAGCTTGTCGAGTCCTATCAGCAAAGTCATACTGCAACTCTGTCCAGTTCAATTGCGCTTCAACACTAGTCTGCTTGTCAACACAAGAGATCTTTAATGCCTCTAAATCACAAACTAAATAGTCATCATATATCGCCAACTAGTTGGCCTGCGCGGGAGCCCTGCGACTTAACGCATCCGTAACTGCATTGCCTTTCCCAGGCACGTAATGTATCTTGAAGGTGTAGTCACCCATGAACTCCATCCACCTACGCTGCCGCATTTTATGTCCTTTTGATCCAACAAGTACTTCAGAATCTTGTGATGGGTATAGATATCGACCTTCACACCGTACAGGTAATGCCTCCACAGCTTCAGGGCAAATATCACGGCCGCTAACTCCAAGTCATGGACCTGATAATTCCTCTCGTGTACCTTCAGCTGACGTGAGCCATAAGCTATTACACTCCCATACTGCAGTAGAACACAACCTAAGCCATTGCCCGAAGCATCACTGTAAATCTCAAATCCTTCGGCCCCACTCGGCGAATATAGAATAGGCGCCGTGGTCAACCGAATTTTCAGTTCTTCGAAAGCTTGCGTGCACTCCGGCGACCACACAAACTTTTGATCTTTTCTCGTCAAAGTCGTGAGGGGTAACTCTATTTACGAGAAGTTCTCTACGAAGCGCCTGTAGTAGCCGACAAGTCCCAAGAAACTCCGGACTTTTGCCACTGAAGATAACACAGGTCAATCCCGTATTGCAACTATCTTCGCTGGATCTACCGCAACCCCTTCTCCACAAACTATATGACCAAGGAATGCTACCGATGACAACCAAAGTTTGCATTTGGAGAACTTGGCATACAGTTGGTTCCTCCTCAATGTCTCCAACACCATATGCAGGTGCTTGAAATGATCCTCCTCGTACTGCGAGTACACCAGTATATCGTCGATAAATACTATCACTAACCGGTCCAAGTATTCTCTGAACATTCTATTCATCAAATCCATAAACACGGATGGCATATTTGTCAGCCCAAAAAGCATGACAGTGAACTCATTTTGCCCATAACGTGTGCTGAAAGCCGTCTTGGGAACGTCACTTTCCCTTATCCGTAGTTGATAGTATCCGGATTTTAGATCCAACTTTGAGTACACAGTCGACCCCACCAGCTAGTCAAACAGATCATCAATCCTTGAGATCGGATACTAATTCTTTTCCGTTAACTTATTCAACTAACGATAATCAATGCATAGTCATAGTTTCTGTATATATTCTTAACAAAGAGAAACGACACGCTCCAAGGCGACGAACTTGGACGCACATAACCCCTGCTCTATCAATTCCTGAAGTTATGCGTTCAACTCTTCCATTTTCACTTGGTGCTAAGGGGTAAGGAGACCGCAACATTGGTTTGGCACCTGGCATCGCATACTAACGTACTCTTAACTTAGTCTAGTGCTAGGTGTTTAGTCCTAGTGCGACTCCTTTGAGTTATAAAACAATATAAGCACGCTACTCCGAGAGTTAGTCTATGTCATGGATTACGTCAAACTCCACTAGGCAGAATAGACGCTTCCACGTCAAAAGCTCTACTTCTTATCCGCATTCTCAAGCAACAACCTCTTTTCGCGCACATCGAACACCCGTTCGGTAATAACGCATCCAACTTACCTTTTGCCACTGAAGTAGGTACTCCGTTATGAGACACGAAGATCTCAGATAGGAAGGAGTGTGAAACACCTGAATTGAACAGTACTCGAGCCAGAACGTCCAAAATCATAACGAACCGTAAAAACATAGCAATCATACAACCAAAGCATAAGATGTAAGGTATGGAAAACACTAATGCTAAACTCTAGCGCATACCTGACATCATGTCTCCTTACTTGATGGCCTCCTGCTGGCTAAGGTTATAAACTCTCGGTTGGGCTGGAGCTCGATGGGAGACGGTTGAATCTACCGCTTTTCCCTTATTAGAATAAGTTTCCCCTGACTTCCGCTCTGACTTGCCGTTCCAACAGTCTCGAGCCATATGACCTACCTTGCCACATGTATAGCAAGTAAGCGTAAGTCACCCTGCAACGGCTCCCAACTTACCTTTCTTTGGCTTTGGGACATCACCACGACAATCTCGGGCTAAGTGTCCTAACTTGCCACAAGTATAGGAAGTATATGGAGCTCGACTAGTAGATGTTCTAGATCTCTGATTCCTCTTCTTGCGGTATTCAAACTTTGTTGAACCAACAGAGTTTAAAACCCTGAACTCTGACGTCTACTTGACTTTTGCCAAGTCTTCTTCCAACGATCTAGCCGACTCCACCAACGCTTGGAATCTAAGTAGCTTTGGTCCTACCAACAACAGTCGTAATTCATCACGCAGACCGTTGTAAAATCTATTAACTCTAGTCTGTTCGTTCTCCATCTCAAACCCTAAGTATCTCCTTATCAAGATAAATGCGTGCAAATACTCATCCACTGAGTGCATTCCCTGAGTCAAAAGCATACTCAACTGCTTCTCTGAAGTTCTACCACATGCCCTTTGCTCCAGCGTGCCAATTGGTACTGCAGCCATCCCAGGGATAGGGGGCTGCACATTCCCTCCATATTGGGCTTTGAACATAGCGAACACCGCTTCAACCACCATCCGAATGGTTTCTACAGAAGGAGGGGTCGCAGAAACGTCGTTAGGTGCACAACTCTCCGTGAAATGTTGTAGTTGCGACTGCCGCGCACTGCACCTAGTCACCTATGGTCGTACAACACACCATTAAGCGACCAAACAAAATTGCAAAAAGCAATTATAGGGACACACTGGTTCCTCAAACATGTGTATTTTCATTCCTAAGTGGACATTCATGGGTTCTTTTCATGTTATAACGATGACGCACATACATGTGCTCACCACCCCGTAAAAGAATTCGCCCACGAATTCAAATAAGCAAGACCGATGCCATAGTTTGATACCAAATTGTAACACCTCCCATCCGTCACATGAAATATAACAGAAGGTCCGGCCGGGGCCCCACGCCATATTCCACAGACAGTTAGTGGCGTTACGTATTAATACCAAATTACCGCCAAAGGAACACGCATCCTAACTCAGAGCATTCTAGCGGAAGCTTTTAAAATAGTTATAAGAACCCAAATGTCAAAGCATGAATGTCCACAAAACTGCAAGTATGAATGACAGTACAAAATACACCATAAGGTTGGCCTTATAAGAGTTTACTTAAACAATAAATGTCTTCCATACATCGGCACGCAGGCCGGTCACATATGAGCATAAAGAGTAAACATTTGTTTTGGCCTTCAAGGGCAGACACAGCAACCAGGGCTTCAGCCCGCTACTTGCCACTAGGCTCCACAACACCTGCAATCAACATTCCACCGCAGCAGGGTCAGCTAAAACTAACCAAATTATAACGACCCCACACCTTACATGGGGTGGCGGTGCTCCTTCCCTGTATTTTAGCAGCATAGCCAAACATTAAAGTGAAAGTACAACATAAGCACACTTCACCACAGGTGTAGGCCCGCACGGCCACACACCCCGTGCTCTCAGGGCACTTACACGGTGAAGCCGGTCTGAACCCGGTCCGTCCCGCAACTCCACCACCATCCCCATGATGGCAAACATCGTGAGCATTAAAGTCCTTTCAGCCGTAGCCTAGACTCGCTCTCTAAGCCATCGGTAAGTCCCATGTACCTTCGGTGGCTTTAACCGAACCACTTGGAGTGGGTAAGATTCCACCAGCCCGTTGCTCACCTCACCACGACCATTTAGCCATCGTCGCGGGACAAGCTTCACCAAATCCCAATGTATCGATCATACAACAGTACATAGCCCGGTTATGTACAAGGCTGACTCCCAGGCCACCAAAACGACAGAACTTCGCTTCTGCCCAGATTTCCGGGTGCACCTTGGAGTTAATCCCCAAGACTCCTTGCTGCAATCTACCACGTAGAAACCCGAAAACATACGGCATGGAGTCTTCTCCAGCAATCAATGCATAATGGAAACATCACCGATCCAGGCCAACTTGTCCGGGTAGGCTTCACACACCATGCCAATGTCCGTACTTCGATTCCAGAATCTATATGCAAGATACCGGGGACTATTCATGTCCACCCGAAGGAAATACCACAAACTTACAGCACACTCGTGAGAGCGGGTTTCCTATGCAAAAGGAAGAGCACTTCACATGTCCAAGAAAAGAATCGTTACCCTAGAGGTTCGCTTTGACGCCATATAAAACTAGCCGGATGAAAAGCACCGCAACGGACTCGCCTCCACGTATCTGGACTCGGCTCACAATTTGGGGCTCCGAAGCTCCACCGGCGGTCGGATTCCTCCTTCTCCTTCTTCCTTGCTCTCCACACTCTCTAACTCGTTAGAAAGCGAAAGACCTAAGAGAAATGAGGGTTTAACCCTCATATCCCGGCCTTATATCAGCAGGGAGAGTTCTGGATTGTTAGATCCTATTTGAAGGAAATGAACAGCCACGAATCGCCCTGAAAATCACTTTTCTGGGCCGAACACGGCTTGTGACACGCCCGTGTCACAGGCCCTATCTCACGATCTAAACACGATTGTTGAACACAGGACAGGACACGAGCCCAGAAGCGCCCGTGTTACTGCTGACACGCCCGTGTCAGCCTCCGACACACCCATGGCGCAGGGCGTGTTCCTCAAGCGACACAGGAAACCGTCGCGTCCCGACCAGGACACGGCCATGAGACACGCCCTTGACATGCCCGTGTCACAGGGCGTGTTCATCAGTCGACACAGACCGGTCAAACACAAAGAAGGACACGGCCTTGGACACGCACTTGTCCCAGGCCGTGTGCCCGACCTTGCTTGACTCCGAGGATCGTCGAATGCATTTCGTCGACCTCACGAAAATTTGTCGAACTCAAAGCACGACATGGCCATGGACACGCCCATGTCACAGGCCGTGTGCCTCACTCGACACCGCCCTGCCGACAAAGAGCAGGACATGACCCTGGACACGCCCGTGTCACAGGCCGTGTGAACCTATTCAGTCACAAAATTGGCCTTAAAACGATATCTGATCCTTTTTTGAGTTTTGGGGCATTACAGCGCCAACCTCCACTGTCGCCACCGCCGTAAACCGCCATCATCATCACCGTGCCAACCGCCATCACAGCCGCCGCGCCAACCACTAACGTCGCCGCCACGCCAACCGCCATCTCTGCCGCCATGCCAACCGCCATCGTCGCTGTCGCTCCAACCGTCATCACCGCCGCCATACCGAAACCGTCACCACCGCCGCCACGCCATCCTCCATCGTCGCCGCCACAACGAAATGTCATCGTCACTACCGCGCCTGTAATACCCCCTATCCGTCGCATAGCATATAACATTAGGTCCGGCCGGGGCCCAACGCCATATACCACAGACAGACCGAAGGGTTACGCAATGAAACCATCCTTCCAATAACCACACCCTACACAGAGCACATTCTAGCGGAAGTATTTTAAAAGTTGTAAAATAAGAACCCAGCCAAAGTATGAATGTCCACTAACAAAAACCCAAAAGGAATGAACGTACAAAATACACAAAGTACCTTGGCCTTATGGCCTTACAAGTGTTTACTCAAATAAATAGTGTCTTCCAAACCTCGGCACGCAGGCCGATCACACATGAGAATAAAAGTAAACATTCATATATAGGCCTTCGAGGGCCAGCTCAGCAACAAGGGCTTTTGCCCGCTATTTGCCACTAGGCTCAGCAGCACTTGCAAGAAACAATCCACCGAAGCGGTGACAAACAAAAGCAATGGTCAGCTAAAGCTGACCAAATTATAATGACCCCACCCCTAAACTCGGGGCAGCGATCCTCCTTCCCTACACTTTATTAGCATAACATAACAGTAGTGAAATTACACATCATCACAGGCATAGGCTTGCACAGCCACACACCCCATGCTCTCAGGGCACATTCTCGGTGAACCCGGTTAAAATTCACGGTCTCACCACTGCCCCTTGGACGACAAATCTCGTGAGCATTATGGTCTTTCCGGCCTAAGCCTAAGACCCTCCATCTATGCCAACGACGAGTACCACGTACCTTAGGTCTCTCTAACCGAATGACATAGAGCAGGTACGGTTCCGCCTAACCCGTTGCTCACACCGCAACGTCAATTTAAGCCATCTGCGCGGGTCAAGCTTCCCCGAGTCCCAAATCGATCACACACTTTACATAACCCAGTTATGTGCAAGTTGGCTCCCAGGCCACCAAGATGGCAGAATCACGCATCTGCCCAGTTTTCCGGGTGCATCTTGGAGTTAGTCCCCAAGGTTCCCTGTTGCAATCTAGCGCGTAGAAAACCCGAAAAACAACCATCAGCACGGAGTCTTCTCCGGCCATTCATGCAATGCAACATCACCGATACAGACCAACTTGTCCGGGTAGGCTTCACACACCATGTCTATGTCCGTACTTGTCCTAATTTGTTTAAACTACTCGATGTGCGCGTTTTTTTTTCCTGAAAATTAATTCTAAAATTTTATTTGTAAAAGAATCTTTTGTCCTAGGTTGCGTTATTTCTTCTTGGGGTCGTGAGCCATATGAGTTGTCGTAATAATGAAAACATTCGGTAAAAATAGAATTAAATTTAGTAGTACTAACGTTGTCAATGTCATCGAAGCTTATATTTATGTCTAAGTTAACGTTAATTTTATCTATCAAAATTTTTACGCCATCTACAACGAATAACAGGCTTAAAGCGGCGGCGCATGAAAATGCAGGAGACATTTCTCTATAATATTTTGAAAATTTTTCCTCTTTTACTTCAATTAAAGGAAGTCATCCGGAGTGTTGCTTAAAATAGTTAAGTTTTTGTGCGATATTTACAAAATTTTCAACTACTAACGAGCTAGTTGGATAATACACACTAGATAAAAAACAATCGCCCTATAAAAATATTTTAATAAATCCATATAATGTAATAGTACGTCCCAATCGTTATCAGCTAAATTATGATTATTTATCACAGTGTAATATTCCATAAGAATTGTTTTTTGTTAAAACGCTCTTTTTAATATTTTATATGTTGAGTTTCATTTTACAGGCATATCAAATTGAGCTTTCAAATATTTTTGACCTTGTGCGATCACAAATTTTTGAAAATCTTGACTTCGTTGTTTGGTACAATAAATAAATCTAAGCATAGTCCGAATTTTTTCAACATATGATTCCATAGCTTCTAAACTATCTTGTACCACTAAATTTAAAACGTGACACACACATCGAGTGTGAAAAAACGCACCATTGAACATTAGTTTTAATTCACGGTTTAACTACTCTACTGCGGTGTTGTTATTAGTAGCGTTATCAAAAGAAAGATTCATTTTTTTATCTTTTATTTTAAATTCACGCAAACATTTAATAATTACCGAATATATAGCCTTACCCGTGTACGAAAATTCAAAACCTTCAAAATATATTACACGCTTATTTAACTCTCATGAAACGGGATCGATCCAATGAGCCGCGATACAAATATAAGATAATCCTACCTTTACGCTACTACTCCAAACATCGCTCGTTAAACTCACACGTCACTCGAAAGTTTCGAAATTTTTTATTAAATCTTGTTTTGCGTCAAAATATAATTTAAGTGCGTCTTGTCTAATAGTGGATCTACTTACCTGTTGATATATGGGCTGAAACCTTTCGTGTATGTACTCCGTCGTCTCATCGTTGTCGTAATGACTGAATGACAACTGTCTGATGACGTTTTTCAACTGTAGGTCTCGCTGTCTTGCTTGATCGTACGTCCAAATTTGTCCTGATGCTGATATTTGTCCATAACTGGACTCGGGAGCTTGCTTCGCAAAACACAACTTAACGTGTCTCACTAGTGTTGAGTTGCCGGTAAGAGTTAGCAACTTTGAGCATAACTTGCACCACACCTTAAATTCGTCGCTGACTTTAACCTTGTCAAAATGCTCCCAGACGGGCGCCCTCCGATTATGCTCCACCACTTCGACCGTGCTTTGAGTCGACGATGCCGGCGTTGAGGAGGACGATGCCATGCAGCGAGAGAGAGAGAAAGAGAGTAAGAGAGTGATAAAGTAAGTGAGAGAGAGAGAGAAAAAGTGAGTGAAAGAGAGAGTAATGAGAGAGAGTGAAGGGGAGAGAGAGAGGGTCGGGTAGGGGGGGGGGGGTTTATAATTTTTTTTTTAATTAAAAAATTTTTAAAAAATTTATTATTTTTTAATATGGCCTAGGGCCTAGGCTGTTGCCTAAGCCCTAGGCCACAACAGCCAGCAGGGCTGTCAGCAGCAGCCCTGCGGGCTTCTTCCCACGGCTCTTAGAGCCGTTGGCCAGCAGGTCCGGGCCGGCCTGGGGGCCTGGTCTGGGTTTCGCCCGGGCCCGGGCCAACCCGAATTTCGGCCTTTGCCCGGCCCGGCGCGGGTCGGGTACCGGGCCAGGCTAGTCCCCAATATCAGGGCCTTGCAAGGGCCCTGAGCCCGGCCTCGGCCCAGACCGGGCTTTTTCCTGGCCGGGCCGAATCGGGCTTTCGCCGGGCCGGGCTCGGGCCGGCCCACTGGGCCAGGGCCTTTTGGACATGCCTATTTTCATGTTGCAATTGATAAAATTTTATTTTTTATTTTTCTGACTTTAGCAGATTCAAATGTTATTTTGGATAACACCACTTATGTCACCTCTGTTGAGAATTTGACACAAAAAATAGTTCTATAATTTTTTGGAGAATTTAGAAGGTTCTAATTATTGCAAATTTTGTATAACTTCGATAGTTTTGATTTTTTTTACTTTTTTCTTAGTCTGCCATTAACATAATGATCTGAGTTTAAATTTTTGTGATCTGTCATTAACAATGTGTTGACATTATCGTAAATAGGTTTGCCAATAATGTACAACCCCATATTCGCTGAGTGGGACCCAGAGGCACCAACGGTCAGGATTGGACTAGCTTCGGGCTCCCGACCAGAAAAGCTCTCGCCCTGAAGAAGCTCCCGCCCTAAAGAAGTTCCCGCCCATGCGTGGGCAGGAACGCTTGCGCTTGCGCCAAGCTCCCGCCTTGGAGGAGCTCTCGCCCACAAGCAGGGGAGATCGCTTGCGTCAAGCTCTGAACAGGAAGTTTCTCGGCTCAGAGTTCTCGCCGAGTGAGGCCCATGGCCCGGGGTAAAATGACCTAATTAACCTCAGGTAAAATTACCTCTATACCCTCAGGATAAACAGCGAGATTTGGCTATTGACAGGTCAACTGAGGGTATTTCAGTAATCTCAGGTTAGCAAAAGGCTATAAATAGACCCATAAGGGCTTCTTAAAAAGAAAAAGCTTTCATTATCTTCCAAATCTCCTGTGCTTTCTGAGGAACTCCTAGCCCAGCTTTTGGCTTTGGTGGGGAAGCTCTCAGAGATCTTTCGGGTGTGAGGTGGGACCTCCCTGCTGAGGCTTTGGGTCAGTCTTAGGTCCTTTGCAACTAGTCAAGTGTCGAGGCTCGAGAGAAGTAGGTGTTGGCTGCACCCCAGTTTTGAACTCCTGTTGAGGTCATTTTTGGCTTCAACAGTTCTGGTGCGGTGAGCGTGGAAGGCAGCTGATACAAGAAAGCCTTGAGTTTTGTCTCATGGCTGGAGGTGAAGGTGAAGGGTCTGGTTCTGGAGGCTCCCCCACCTGGGGAGAGGAAGCGATGAGGAAGATGCTGGAAAACTTCAGGCGAGAAGTCCTGCAGACCATCAACTTGGCCTTCTCGGCCCGAAGCGAGTGGGCCACACCTCAGGTTCCGATAGAGGAGGTCCCGCTTTTGGACGAGAATGCCCCTGGACAGCACCCGGGGAAGGAGGTCCCGACGGAGGCTGGCGAGAGGGACGTGGCCGCGCGGGAGCTCTTCCCAGGCCAGCGCCCAGGCAAGGAAACTCTGGCAGATTTGGGCGAGAGGGAGGCGGCTGTGCGAGAACTCTTCCCCGGGCACGGTCTCGCGGATCGGCCCAGCCAGCCGAGGCCGCGGGACGTGCCCTCTCGCCAGGTAGGAGGCGAGAGCCCTTTCAGCGAGCTCATCATCTCAGCTCCGGTACTGGCGGGGTTCCGGGAGCCGGACATGTCCTACTACACGGGGAAGGATGACCCTGTACATCACGTGCAGTGGTTTGAAGATGTCGTTTCGATAAGGCAGATGACAGATGCCTTCAAGGGTCGGCTATTTGCCATCACGTTGAAGGAGAAGGCTCGGGACTGGTTCCACCAGTTGCCAGCAAGGTCGATCTACTATTTTGAAGATCTGCTAAGAAGTTTCCTGTTGAGGTTCTCAACATCAAAGAAGCGGAAGAAGGAGACGGAGTGCCTGTTTACAGTGAGGTATAAGCACGATGAGACACTGTGTCACTATGTTGACCGATTTCAGAAAGAGATCCTCCGGGACCAGGAGGTCCCAGGGTACGCGCCGATGCTCGCCTTCACCCTGGGGCTGAGGCCGGGATTCTTCAGTATGGAGTTTAGGAGAGTGCCCTCCTCTCCTTTGAGGAGCTCATGGAGAGGGCGGCAAAAGAGATAGACTTTGAGAGGGCAAACCCAGCGTTATCCAGGAAGTTGGCCAGGCTGGAGGAAGATGATGAAAAGGAGCCTGCAGCAGGAAGGCAGAAGGAGCCGAGAGAGCAGAGGGAGCAAAGAGAAGAAAGGAGGAGGGAAGAACCCCGAAGACATGGGCAGCAGCAGGGATGGGGGGCCCGGGAGCCGAACAACTGGTTGGGTTGGAGGCCCCAGGAGGGTCGACCCCAGGTCCAAGGAGGAGGCTACCCGAGAAGAGATAACTTACGAGAACCCAGGAGGTTCGACCAACTAGCGTGGAGGCAGGAGCCAAGGGGTCACATTCCGCCACCGCAAGAGGCCATGGAGGTGGGCAGAGGAAGAGGAGCAAGGAGAGGAGTTCGAGGAGCTGGGAGAAGAGGAGGAGGTGAAGGAAGAAGGGGTAGGGCAGCGTTGCTCTTTTGTGACTTCCACCAGGAGGAGGGTCACGCGACGGCCACCTGCCCTGAGTTCTTGGAGATGAGAGAAGCAAGATGAGCAGGGAGGCAGGATCCGCTGGTTATGATCGTGGAAGTACAGCAGAGGGAGATGGTGGATAGATGTGAAGACCGGGTGGACGTGGGAACCCGGGGAGGAATCGGGGTGATCCACGGAGGAGTGGGGATCGAGGCAACCCGTAAGGGGAGCCTTCAAACCATGTACCGAAGGGGGTCGCCTCTACCTCCCAGGCTCCCTCATCGGAATAAAAGATCACCTTCTCGTTAGCAGACATGCTGGACTATGAAGATCCATTCTATGACGCCCTGGTGATCCAGACGGCGGTGGAGAATTTCACGGTCTCGAGGATACTGGTGGACAACTGGAGCTCAGTAAATGTTATCTTCAAGAAGGCCTTTGATGAGATGAGGGTTGAGGAGAAAAGGACCTTGGCTTCGGATGGACCGTTGTTCAGATTCTCTAGAGAGAGGACGGAAGTAGAAGGAGGATGTTGGAACACCCTATTACTAATTTGGGTCAGGATCACTATGTCTCTAGGAATCCTTTGCTTGACCTCCTGTATAGCTCAATAGGTCAATTAGAATTGAGTATAAGGGTTAGAAGACTAGGTTTGGAAGCTGTCCTGAAGACCAGGATTCTCTGTCTGGAGACTAAGTCTGATCGTCGAGCTCAGCATGACGATTCGTCAAACTCCGATCGACGATCGTCTAGCTCAACCTCGACAGATCGTCGATCTCCATTCGACGATCGTCTAGCTCAACTTCGATAGATCGTCGAACTCCATTCGACGATCGCTGAGCTCAACTTCATTATATCGTCGAACTCCATTCGACGATCGGTGAGCTCAGGTCGACGATTTTGACTCTGCTTTGGATCTTTATCTCTGAGCTCAGTTCGACGATCTTTGAGCTCAGATCGACGATATTTTGCTGCTGTATGTTTCCAGATCGCTGAGCTCAGCTCGACGATAGCAGAGCTCAGTCCGACGATTTCAGATAACTTCCAAGATGTTTCTAAATTCAAATTCAAATCAGTTAGGAGTTATTCTGCAATCAATTCAGAGATTTCCTAGCCGTTCTCATTCAATTCTGGACCAAGTTTCAAGAAATCTTTAAAGGAATATTTCTGTGGACTTTCCTCCAGAAGAGATTATGCAATTAAGGATGCAATTAATGCAGACTCCAGACATTCAACATTTCAGCTATTGCTGAAATCATCTATTGCTGGAGTTCAATCTTTGAAGGTCTATCACCCTCAGCAAAGCTTTTCTTCCTGAAGATTTCAAGGATTCAGGGGGAGCTTTGACATCAACAATCCACATAGTCTTCTCAGTTGTTTGAGAAAGAGAAGACTGCCATCACTCTCTCACCCCCTCTCTGTAAAGGGTTTCTCAAACTCCCTTCAAAAGTTTGAGCTTGATTTTTGAGCACCTTGTCAAAAGCTCATTGGTGGCAAGACACCTGATCAAAAAATCTGCTTTGGTTTTTGAGCACCTTATCAAAAGCTCATTGGTGCCCAGGACACCTGATCAACTCATCCTGCAGTGGATTCCTACCTAGGGTGGTAGAAGAGTGGATGTACCCAAGTTTAGGGGAACCACTATATTCCCTTATGTCTTCTGGTTTTGCTTGTGTTTATGTTTGTTTCTGGCCTTTATTTTTCTGTGCTTAGTTTTTGTTTAACTTAGTGCTGTAATTAGATTTATTATTGCTTCCCTGCTCACACATTTTACAACAATTGTTGTAAGAAATTTCAAAGCACCATATACTCTATTCACCCCCTCTAGAGTATATCAGATCTAGCTGCACTTTCAGAGGAGTAGGGCTGCATGTGAAGTTGGAAGGCATGTCACAGAACTGCAGGTTCATGATAGTGGACGCTCTGAGCAGTTACAATGCCATCTTTGGGCGTCCCCTCATCAGCGCCTTTCACTGCATCCCCTCCTCTTTCCACCAATGTCTTAAGTTCAATAACGGAGGGGTGCAGGTTAGGATCAGGGGGGATCTGAAGGTGGCGAGGCAATGTTATGTGACGGCGGTGAACATCGTGTCCTGGATGGCCGTGGCAGAAGAGCTAGAGAGGGAGATAACGGAGCAGGAGGAGGACATCGAGGAGGAGGGGATGAGCCTAGAGGAGGCGAGGAAGGAAACTGCGGAGAAGTAGGAGAAAGCTGAGAGAGAGGCCCAGAGGGGCGTGGAGGTCGAGCATTCTCTGGAGGCTGTATGAGCTGCTTGCCCCCAGGCTCTCTCTATTATTGGAGACCTCCTTGGCTCCTCTACACCTGTCAGTGGCAGCCCTTTCTGCCAGGCTCTCTTTCCTCTTCCCTCAGGCAGCACCTACAGCAGTGTGCCTTGATCCAGGCATGTCTGTATCTAGGCAGGGGGAGATGACATATGAAGTGAATCTTCATGCTGCTGCTGCTGCTGTGAGCTCTCTGTCTGCTGCTGCTGTTAGTTCTGCTTCTTCTGCTCCTCCTCCTGTTGCTGTTGCTGTGCCTCAAGCACAAAGTCAGATTTCAACTGCAGTCCTTGCAATAGACCTCAGGTCTTTGCTATCAGCTTTTGATTCTGCTTTCTTCAGCTGTCTGCCTGAGGTTAATGCTATCCAGCCTCCAGAAGACTTATCCAAGGCACTTGTGCCATTTTCTTGCTGTGATCCTAACATTATCACCTCTTTTGTAAATTCAGTAATTGCTGCTGCTGCTTCTTCTGAAGAAAGGATTGGTGTTGCTTTTGAGAATATTGATACTGCTGCTGAAGTTCCTGCTGTTTCTGATGAACCATCTTCCAAGAACATTCTGATGTCAGAGGCCACTGAATTTGAGCCTTCTGCAGTCCTTGATGATGTTCCTTCTGTTTCTATTGCTGATAGTGAATCTGCTGTTTCTACTGTTGTTAGTGAAGATGTTGCTGTTGTTACCTCTCCAGAGCCTGCTGCTGCTGCTATTGTTTTTTCTACTTCTACTCCATCTGCTTCTTCACCCTCAATATCTGCTGTTGTTTCTTTTGTCACTATTTCAACACCTACTGCTACAACTTCTGCCTCATCTGCTTCTGCTCAACTTAAGAAGGATCTAATGAAGAAAATAGATGCTCTATATGATGACCAGAGTTCTGAATCTGATGAATTTAAAACAGACTCTGATGACTCTTCTGCTACCATTGCCAGGAAAAGAAAGGCAAGGAGCAAAGCAATGAAGAGGGTACCTCCTGCTAAAGTTAAAGATAACAATGATATCCCATATTACATTTTACATGACTGCCCAATCACTGAACACTGGATGCAATACTCTAAAAATCAGCTGAAAGCAATGAAGAAAAAGAGAAAATATGAGAAGGGTTCATCCCAATTCCAGCACTCTCATCCTCCTCCACCACCTCCTCCTGATGCAGGTGCAGGTGGAAGCTCTACAAGTCAACCCCCAGCCAGAAGTCAGGCTCCCTATCAACCTCATGCCAGATCTTACCACAGGGAAAGCCAATCCAGGGGTTCACATTTTAGGAGAGGAGGATATAGAGGTAATCAAAGAGATATTCAAGTCTACTCCAAAGGTTATTCCAGGCAGCACCCATATTCTAGGGGAGGACAAATTTCTTCTGATACAACTTCTGGTCCTTTCCCTTACAAGCTGAAAGAGACTGTGTCTGCCAGGCCTCCTCAAGACAATCCCTCCAATAGGTATGAGCCACCTGTACCTTTTGAGGACCCTAAAAATAATCCAGCTGCTTGGACTGCCAGATTAAAGGAATTAGCTGCACTGGATCAAATTAAAAAGGCCAGAGAATAAGGATTAGATTCTTCCAACATTTCAACCATGTCTGAATAAAGACAAAAAGAACTAGAGAGATATGCTTCAAGTAAATTCTTTGATGCTGACAGATACATGGAATTACATCCTGAAGCTGTGGTTCCCAGGCCTAAAAAGCAAACATATTTGGGTGCAGCAGATGATACCAGATCCAACAAGGAAGCCCTCAATCCTAACAGAGAGATTAAACTTGTTAAAGGCAAAGAGAAGAAATGATATTGTAAGGTGATAATTTCTGTGATTTCTGACTGCTATCTGGATGATATATATCTCTGTGATTCTGCATGTCTAGCTGTTGTTTTTCTGTTTTTCTAATTGTATGTTGTTATTTAAATTTTATCCAAAGTCTGTAAATAGTAATCCTAACCCAAATAGGGGGAGATTGTTGGAACATCCTATTACTAATTTGGGTCAGGATCACTATGTCTCTAGGAATCCTTTGCTTGACCTCCTGTATAGCTCAATAGGTCAATTAGAATTGAGTCTAAGGGTTAGAAGACTAGGTTTGGAAGCTGTCCTGAAGATCAGGATTCTCTGTCTGGAGACTAAGTCTGATCGTCGAGCTCAGCACGACGATTCGTCGAACTCCGATCGACGATCGTCTAGCTCAACCTCGACAGATCGTCGATCTCCATTCGACGATCGTCTAGCTCAACTTCGACAGATCATCGAACTCCATTCGACGATCGCTGAGCTCAACTTCATTATATCGTCGAACTCCATTCGACGATCGGTGAGCTCAGGTCAACGATTTTGACTCTGCTTTGGATCTTTATCTCTGAGCTCAGTTCGACGATCTTTGAGCTCAGATCGACGATATTTTGCTGCTGTATGTTTCCAGATCGCTGAGCTCAGCTCGACGATAGCAGAGCTCAGTCCGACGATTTCAGATAACTTCCAAGATGTTTCTAAATTCAAATTCAAATCAGTTAGGAGTTATTCTGCAATCAATTCAGAGATTTCCTAGCCGTTCTCATTCAATTCTGGACCAAGTTTCAAGAAATCTTTAAAGGAATATTTCTGTGGACTTTCCTCCAGAAGAGATTATGCAATTAAGGATGCAATTAATGCAGGCCAACGGCTATCCTTGACAGAGAATGTTATTCTATTCTGTACCAGAGAATAAAAGAAAAAATGTTTTTTTGAATCACTCACAGAACAGGAACAGAGATTACAGAGACGCATTCAAAAATCTTCTGTCCCAAAGAATTCTTAAGAACACACATCCAAGGAGATCAAGCTTTCTAAATTCCTCAGATCTCTTTAGTTTTCAAAGTGTTCAAGGCCAATATATTTCCAGACTCCAGACATTCAACATTTCAGCTATTGCTGAAATCATCTATTGCTGGAGTTCAATCTTTGAAGGCCTATCACCCTCAGCAAAGCTTTTCTTCCTGAAGATTTCAAGGATTCAGGGGGAGCTTTGATATCAACAATCCACATAGTCTTCTCAGTTGTTTGAGAAAAAGAAGACTGCCATCACTCTCTCACCCACTCTCTGTAAAGGGTTTCTCAAACTCCCTTCAAAAGTTTGAGCTTGGTTTTTGAGCACCTTGTCAAAAGCTCATTGGTGGCAAGACACCTGATCAAAAAATCTGCTTTGGTTTTTGAGCACCTTATCAAAAGCTCATTGGTGCCCAGGACACCTGATCAACTCATCCTGCAGTGGATTCCTACCTAGGGTGGTAGAAGAGTGGATGTACCCAAGTTTAGGGGAACCACTATATTCCCTTGTGTCTTTTGGTTTTGCTTGTGTTTATGTTTGTTTCTGGCCTTGATTTTTCTGTGCTTAGTTTTTGTTTAACTTAGTGCTGTGATTAGATTTATTATTGCTTCCCTGCTCACACATTTTATAATAATTGTTGTAAGAAATTTCAAAGCACCATATACTATATTCACCCCCTCTAGAGTATATCAGATCTAGCTGCACTTTCAGAGGAGTAGGGCTGCATGTGAAGTTGGAAGGCATGTCACAGAACTGCAGGTTCATGATAGTGGACGCTCTGAGCAGTTACAATGCCATCTTTGGGCGTCCCCTCATCAGCGCCTTTCACTGCATCCCCTCCTCTTTCCACCAATGTCTTAAGTTCAATAACGGAGGGGTGCAGGTTAGGATCAGGGGGGATCTGAAGGTGGCGAGGCAATGTTATGTGACGGCGGTGAACATCGTGTCCTGGATGGCCGTGGCAGAAGAGCTAGAGAGGGAGATAACGGAGCAGGAGGAGGACATCGAGGAGGAGGGGATGAGCCTAGAGGAGGCGAGGAAGGAAACTGCGGAGAAGTAGGAGAAAGCTGAGAGAGAGGCCCAGAGGGGCGTGGAGGTCGAGCAACAGCGGGAGAGCCCAGAGGAGGCGATGGATGTCGAAGAGCAAGTAGCAGGAGGAGTGGAAAGAGAGGCCCAGAGGAGCGTGAAAGTCGAGCAGCAGCAGGAGGGGCCTGTTGAGAACCAAGGTCCAGCGGGATTGGGTGCGTGTGGGATCGCATATTTGGGCTTCCCCATCGCGTTCCAGGTCTGGGTGTTGACCCCGGTGGGCCCCCCCGTGTGGCGAAATATCCCCGCCATCCCGTGGATGGATTAGTCCCACATCACCTGCAGTAGGCGATCCTTTGTGTTCATGTACCCCCATCCCCTCTTACCATCTCCTCGGGGTTTTGGGAAGATGTGTGGTGACGGGTGGTTTTCACATGGTATCAAAGCCATCCCGCTGCAGGGGTGTGTTGAGAACCAAGGTCCAGCGGGATTGGGTGCGTGTGGGACCGCATATTTGGGCTTCCCCATCGCATTCCAGGTCTGGGTGTTGACCCCGGTGGGCCCCCCCATGTGGCGGAATATCCCCGCCATCCCGTGGATGGATTAGTCCCACATCGCCTGCAGTAGGCGATCCTTTGTGTTCATGTACCCCCATCCCCCCTTACCATCACCTCGGGGTTTTGGGAAGATGTGTGGTGACGGGTGGTTTTCACAGGGCCGGAGGAGACGATGGAGGTTGAGGAGGAAGTAGGAAGGGAGGAGTTGGAGCTGGAAGAAGAAGCAAGGGTCGGCTGGGAGCAGTCACGACTAGAGCCAGCCGAGGAAGTAGTGGAGATGGAGATCTTCACCAGCGCAGGGCAGGAGCAGAGGGTGCGGGTCAGCCGAGGCTTGAGTCCTGAGGACCGGGAGCGAGTGCGGGCCTGCATCCAAAGCAACATCGACATCTTCGCTTGGAGCGCGGCAGATATGTCGAGCATCGACGCGGATGTGGCCTGTCACCGCCTGAACCGGGACCCCCACACTCGCCCAATATACCAAAAGATGAGAGCCATTGCCACCAAGCTGGAGGAACCCATCCGCGAAGAGGTCAAAAAGCTCCTGGAGGCCGGCTTCATCTCAGAGATCCAGTATCCAGGCTGGATCTCCAATGTGGTAATGGTTAAAAAAGGGGGTGAGAAATGGCGAATGTGTATCGATTTCTCTTTGTTAAATAAATCATGCCCTAAGGATTGCTACCCCTGCCTCGGATCGACACGCTGGTTGATTCAGCCGTCAGGTTTTCTATTATGCGCTTTTTGGATGCTTTTTCAGGTTATCACCAGATCCGGATGCACGCTCCCGATGTCAAGGATGTTTCCTTCATCACGAGGGAGGGATGCTTCAGTTATAAAATGATGCCCTTTGGGTTGAAGAATGCAGGGGCTACATACCAACGCATGATGGATTGGGTCTTCCGAGATCAAAGGGGGAGAAACTTGGAGGTCTATGTCAACGACCTGATGATTAAGAGCAAGTATGTGGATTCGCACCTGAAGGATCTAGAAGAGACGTTCACCAACCTGTGGAGATTCAAGATGAGGCTGAACCCCTTGAAGTGCGTCTTCGTGGCCAGCCGTGGGAAGTTCCTTGGGCATCTCTTGACTATGACAGGGGTGGAACCCAACCCGGACAAGATAAAGGCCATACTGGATTTGGAATCACCTCGCGATGCCAAGGAGGTCCAGCGCTTGACATAAAAACTGGCTGGGCTGAGCAGGTTCCTCTCCAAGTCAGGAGACAAGTGTTCTTCATTCTTCAAGGTGCTGCGAGGGAACCAAAGGTTTGAGTGGACCGTCGAGTGTGAAGAAGCCTTCCAAGGGTTGAAGAGACAGCTCTCTCAGGCTCCTCTGCTTCAGAGCCCAAAAGAAGGGAGGACCTGACCTTGTACCTTGGAGTAGGAGCGGAGGCAGTGAGCTCCGTCCTAGTAAGGGAAGAAGGAAAGAAGCAACTGCCGATTTACTACATCAGCCGGATCTTGAAGAAGGCAGAGCTCCGCTACCCCATCCTTGAAAAGTTGGCTTACGCTTTGGTCGTCTCTGCAAGGAAGCTCCGGCCGTATTTTCAAGCACACTCGATTAGGGTGGTGACCGACCATCCTCTTCGCAAGATTTTTGAAGGGGTAGAGCACTCGGGAAGACTTGCCAAGTGGTCCATTGAACTAAGAGAGTTTGACATCTCTTTCGTTCCGAGACTCTCCATTAAGGCGCAAGCAGTGGCGGACTTTCTGGCGAACTATGTTGTCAAAGTCGAGGAGGGAGAGCAGCAGCCACAGGAAGAGTGGAAGATGATGGTTGATGGGGCCTCGGGAAAACATTCCCTCGGGGGAGGAGTGGTACTGATAAGCCCCCAGGGAGTCACGATAGAGCAGGCGGTGGCTTACCACTTTCCGGTGACCAACAACCAAACAGAGTATGAGGCCGTGATTGCCGGCCTTCGCTTGGCAAAGGAGCTTGAGATCTACGACGTGGAGGCCTTCACTGACTCGATGGTAGTAACGTCACAGATCCAAGGAGAGTTTGAAGCTTGGGAGCCTACCCTCATAAAATATCTATCCAAGGTAAGGGCGATCATCGGTGGGTTCCGGTCATTCTCAATCCAGCATGTCCCCAGGGAGGAGAGTGTGGCCGCCGATCGATTGGCAAAGTTTGGACCTTGGGGAGGAGGGACCCTGACTGAACGTTTTGGTCCAGCAATTGAGGAAGGGGAGTTGATGGAGGTAGGTCGGCGATCCTCGTGGGTGGACCCGTTGGTAACCTTCCTGACCACAGGCAGGCTGACAGAGGAGGTTAAGGATGCAAAGAGCTTCAGGCGCAAGACAGCTCATTACCTGATGATAGAAGGGGGTTTGCATCGTAAGATGTTGTCAGGGCTCCTGGCAAGATGTGTAACCGAAGAAGAGATCCCAAGGATCTTGGGAGAGATACACTCGGGTGAGTGCGGTAGTCATTCTGGAGGTAGGATGTTGGAGGCAAGGGTGGTCAGGCAGGGATACTTCTTGTAAGACCCCTCCCCCTTACCAAGGAGGCTCCCGGTCTTATGCCCAGAACCGCCGTCTTACGGTGGCACTAACGCACGACTTAGTCGACACCGCAACACACCGATTCTGCCAGCTAATACGATCATATAACCTGTAGGCCAATATGAGAAATAGAAGTATAACAGTATATCAAATCCACTAGTCCACAAGTCACAAAGTACATATCATATATATAAATAAAGAGTACAGAAACATAGTCCACAGTGAGTACAAAATGAAAGAGTAATAAGGGCTTATGCCCAGTACATCATATCAACTCTCTCTCTCAAATCAAAGCGGAAGCTAATCAAATACATCAAAACTCGTCCCACCTGAGGACGCACGGTAGTAGTAGTTGCCTGCGGTAGCGGTATCTGCTCCTCAAGTCCTGCCTCCTCGTCGTGCTGGTGCTCCATCTCCACGAGCTCCTAAAATAGTATGTTCACCGACCATTAGTCAAAAATACTAAGTCGTTTCGTCCGCACCTCGCCCCGCAACTTCTAGGCACCGAGCGGAAGGACGAAGAGGAGGACAACAAGGGATAGCAAAAGTGGAAGCAGGTGACAAGAACTAACTAGTAGTTGTAATAGATATTATTATTCTACTCTAGCAGTTCTAAGTTTATAGTACAAGTAAGTAAAGTGCAGTACTAGTAAAGGAAAGAACTGAAAGTAAGAGCAGAAAAGTAAAGTAAAGCTGAAAGGTAAAGCTATCTACCATCACAGAGTACCCTAACTTATATAGATGCCCATACAAATATATAAGTTAGGATTTCCAAAATAACTTATCATATAAAAGAGCCCATACTAATTTATATGATAAGGATCTATGAAGCGTATGTCCTAATGCAAATGGATGATATGTTATGAATTTTGAAACATGCAAGTGCAACACACGCACACGACTCTGAGATCCCAGACATTTAGTTCTCACTTTTTGAGAGCTAGCTTCACTCTCGGGTACCACCGTTGTGGCTACGGCAACAACGGAGCGGGCATCTCCACTTCTAGGCCAGTATGCACACTACCAAACCTTAGACCCCTCTAATACGCCTCTGTACACGTCCAAGGTGCACTCTAGAGTCTATGCGTACGTACTTTGCTAACAACCCGTCAGTCTTGTTGGGTCGGGTGTGCGTTATCGGGGATCGTCCTCCAGACCGCAGTGTAAAGCAACCCACTGGCCCCTCAAACCCTCACACCCGCCTGGTGCACCATACTACCATCGGTGTGACGAACGACCAGTACCGCATGCCCCGCCACTAGATTTATGCACATGTAAGTATTTCATCCCGAGCCTTCAGCTCGCAGGACCAACCTGTCCTGAATCCCTCAAACCCTACACGGGCGAGCATTTATCACAAGTCTCCCTCCAACCCATCACAGGTGAGAATGAACCACAATCCCTCCAACCCTACACGGGTGAGATTGAACCACAATGTCTTAACCTATTAGACTACTCTTGTCTACGGGTTATTATACTTAGTGATTTAAGGTTAATCCCAGGACTGCCCAGGGTATACCTGGTGAAGGGCTCTCGGGGGCACTAGGAACTACGATGGGATTACGCCCAAAGTTCCCTTTCTTAAGGATAATTACTTTTTTTGGTGTCTATCCAGAATTTATACCCCAACTCTCGTATTACTTTAGAACGACCCTAAAGACTTAATGTGTTATTAGGAGCGCGACGATCTTCCGCCGGTCCCCGTTATTGTTGCTCTTACGGGACTTGCACTCTTCCACACATGGTTAAGGAATCCTCTAGGAGACCAACCAGGTTTAATTCCTCCACTAAGATCCTCACTTTACTAGTTATTCAGATTCCTCCCTGGTGGCCCTACTAGTACAAACATCGGTGCTAGACCCTTACCCATGTCCCGATACCACCCACAAATGTGACCTTCTAATTCCTCTGGCCATATGCCTCAAATTATTTATCCTAGGATGGTATGGACCTATATGATGAACATGATGAATTCCATAATTTTTTTTCAAATTACTTACACCATTAAATTAATTTCTTTAAATGTAATCCCTAGTCGTTTTGCACATGAAGTATTGTCAATATTAAACCTACTAACCCAGGGATTCTTCCAGGTATATAATATGACAATTAATGGGGCCTACCAAAATTTCATGCTTTTTCAATTCAGATTTATAATTAATTGCTATTTAATATTATATCCACAAATCTAGCATTTTCCAAATGAAGTACATAAAATATCATCTCAAAAATTCTAATTAAATTACAGAGCCTTGATAATAATGAAATAATGCTATGTCCAGATTTTCATTTACATCTAGGTTGAAATGGCCTATCCAGGATCAATTTGAGTTATTTACCAAAATACCATTATGGGGCCTAAGTACATTATTTGGCACTCCAAAATTCTGAAATAATTGCACAAGATATAAAACATACAATTACAACAATATGAATTTTCTCAGAGTTTTCAAAGGAATATACCCATCATTTCTACACAAAATTCCATAAGGGTAAAATGGTCATTTTGCTCCTTAAACTACTTAAACTTCATCCAACAGAGATATAGTTTATTTCTAGTGCTTATTATGTCACTGCTTAGTACTCAACAGAAATTGAACCTTTTATGATAAGGGTAAACCTATTTTAAATTTATTTCCTAAAAGGACCAAATTTTCAGAAATTCAAAATAATGAGATTTTTGTTCCCAAAAATCCCACCATTACTATGAGAGGTGTATTACACCCTCATGTGTCTCCATAATGAAAATCATTATTTTTGAATGTTCCAAGTTGCTGAATACACATTATTTCATTTTAGGCTAAATGCACACCAAGCCTATTACAAGCCAACACATGCAAGTTAGTTTACCCAACATGCATTGGTCCAAATTGGCTGAAATTTAAAACATACACTTATAATGTCCCTAAGGATATGCCACCAAAATTTGGGGCCATTTGGAATCCACAACTCCGAATATTTCATTTATGTCATTTTGGATATTTTAGTAAAAACTATATAAAAAGTTTTCCCAAAAATTCTCATTTTTGTACAGAGGTTAACCAAGCTCTAAACATGCATGCACCCAAAATTTTGGGCCATTTGGATGACTTGTTTGACTTGGGCATCATTTTGAAATTCTGCCCTAGCTAAGGACCAACCCTAGAAAAATGGTCCTACAGGTCAGACCACTAGACCAAATCTCACGTTAAGGGTGGAAAATTAAAGTTAACACAAAGGGCTGCATTTTTCATGTTCATGTCATCGATGTAAATGGCTCTAAGAGCCCTATATTTGACATGCAAGATTACTGAATAAATGTGACAAAAATGTAATTTTATTTCATTAAATTATAACAAAAATTAAATTGATTTTAATAAAATGTAGTGCACGAATCTTAAAGTTAGATTGGACGACATCATTTAATCTTCGCCAAGTGTTCAACGACTGAGATCGAGCCGACCTGGGGGATATTGCGGGGCCATTTCCGGCCACCTGAGGCGGCGCCACCTCCGGCCAACTGATGACTCCAAATTTTACACTGATTTTTGGACTTATCTGGGCCAGTTATATCGTCTTAGCACTACACTTGAGAGCCATAACTGCTTATATTTGCTTACGTGCCTATTTCACGATTAAGTGCACTATAGGCCCATTTCTGTGTGCATTATTTGTTTCTGTGTTTTTGTTGTTCTTTAGCCTTGTCTTGGGAATGTGGTGTGCACGTTTTGTGGCCTATCTGCATCTTCTGCTGGTGCAGGGTTCGTGTGCATGCTCCGGAACCGCTCGGGAGACCCTGATGATGCAGGAATACTACGCACGAACACTGGATTTATTGCGCACGACCACCAGTCGTGCGCCACCGGTCGTGCGCATTACATTCGTCGATCTCCGTTCGACGAATTTCTCAAGAACTTTTCTCTGTTCGTCGATCTTATTGCGCACGACCACTGGACTTATTGCGCACGACCATTGGTCGTGCGCCACCGATCGTGCGCATTACATTCTCATTTTTCCTAATTCTGCCCTGGTAATCGCACGGGCAGTGGCCGTAGTACGCACGACCACTGGTCGTGCGCCACTGCTCGTGCACATTTGCCCCTTGATTTCGGCAATTCTGTCCCTGCCAATCGCACGATCAGTGGATTTAGTGCGCACGACCACTGGTCATGCGCCACTGATCGTGCGCATATATGCTGATGTTTTTATCCAGGTTGCAGGTCTAATTGGAAATGACGCACGATCATCGACCGATAGTGCGCACGACCACTGGTCGTGCGCCACTGATCGTGCGCTCTGCTTTTGCTGCCTCCATATTTAAGGCCCTGCTCCGCGATTTAGGTCAACGCCTGTCATTTGCTGCGATCGGGGAGTGCGCGGGAATCACCATTTTACTTCTCCAGCTGCTCCATCGCCTCCACCTTCATAGGGAGTCCATAGCCGTCTATTCCGAAGCTTTTAAAACTCTCCGGCGAAGCCCCCGACCATTGACGACTTCAAATCCAAGCTTTCCACCGGAGTTGGTGAAGAAGACAAACTCGAGAACGGACTTAAAGGCCTTCGAGGTGACAGCTTGTTGGTACCGGAAGCCTCCTCAGACTGAGCCCGGAAGTGGATTGACAACTCACTATTCCGGCCACGACCTGCGGTGGATCTTCACTCTCTTTTGGTTTACTCCTCTTCCCCTTCCTTTGTAGTATGGAATGATTTAACATTGTAATGAACATCAAGTTTTATTCTATATCTAATGGGATGTTTGTAGTTCTCTTATGCTTGTGAGTAGTGTTTGTGAATGCGCCTCGCTCACTCCACATCCACTCCATACCTGTTTCTCACCCGATTGCACTCCACACAAGAACACTTCCATCCATTAGCTTTCCGTCCACTCTCCCAACCAAAGTTCGGCATCGCGGCCGAAACACTCACTTCACCTTGCGAAGCGGTGCCTTCGACCCGCATAGCTTTTATTAGTTTTTTAGATCAAACAACCACAATCTCTCAAGTCCCCTTTTTACTCTTTTTCTAAGTATAACCCTCATAACAATATTTTCTGAACTGTTGCTGCTCTATGCTAATTGCATTCCTCAAGAGACCGACACTCGGGGATTTATTCCCAAACTTTATTACTTGTACGACCGGTGCGCTTGCCGATTTACACGCATCACCAACGGTGCCATCACCTTCACGGTGGTGGTGGCTATCCTTTGCCAGTGATGAGGCAGCGGGAGACGGCGGCCACGACGATCCCGAGCGGTAAGAAAAAGCTTGAAAACTCTCCCATTTCTCCCATGGTATCTGGCTCAATTGAGCTCGATATCTCACATAGTTGATCTAGGATTCTAGTACGGGTAGAGGGACGGTGAAACGAACCTGTGTTGGTGGCTGGCGGCGAGGATGGAGGCGGGTGGCCATTCCCGACCTTGCTCCGGCGACACCTCTCGGATTCATGGTTCTTGCACCATTTCCTTCACTCCAGCTATCGATTTCTACTCTCCTTTGCCCTCTGAAGCTAATGGAATTACTATTTCTGGCTGGGAGGGGGTATATGGGGAGATACAACCAATGCAAGCTCGGTTTGGAGCTTTGGTTGTATCACCCTTCATGCCAAGTGGGCACCATGCAGTCAAATTCTCTGGAAATTCTCCGAGGAGGCCAGCCAGCACATTTTTTGGGCTGATGGAGCCAAGGCCAAGTGGCCTCTGCCTCTTTAATTCACCTGCCTGCATCAAGCCAAAATCTGCCCGAGAAGGACATGACTGGTGACACGCCCTTGACACGCATGTGTCACAGGCCGTCTACCTCTTACTTGACACTCAACGATCGTCGAACATAGGGTTTCACGATCGTCGAACGAGCAAATTTCATCGGTCATCGAATGCAGGGGTCACTCAACGATCGTCGAGCAGCTTTTCGTTGATCATCAAACGAAGGGGACATGCGACAATCGTCGAGCAGCTTTCGTCGATCGTCGAACGCAGAGGGACATTCGATAATCGTTGAGCACCTTTTGCCGATCGTCGAATGTAGGGGGACATGCCTTGGGACATGCCCGTGTCCCAGGTCGTGTCACCCAAAAATATTTCCTGCTGAAAAGTTGGGATGTTACAAATCCAAATAAACAAGAAAATAATTTCATCCCCGAAATTCAAGTTCGGGTCTACGGGGATTCTACTTGCAAGAGTTATAAGAAATTTTAAACGTATAAACTAAAGTATACCTGAAGTGAACAGCTCCGGGTGTCGCTCCAGCATTAGATCCCTCGGCTCCCAAGTGTGCTCCTCCTGTCCATGATTGGACCACAACACCTTCACGAGAGGGACCTTCTTCTTCCGCAACACACAGACATCTATATCATCAATCCAGATCGGCTCCAATCTGATGGATCTGTCTGGCGCTATCGGACCGGCTGTAGTAGTAACATGCTGCTCCGGTGTAGGAGAGCTCTTCACAAGGAAGAGACATGGAAAACGTCGTGTAGGGCACCCAGCTCCGGTGGCAGCTGTAGTCGGTAAGCTAAGGGGCCGATCCGCTCCAGGATCAAGTATGGCCCCATGTATCGAGGACTGAGCTTCTTGTGCCTCCGCACCCAAGAGACACAATGTACCAGACGTATCTTCAAGAAAACCCTGTCTCCAACCTGGAACTCCACCTTCCGGTGCCAAGCATCATAATACTTCGCCTGTCTGCTCCGGGCCTCTAGCAGCCGATCCCTGATCAAATGTACCTAAGCCTCCGTATCCTTCACATAATCAGAACCAAGAGCCTTGGTATCCACATCCTAAACCCATGACAGCGGTGTCCGACACTTCCTCCCATAAAGTGCCTCATAAGGAGCCATCCTGATGCTAGCATGGTGGTTGTTATTGTAGGAGAACTCGATTAGTGGTAGTAGCCTCTCCCAAGGCTTCCCCGTATCCAATATGCACAGGCGGAGTAGATCCTCCATGGTCCGGATGGTTCGCTCGGTCTGTCCGTCGGTCTGCGGTTGGAAGGCGGTACTAAAAGTAAGTCGAGAGCCCAAGTAAGCATGCACGACCGTCCACTCGCTCGAAGTGAACCGACCATCACGGTCCAAAACAATCGTCCTGGGGATGCCATGGTATCTGACAAACTGCTCCACGAATAGTCTCACCAAAACTTCAACTGGAGTATCCTTACAGACTGGAATAAAGCGCGCTACCTTGGTCAGCCTATCTACTATGACCCATATAGAATCATGCCCAGAGTGGGAGCGAGGTAGTCCGTGCACAAAATCCATAGCAATGTCCTCGAACTTCCACTCTTGGACTGACAATGGCTGTAATAAACCTCCCGGGCTCTTGCATTCCGCCTTCACACGCTGACAAGTCTCGCAATGTGTCACAAAATAGGTGATCTCCCTCTTCATCCCAGGCCAATACATAGTCCTCCGCAAATCTGTCCACATCTTGGTGATGCCGGGATGTACTGAATATTTGGAGGAATGTGCCTCTCTAAGTATATCATCCCGGATACCGCCTCCTGCTGGTATATAAATGAGTCCACAGAATCGAAGGAGATCATCCTGCAGCATGTAGTCCTCAACCTTGCCCCTTTACAGGGCACTGAAAATCGGCTCTAATGCAGCATCCAGCCTCTGATGTGTTCGGATGTGCTCCTGTATATCATCACCACTGATCACTGAGCTCAAGTACTCTCGATATACCACTGGTTCGGTCTCAGATACCATGGTAATATGCATGTCTTCCATCATCCGTATCAACTCTATAGAGATCAACCGAGG
The DNA here is from genome assembly GCA_039583875.1 of Platanthera guangdongensis. Taxonomy (NCBI): domain Eukaryota; kingdom Viridiplantae; phylum Streptophyta; class Magnoliopsida; order Asparagales; family Orchidaceae; genus Platanthera; species Platanthera guangdongensis. Next base: position 93,452,923 of record CM077149.1, read on the forward strand.
CTCCGGTCCAGAAGTGTCGGCTCTCCTACTCAAAGCATCTGCTACTGTGTTTGCTTTCCCCAGGTGGTAGTGGATCTGGTAATCATAGTCATAGAGGAATTCCAGCCATCCCCTCTGTCGCAGGTTCAGGTCCTTCTGCGTATCAATATATTTAAGATTCTTGTAATCTGAATATATATCACAATGAATCCTGTATAAATAATGTCTCCACATCTTTAGGGCGAATACCACATCCCCGAGCTCTAAGTCATGTACTGGATAGTTATGCTCATGCTTCTTCAACTGTCTTGAAGCATAAGCAATAACATGTCCATGCTGCATCAGGACAGCACCCATCCCCTGGTAAGAGGCATCTGTGTAGATCTGAAATATTTCATTCCCGGATGGGAGCGCAAGAATATGGGATGGGGTGAGTCAGTCCTTCGGCTCCTGAAAAGATGACTCGCACTGCTCTGACCAAACAAAATCTGCATCCTTCTTCGTCAAGGATATGAGGGGGAGGGCTAACCTCGAGAATCTCTCCACGAACTTGCGATAATAACCTGCTAACCACAAGTAACTACGTATGTCTGATGCTGTCTTCGGTCGTGGCCAATTCCGTACTACCTCTATCTTGGCTGGATCCACTGCCAATCCAGCCCCACTGATAGTGTGCCCCAGGAAAGCCACCTCCTATAGCCAGAACTGGCACTTAAAAAACTTCGCATACATCTGGAATTCTCTCAGTCTCTGCAAAACCTGTGTCAAGTGTTCAGTGTGCTCCTCTTGAGTCTCGGAATAGATCAGAATATCATCGATGAACACAATGACGAAGCGGTCTAAGTAAGGTTCGAATATACGGTTCATTAGGGTCATGAACGCGGAGGGGGCATTCGTGAGCCCAAAAGGCATCACCGTGAACTCGTATAACCCATATCGTGAACTGAATACCGTCTTCGGTATGTCCTCTTCTCGGATGCAGAGCTGGTAGTAACCGTATCACAAATCAAGCTTAGAGAACCAGAAGGCTCCCTGCAGCTGATCAAATAGCTCGTCTATCCGAGGCAGTGGATAGGTATTGCGGACCGTTAACCGGTTCAGCTCCCGGTAATCTATGCATAGTCGCAACGACCCTTCCTTCTTCTTCACAAAAAGAACCGGTGATCCCCACGACGATGATGTACAACCTTGAGCTCGCAAGAGGCGGTCCAGCGAGCGAGAAGGGGAGACTGGCGAGATGTTAGGATGCCCACCTACAGGAGGTGAGTGGGCGAAACCTCCTAGTGGGCGAGACGTCCTAGTGGGCGAGATCATTCTAGGAGGCGAGAGAGCCCACATGCCGAAAGGGCGGCGAGACGGACAGGGCGGTCGTCTCGCTCGGCAGTGCCTTCCCCACTCGCCACATGGGAGAAAAGATTCCTTTACCCTTTTACCCCCAAAGGGGGATTTTACCTTTGTGCCCCAGGTAATTTTACACTTCTACCCCTAGAGGTCTGCGTATAGCCCTCCTGAACAGCGGAGTTTGACTATTGACAGGCCCATCCCAGGGTGTTTTGGTCTTTTCAGGATTGATTCAGAAGTGTTATTTGCAGATCAGATTCAGAGGCTTATAAATAGACCGATAAGGTGGCTGAGATGAGGGGTTGAAACTTTCCACTGTCTTCCTCACAGGCACCTAGCTCAGTATTGGCTAGGGAGGGGAAGATCTTTAGTTCTTCCGGGAAAGAGGTGGGACCTCCGAGCTGAGACCCCTCGGTCTGTTTTTAGGTCTCCGACTCTCGTCAGGGTAGTAGCTCGAGAAAGGTACGTGTGGGCTGCATCCTGTTTTGAACTTTAGGGGGAATCAGAAAGCTGGTTCCAACATTTTTGGTGCGGTGAGCGTGTACCGCAGCCCTCAGAGAAGAATCTCGAGCAACCACATGGCGGGGGATCACAGAGAAGGAGAAGGAGGGGGTCGGATAACCCGGGAGGATTTGTCGGAAGAGAAGAGTTTATGGCTCAATCAAGGGGATCATGGACTTGCTGCAAGGGATCTCGCGACAGGGAGATTGTTCAACCCCACTGCCCCAAGTGCCTGCTCTCACGCCGCAAGAAGAGCTCATCTCGGCGCGAGTGGGAGAAGATGCCCCGGGGAGGAGACCTGGGAAGGAGGTGATGGAGGAAGGAAGCGGGAGGGACATGGCAGGAAGGGAGCTATTCCCAAGCCCGGCAGGTACAATCTCGCTAGGAGAGGTCGTCGTGCGAGTAGGGGCGACGAGACCGATGGCGAGAGGGTCGCCATTTAGTGAGCTAATCCTGTCAGCCCCCGTCCCGGAAGGGTTTCGGGAACCCGAGATGAACTACTATGTGGGGAAAGATGATCCCCTTCATCACTTGCAATGGTTCGAGGACGCGGTTTCAATCAGGCCCATAACGGACACGTTTAAATGCCGTCCTTTTGCCATCACTCTAAAGGACAAAGCTAGAGACTGGTTTCATCAGCTCCCGACAGACTCGATATACTGCTTCGAGGACCTAAGCAGGAGTTTCCAGTTGCGGTTCTCCACTTCTAAGAAGAGAAAGAGGAACCCGGAGTCAATCTTTTTGATTAAGCAGAAGGCAGATGAGTCACTGGCTCAGTACGTGGACAGGTTCCAAGAAGAGATCTTGGATATACAAGAGGTGCCAGGGTTTGCCCTCCAGATGGCCTTTACTGTGGGACTACGGGAAGGTTTCTTCAAAATGAGCCTTACTCGGAAGGCACCGCTATCTTTTGAGGGCTTGATGGAGAAGGCGGAAAAGGAAATAGCGATGGAGGCGGCAAACCCCGCTTTCGCAAAAAAAATTGGCAAGGCTTACTGAGGTGGAGTCGAGGGAGTCAGGTGGGATGCAGCAGGAGGCAAGGATAAGAGAAGAGATGAGGGCGCCATCATATCAAGAGCTGGGATGGAGGCAACAGGGATGCCCTGCCCCAGGACAAGGTAGAGGATTTACCCACGGGGGGAGGAATCAACAAGGAGGACCGGGAAGATTTCACCAGCAAGGGTGGGGGTATGGTCATAGACCACCCCTGCCCCCTCCGCAGCAGGCTATGGCTATCGGCCGAGGCAGAGGAAGAGGCCGGGAAAGAGGAAGAGGAGAAGGAGCCGGGAGAAGAAGAAACCCTCAGGAAGGATGGCAAGGGGGGGAGGTGGCGTTGCCATATTGTGACTTCTACGAGGAGGAAGGTCACGCAACGGCTACCTGCCCCGATTTCTTGGAAATGAGGAGAACCAGAGGAGCAGGAGAACAACCAAGTCCGGTACGGATAGAGGAAGTGACAGGTACAGTAGAAGAGGATCGATGTGTGGATCGAACAGATGAAGGAGATCGCGAAGGAATTGGGGTAATCCATGGGGGGGGGGGGGGGGGGGTAGGGATAAAGGCGGCTCTAAAGGCGAGCCTTCACACTATGTACCGTCGAAGCGTAGCGTCAATGTCATAATCCCCTCCCCCAGATGAAAAGATCACATTTTTGTGAAAGGACATGCCAGATCATGAAGACCTTTTCTGTGACGCGCTGGTGATACAAACTGCCATCGAGAACTTTACGGTGTCACAGATCCTAGTAGACAATGGTAGTTCGGTGAACGTGATTTTCAAAAAAGCATTCAATGCAATGAGGGTGGAGGCCCGGAGGGTGCTGGCAGAGGATGGACCATTGTTTGGGTTCTCAGGAGAGAGGAAAGAAGTCGAGGGGGGAGTGGGACTCCAAGTAACCCTGGGTGGACTATCCCGAAACTACCGCTTCGTCATAGTGGATGCCTCCAGTAGTTACAACGCCATTTTTGGGCGCCCCTTGATCAGCGCTTTCAGGTGTGTTCCCTCATCGTTTCACTAGTGCTTGAAACTGAACTCAGGAGGTACCCAAATCAGGGTGCGGGGGGATCCAAAGGCTGTAAGGGAATGCTACGTAATGGTAGTAAACACCGTCTCCTGGAAGGGAGACGTCGAAGATATGGGGAAGAGGATGGAGCAATTGCAACAAGAGCTGGGGGGCGAAGCAGAAGAAGGAGAGGAAGGTGCTGGAGGAGAGGGAGAAGTAGTGGTGGTTGGAGGCATTGCAGGGGAACCATAAATGGCGGGAGAGAAGTACGGAGAGACGGGGATGTCAGAAGAAGGAGAGGAAGGTACTGGAGGAGAGGGAGAAGTAGTGGTGGTTGGAGGCATTACATGGGAGCCAGAAATGGCTGGAAAGGAGGGAGGAGAGATGGAGGCGGCAGAGGAAGGGAGCCAAAAGACGGTGAAGGGAGGAAAGAGAAGAGGAATATGGAGGAAGCGGGAGGGTCGCCCAGGAAGGGGGCCCGACCGGAAAAAAGAAGGGCCTCACGGCAGGAAGGAGAGGATGAAAGCAAGTGGGAGATGGAAAAGCTTGGGGAAGAAATGGTGATGGCCATCGCGGAAGACGAAGTCAGAGAGCGGGACGCGCTGGAAGAGCAGGAAGAAGGGGAAGAGCCATCAAGGCTAAAGGCGGCCGTGGAGGTACTCAAGGTAAAGATCGGTATCGAGGAATGCAGAGAGGAGAAGATAAAGATCAGTGACGAGCTCAGCCCGAAATACCGAGAGAAGATCAAGGCCTGCGTACAGGAAAATATTGACGTCTTTGCGTGGAGCGCCGCAGACATGCCTGGGGTCGATGCGGACGTCGCTTGTCACAGCCTTAATCTCGACCCCAACACTCGCCCCATACAGCAGAATAAGAGGGCCATCGCCTCCAAGATGGCCGTACCTATTAGAGAGGAAGTAGAGAAATTGCTTAAGGCGAGGCTTGTATCCGCCTGTAAGTATCCGGGGTGGGTGAGTAATGTTGTAATGGTTAAAAAGGGGAGGGTAGATGGAGAATGTGTGTGGATTTTTCTCTTTTAAATAAAGCATGCCCCAAAGATTGTTACCCGCTGCCCGAATCGACGCGCTGGTTGATTCAGCCGTCGGTTTTCCTTTTATGAGTTTCTTGAATGCATTTTCCGGATATCACCAAATACGCATGCATCCTCTGGACATTAAGGACGTCATCTTCGTCACGGAGGATGAATGCTTCTGTTTTAATATGATGCCTTTCAATTTAAAAAATGCGGGAGCAACCTACCAAAGAATGATGGATCGGATCTTCCGAAAATAGAGAGGGAGGAACCTCGAGGTGTACGTAGATGACTTGATGATCAAAAGCAAGGACCTCGAAGCTCATATCCTAGACCTTGAGGAGACCTTTGAGACCCTAAGGAAGTATAGAATGAGGCTCAAGCCCTGAAATGTGTTTTTGGAGCCAATAGGGGAAAGTTCCTCAGACATCTTCTCACCCCATCGGGAGTGGAACCCAACCCCTAAAAAGTGAAAGCAATCCTGGAGTTGGAGCCCCTAGAAATGCTAAAGAAGTTCAGCATCTCACCGGCAAGTTGGCTGGGCTAAGCAGGTTTCTCTCTCGAGCCGGAGAGAGATGCTCGCCTTTCTTTCGGACACTGCGGGGAGGCAAGAGGTTCGAGTGGACCCTAGAATATAGGAAGGCTTTCCAGGCTATAAAGCAGCAGCTTACCCAGATGCCTTTACTCCAGGGGCCAAGGGAAGGAGAGGTCTTATTTTTATACTTGGGGGTAGGGACTGGGGCTGTGAGCTCAGTTCTTGTGCGAGAAGAAGGGAAGAAGCAATTTCCAATCTACTACGTGAGCATGGTCTTAAAGAAAGCATAGCTCGGGTATCCCATCCTTGAAAAGTTAGCATTTGGCCTCATCGTCTCGGCCCGAAAGCTCAGACCGTATTTTCAGGCTCATTCTATTCAGGTTGTAACGGATCACCCCCTCCGTCGCATCTTGGAGGGGGTAGAACATTCCGGGAGGCTGGCCAAGTGGTCAATAGAGCTCAATGAATTCGACCTCGCTTTCGTTCCTCGGCTCGCCATTAAGGCACAGATGGTGGCTGATTTCCTGGTGGACTACGTAGAGGAAGTCCAGGGGCGGAAGTATCCCTCAAGCAACCTAGAAGATTGTTGGAACACCCTATTACTAATTTGGGTCAGGATCACTATGTCTCTAGGAACCTTTGCTTGACCTTCTGTATAGCTTAAATGGGTCAATTAGAATTGAGTCTAAGGGTTAGAAATCTAGGTTTGGAAGCTGCCCTGAAGACCAAGTTTTTCTGTCTGGAGACTAAGTCTGATCGTTGAGCTCAGCACGATGATTCATCGAACTCCGATCGACGATCGTCTAGCTCAACTTCGACAGATCGTCGAACTCCATTCGACGATCGCTGAGCTCAACTTCATAATATCATCGAACTCCATTCGACGATCGGTGAGCTCAGGTCGACGATTTTTACTCAGCTTTGGAACTTTATCTCTGAGCTCAGTTCGACGATCTTTGAGCTCAGATCGACGATATTTTGCTGCTGTATATTTCCAGATCGCTGAGCTCAGCTCGACGATAGCAGAGCTCAGTTCGACGATTTCAGATAACTTCCAGGATATTTCTTAATTCAAATTCAGATCAGTTAGGAGTTATTCTGCAATTAATTCAGAGATTTTGCTAGCCGTTTTCATTTATTTCTGGACCAAGTTTCAAGGGATTTTTTCAAGGAATAATTCTGTGGACTTTCCTCCAGAAGAGATTATGCAATTAAGGATGCAATTAATGCAGGCCAACGACTATACTTGACAGAGAATGATATTGTATTTGGACCAGAGAATAAAAGACAGAATGTTTTTTTAATCTCCAAGAGAACAAGAAGAGCACACACATACAGATTACAGAGACTCATTCAAAATCTTCCGTCAAAAAGAATTCTGAAGAGCACTCATCCAAGGAGATCAAGCTTTCTCAAATCTTCAGATCTCTGTAGTTTTCAAAGTGTTCAAGGCCACATATTTCAGACTATAGACACTCAACATTTCAGCTATTGCTGAAATCATCTATTGCTGGAGTTCACTTTGAAGGCCTATCACCCTCAGCAAAGCTTTTCTTCCTGAAGATCTCAAGGATTCAGGGGGAGCTTTGACATCAATCCACATAGTCTTCTCAGTTGTTTGAGAAGAGAAGACTTCCATCACTCTCTCACCCCCTCTCTGTAAAGGGTTTCTCAAACTCCCTTCAAAAGTTTGAACTTGGTTTTGAGCACCTTGTCAAAAGCTCATTGGTGGCAAGACACCTGATCAAAAATCTGCTTTGGTTTTTGAGCACCTTATCAAAAGCTCATTGGTGCCCAGGACACTTGATCAACTCATCCTGAAGTGGATTCCTACCTAGGGTGGTAGAAGAGTGGATGTACCCAAGTTTGGGGAACCACTATATTTCCTTGTGTCTTCTGGTTTTGCTTGCTTTCATTTTTATTTCTGGCCTTGATTTTTCTGTGCTTAGTTTTTGGTTAACTTAGTGCTGTGATTAGATTTATTTTTGCTTCCCTGCTCACACATATAAACACAATTGTTGTAAAAACTTTTAAAGCACCATATACTCTATTCACCCCCTCTAGAGTATATCAGATCTAGTTGCACTTTCAATGGGTATCAGAGGGAGGTTAGTTAAACATACCATACCTGATTGGTGTACAGGCTAACACCTGAACCCAAAGATCCCAAACTAGATCTGTTCTCTTTTGTAGTGTATTATTAGATTTTGTTTGCACAAATCATGGCCCAAAACAAAGATTATGCTAGCACCAGACCTCCAGTGTGCAATCTTTCCAAGTTTGCACTTTGGAAAGCAAGGATTAGGCTTTACATGAATTCTATTGACGAAGATATCTTTAACTCTGTTTTGACAGTGTGTGCAAGACCCCCAGAGAACACAAGCACAAATGCTGTGCCACCTCCATCAGGAACAGATGCTGACATTAAGAGATGGAAGGTAGCTGATGCTAAGGCTATGAACATTCTAGCCCAGACAATGTCAGATGACATATTTCAAAAGGTAGCTGAATGTAATTCAGCGAAAGAAATTTGGGACAAGCTCTCAGAAATAGTCTCAGGCTCAGCTGATGAGAGAAAGGATAGAAGATCCCATCTCATCTCTCAATATGAGAACTTCAAGAAGGGAGAGACTGAGTCAGTGGGAGACATGTACAACAGGCTAAGTCTAATTGTCAGTGAACTCAGGACATTGGACAAAGAGATCTCTCTAACAGAACTTAATGACAAGATCCTAATGTGCTTCCCTAGCACTTGGGATTCAAGAATCTGGCCAATTAAGGATGCCAGAAGTCTAAATGAGATTACCACTGAAGCTCTATGGGTAAGCTCAAATCTTATGAGCTACTCATCAAGAATAGAGAGGAAGAACAGAGGCTGCCTCACCGGCCACAAGAAAAGAGAAGATCATAGCATTCAAGGCAACTGAGGATCTGCCTGAAGATAAAGCCACAGGCAATGATGAACTACTCAGCTTGTTGGCCAAAATTCTACAAGATGGCCAGAAAGGACTTCAGAAGAAGATCATACAAGGAGTAGGATAAGCCAAGGTATGACAAGTCCATTAGCAATAATAAAGACATTATTTGCTTTGGTTGCAGGAAACCAGGGCACATAGTTCCTGACTGTCCAGAGAACAAGAACACAGGACAGAAGGGACAGAAAAGAAAAGAAGGAGAAGACTCCAAAGGAATGGCAATGGCAAACCTTCCTCAAGCAAAATAAGCATACAAGAAAAAGAGTTTGTTGCTGAATCCTGGAGTGAGACAGAGAGAGAGTCAGAAGCCTCATCCAGCTCCAGTGATGATGAGGATGATGCAGAAGAAAAGGAGTTCTACATGATGGCAATTAATGCCCACAGCACAATTCAGAGGAAGAAGGGTCAGAGTCAGACTCAGAGACTCAACCTGAAGAAGATCAGGTAATTAGCTCTTTTGATTTTAGTTCAGAAGATTTTAAATCTGAATTTAAAGCACTGTGTTTAGACCTGCTAAAGTCTGAGAAAGAGATTATCTCTCTCAGAAATCAATTATCTGAACACAATGCTCTAAAGTCAAAGAAAACCTCAAACTCTCTCAGGAGTTGGAGTGTTGTAGGGAACAGATAGCTTCACTGAAAAGTGAGCTCTCTGAGGCCAAGAAGCTTGAAGAATCCCTTAATGGGAGAAGCATCAAGCTGATGGACATCACAAGCACAGTGAACTCTAGATTTAACAGTACACTGGGCTTGAGTGCTTCATCCAGCCAACCTATAGTCCTAACAACTCCCATCAAATTCATTTCTGACAAGGGAAAGGGAGTTGTAGAGGTTGCTAGGAAAAATTCTGATCTGCCTCAGAAAATTAAGTCCCATCAGAAATCGTCGAACGGAGCTCGACAATCGTTGAACGGAGATCGCCGATCGCCGAACGCAGCTCGACGATCTCAGGCAAATCGTCGAACGCAGATCGACGATCTCAGCCAAAATCGTCGAACGCAGGTCGACGATCTCAAATACCTGACCTCACCATAAGTCGACCGTCGAACGGAGCTCGACGATCTGACCCAAGATCGTCGAATGCAGCTCCAAGATCGTCGAACAGAGGTCAGAGCTTGGAAAATTTTTCAAAGGCAAATCAAAATTGAATCCTAAGGGTCCTTCATCCCAAATCTTTAACCCTTATACTGAATGGATTTTACCTCCATGGAGATTCATCCTGAAGGATATTTTTAAGAGTCAACCTGGGATGTCTTTCTTTCTGAAATTTAAAGTTATCAACCTAGGCCCAAGGTAAACTGGGTTCAAAAACAAAGAATTTCTTATGTGCAGGTGGAAGACCTATCAAAATCTAACACCAGCAATGGTATTTGGATAGTGGGGGCTCTAAGCACATGACAGGGAAAAAAGGACAACCTCATATCCTTCAGAGCCAAGCTTGGACCCAAAGTTATCTTTGGTGATTCAAACTTTGGAAAGACTAAAGGATATGGTGCAGTGCAGATTGGATCAGTAACTTTCAAGAAGGTAGCATATGTAGAAGGACTGAAGCACAACCTAATCAGCATCAGTCAACTGTGTGATGAAGGCTACCAGGTGAACTTTAGCAAAGCCTTATGCAAAATCAAGTCTGAGGACAACACAACTGTGTTGACAGGTAAAAGAAAAGGTAACATCTATCTAGTAGACTTTCTTTCAACTGATGTAGATATCTGCTTGTTCAACTCTGTCTGTAGACCAAATGTATTATGACATAAGAGATTAGGACACCTAAAACTTAGAACTATTGCTAGGCTATCCAAGGACAACCTTGTTAGAGGACTACCTTCTGGCCCCTACAAGAAGGAAGGACTCTGCAGGGCTTGTCAATTAGGCAATCAAACTAAAATAGTTTTAAGTCACTTAATAAGAGTGATTTACCTAGGATATTGTATCTGATACACATGGATATTTTTGGACCCATCACAGTACAAAGCCTAGGAGGGAAATCCTACACTTTAGTAGTTGTAGATGACTTCTCTAGATTCACTTGGGTGTTCTTTCTAAGGAAGAAGTCTGATAACTTTAAGTGTCTGACAGAGTTTCTCAATGTATACAGATTGAGTTCAATACTCACATTACCCTGATCAGAAGTGATCATGGGACAGAGTTTGATTCTCTTCTTATGCAAGAGTTCTGTCAGAGTGAAGGGATCAGACATACTTTCTCAGCCCCTAGAACTCCTCAACAAAATGGGGTAGCTGAAAGGAAAAATAGAACCCTTATTGAATCTGCCACCACATTGTTGTTAGATGCTCATCTACCTCTATCTGTTGGGCAGAGGCAGTGAACACCTCCAACTATGTGCTGAACAGAAGTCTGATACATAAACTAAGGGAAAGACTCCTATGAATTACTCAAAGGGAAGAAACCTAAAGTTGACTATTTTAGAGTCTTTGGTTGTATTTGCAACATTCACAATAATGACAAGAAATATTTAGCAAAATTTCAAGCCAAAGCTGATGAAGGAGTGTTTCTGGGATACTCCATGATCAGCAAGGCCTATAGGGTCTATAATAAATCATCTTTGAAATTGAGGAATCTGTTCACATTTCTTTTGATGAATCTAACATGTCTTTCAAGGAGAAGATTTCTTCTACCATAGAACCTTGCAGGAACATTCTCTAGTTGAAGACTTGAACAGGTTACAGGTTACTCAAGAGGATGAAAGCAGTGAAGATGAAGGGAATGCTCAACATATTGAAGCACAACTTGAAGAGCCTTTGTTGTACCACAAGAGGAAACAACAACACAGGCTGGTGAACAATCAACACCCCCTGTTGATTTAGTAACATCAAGAGACCATCCAATTTCCCAAATAATTGGAGAAATCTCAGCTGGTGTGCAAACTAGAAATCAGGTCAACCAAAACCTATTGCACACCTGCTTCCTATCTCAATTGAGCCTCAGTCCATTCAAGATGTAGAGCAAGATCCACACTGGATCATTGCAATGCAAGAGGAGTTGCATCAATTTGAAGGAACAAAGTATGGGAACTAGTGCCAAAGCCTAAGGATCATTCCATTGTTGGAACAAAATGGGTATTCAGAAACAAACTGGATGATCAAGGAGTAATTATAAGGAACAAGGCAAGGCTAGTTGCTCAGGGATACTCTCAAGAAGAAGGAATCGACTACGACCAGACTTTTGCACCTGTTGCAAGATTAGAAGCCATCAGGATATTTCTAGCTTATGCAGCTCACAAAGGCTTCAAAGTATATCAGATGGATGTCAAAGTGCTTTCTTAAATGGAGACATCAAAGAGGAAGTTTATGTCAACAACCTCCAGGTTTTATCTCTCCAACTATCCTGATTATGTTTTTAGACTGAACAAAGCATTATATGGTCTCAAGCAAGCTCCATTGCATGG